>LT669789.1:36209634-36457976 GCA_900128785.1 Arabis alpina
CTCGTTCACCATACCAAATAGCTAAAATAGTTTAGCTTCTATTTTGAACACATTTCATCATGTTTTTGAATATACATCAAACAATACTAGTTATTTGAAATTTGTGGGTTATAGCCTGAGTTTTGAAATATTTTCTAAAAAACATAAATTTGCATTTGTTGGTTTAATTAGATACTCTTTCACCATACCAAAAAGGCAAAATAGTTTAGCTTCTATTTTGAACACATTACATCATGTTTTTTAATTAACATCAAACCATAATAGTTAATTGAAATTTGGGGGTTATAGCCTTTGAGTTTAGAAATATTTTCTACAAAACATAAGTTTGGATTTGTTGGTTTCATTAGATACTCTTTCACCATACCAAATAGCCAAAATAGTTTAGCTTCTATTTAGAATACTTTTTATCATGGTTTTGAATTAACATCAAACCGTACTAATTTTTTAAAATTTGTGGGTTTTAACCTTTGAGTTTTGAAATATTTTCCCAAAAAATTAAATTTGTATATGTTAGTTTAGTTAGATACTCTTTCACCATACCAAATAGCCAAAATAGTTTAGCTTCTATTTTGAACACATTTCATCATGTTTTTAAATTTACATCAAACAATACTAGTTAATTGAAATTTGTAGGTTACAGCCTTTGAGTTTTGAAATATTTTCTAAAAAACATAATTTTGCATTTGTTGTTTTAATTAGATACTCTTTCACCATACCAAATAGATAAAATAGTTTAGCTTCTATTATGAACACGTTACATCATGTTTTTTAATTAACATCAAACCATACTAGGTAATTGAAATTTGTGGGTTATAGCCTTTGAGTTTTGAAATATTTTCTACAAAACATAAGTTTGGATTTGTTAGTTTCATTAGATATCTTTCACCATACAAAATAGCCAAAATAGTTTAGCTTCTATTTAGAATACATTTCATCATGTTTTTGAATTAACATCAAACCGTACTAATTTTTTCAAATTTGTGGGTTATATAACCTTTGAGTTTTGAAATATTTTCCCAAAAAATTAAATTTGTATATGTTGGTTAGTTAGATACTCTTTCACAATACCAAATAGCCAAAATATTTTAGCTTCTATTTTGAACACATTTCATCATGTTTTTGAATTAACATCAAACCATACTAGTTAATTGAAATTTGTGGGTTATAGCCTTTGAGTTTAGAAAATATTTCTACAAAACATAAGTTTGGATTTGTTGGTTTAAATAGATACTCTTTCACCATACCAAATAGCCAAAATAGTTTAGATTCTATTTAGAATACATTTCATCTTCTTTTTGAATTAACATCAAACCTTACTAATTTTTTAAAATTTGTGGGTTTTAACCTTTGAGTTTTGAAATATTTTCCCAAAAAATTAAATTTTTATTTGTTGGTTTAGCTAGATACTCATTCACCATACCAAATAGCCAAAATTGTTTAGCTTCTATTTTGAACACATTTCATCATGTTTTTGAACTTACATCAAACAATACTAGTTAATTGAAATTTTTGTAGGTTATAGCCTTTGAGTTTTGAAATATTTCTAAAAAACATAAATTTGCAATTCTTGGTTTAATTAGATACTATTTCACCATACCCAATAGCCAAAATAGTTTAGCTTCTATTTTGAACACATTACCTCATGTTTTGTAATTAACATCAAACCATACTAGGTAATTGAAATTTGTGGGTTAAAGCCTTTGAGTTTTGAAATATTTTCTAAAAAAAAAATTTGCATTTGTTGCTTTAATTAGATACTCTTTCACCATACCAAATAGCCAAAATAGTTTAGTTTCTATTTTGAACACATTTCATCATATTTTTGAATTAACATCAAACCGTACTAGTTATTTGAAATTTTTGGGTTGTATTTTTTGAGTTTTGAAATATTTTCCCAAAAAAATAAATTTGTATTTGTTGGTTTAATTAGATACTCTATCACCATACCAAATAGTCGAAATAATTTAGCTTTCATTTCAGATAAATTTATTCATTTGTTTTGAATTAACATCAAACCATACTAATTTTTTAAAATTTGTGGGTTATAGCTTTTGAGTTTTTAAATATTCTCCCGAAAAATTGAATTTGTATTTTTAGGTTTAATTAGATACTCTTTCACCATACCAAATAGCCAAAATAGTTTAGCTACTATTTTGAACACATTTCATCATGTTTTTGAATTAACATCAAACCATACTAGTTAATTGAAATTTGTGGGTTATAGCCTTTGAGTTTTGAAATATTTTCTACAAACATAAGTTTGGATTTGTTGGTTTAATTAGATACTCTTTCACCATACTCAATAGCCAAAATAGTTTAGCTTCTATTTAGAATACATTTCATCGTGTTTGGAATTAACATCAAACCGTACTAATGTTTTAAAATTTGTGGGTTATAAACTTTGAGTTTTGAAATATTTCCCCAAAAAATTAAATTTGTATATGTTGGTTTAGTTAGATACTCTTTCACCATTCCAAATAGCCAAAATTGTTTAGCTTCTATTTTGAACACATTTCATCATCTTTTTGAATTAATATCAAACCGTATTAGGTATTTGAAATTTGTAGGTTAAAACCTTTGACTTTTGAAATATTTTATAAAAAAAAAAATGCATTTGTTGGTTTAATTAAATACTCTTTCACCATACCAAATAGCTAAAATAGTTTAGCTTCTATTTTGAACACATTTCATCATATTTTTTAATTAACATCAAACCGTACTAGTTATTTGAAATTTGTGGGTTATATAGCCTTTGAGTTTTGAAATATTTTCCCAAAAAATTAAATTTGTATATGTTGGTTTAGTTAGATACTCTTTCACCATTCCAAATAGCCAAAATAGTTTAGCTTCTATTTTGAACACATTTCATCATCTTTTTGAATTAACATCAACCCGTACTAGTTATTTGAAATTTTTGGGTTATAGCCTTTGAGTTTTTAAATATTTTATAAAAAAAAAGGAAAATTGGCACCAATAATAGATTTTATGCCAATAATTAAAAATCTAATAGTACATAAAAAATAATTAAGTGAATAACATTCAGATTAGATAAAATGTCTATAATACCCTTAATTAATTTACATCTTTTATTAAAAACGAAATTATAACAAATATTTAAAAAAGGAAAACCCTAATCTAATTTATTTAGCCTCCTTCTTCCACCGTAGCCTCCTTCTTCTTTCAATTTTTGTTCTTTTTCTTTTATCCTTCTTCTTCTACTTTTTCTTTGTTCTTACACAAATATCATATATATCTCTCGTGATCTACAAAATAAATTCTCAATCATGTTGTTTTGTATCAAAGTCTTGGAACCAAAAAATTCCAATAATAGATTAAGATGATGTTTTTTTTCTTAGTTAAACTTCACACTATCGTTCTCATTTTTCGTTCAATTTGAACCGATGTTGGCGATCTTTAATATAGCTAACTATGTTCGAAAATCAGGTAACTAACTATTTTTTTTATAATAGCTAACTATGTATGTTTTTTTTTAATTATATAATTATAATAGGTAACTACGTTATGAAAAAGTTAACTATGTTTGTTCAAATAAGTAACTATTACAATATTCATATAGTCAATTATTTTATGAAATCACTAATATGAAAATAGTTAACTACACTTTTAAATTGATAATTTTATTCTAAAAAATAATAGTTAACTAAATAGTATGAGATAGTTAGCTATCTTTTGAAATCAATAAAATATGTAGTTTCGACAATAGTTAACTATATATTAAAATAGTTAACCGTTATAGTTAACTATATATATTAAAATATGATTTTTGCTGTTTTTTCTAATCCAATTTTATTTTGTTTGCAGGCTAGTATACTACGTGTATTTTTCAGAGATAAAAATGTCAATTTTCAAAAGATAAAGAATTTAATATTTTTAGGGATTTTGTTTTTAATACTTACCTTAATTTAATTGTATGGGTAATTTTGTCCTCTATTTTTCTCTCTCTGCTATGTTCCTAATTTTATTTTTTGATATGTTAGTTACCTAATTTTTTCCCATAAATATATTATTCAGCTAATTCACCCTATAAAAAATTGCATTTTTTGGTTTAATTAAATACTCTTTCACCATACGAAATAGGCAAAATAGTTTAGCTTCTATTTTGAACACATTTCATCATCTTTTTGAATTAACATCAAACCGTACTAGGTATTTGAAATTTGTGGGTTATAACCTTTGAGTTTTGAAATATTTTCTAAAATAAATAAATTTGTATTTGTTGGTTTAATTAGACACTCTTTCACCATACCAAATAGCCAAAATAGTTTAGATTCTATTTAGAATACATTTCATCATCTTTTTGAATTAACATCAAACCGTACTAGGTATTTGAAATTTACGGGTTATTACCTTTGAGTTTTGAAATATTTTCCCAAAAATTAAATTTGTATATGTTGGTTTATTTAGATACTCTTTCACCTTATCAAATAGCCAAAATAGTTTAGCTTCTATTTTGAACACATTTCATCATGTTTTTGAATTAACATCAAACCATACTAGTTAATTGAAATTTGTGGGTTATAGCCTTTTAGTTTAGAAATATTTTCTACAAAATATAAGTTTGGATTTTTTGGTTTAATTAGATACTCTTTCACCATACCAAATAGCCAAAATAGTTTAGCTTCTATTTAGAATACATTTCATCATGTTTTTGAATTAACATCAAATCGTACTAATTTTTCAAAATTTGTGGGTTATAACCTTTGAGTTTTGAAATATTTTCCCAAAAAATTAAATTTGTATATGTTGGTTAGTTAGATACTCTTTCACCATACCAAATAGCCAAAATAGTTTAGCTTCTATTTTGAACACATTTCATCATGTTTTTTAATTAACATCAAACCATACTAGTTAATTGAAATTTGTGGGTTATAGCCTTTGAGTTTAGAAATATTTTCTACAAAACATAAGTTTGGATTTGTTGGTTTAATTAGATACTCTTTCACCATACCAAATAGCCAAAATAGTTTAGCTTCTATTTAGAATACATTTCATCATATTTTTGAATTAACATCAAACCATACTAATTTTTTAAAATTTGTGGGTTATAGCTTTTGAGTTTTTAAATATGCTCCCGAAAAATTGAATTTGTATTTTTAGGTCTAATTAGATACTCTTTCACCATACCAAATAGCCAAAATAGTTTAGCTTCTATTTTGAACACATTTCATCATGTTTTTGAATTTACATCAAACAATACTAGTTAATTGAAATTTGTGGGTTATAGCCTGAGTTTTGAAATATTTTCTAAAAAAACATAAATTTGCATTTTTTGTTTTAATTAGATACTCTTTCACCATACCAAATAGCTAAAATAGTTTAGCTTCTATTATGAACACGTTACATTGTGTTTTTTAATTAACATCAAACCATACTAGGTAATTGAAATTTGTGGGTTATATAACCTTTGAGTTTTGAAATATTTTCCCAAAAAATTAAATTTGTATATGTTGGTTTAGTTAGATACTCTTTCAACATTCCAAATAGCCAAAATAGTTTAGTTTCTATTTTGAACACATTTCATCATTTTTTTTTAATTAAAATCAACCCGTACTAGTTTTTTTTGAAATTTTTGGGTTATAACCTTTGAGTTTTGAAATGTTTTCCCAAAAAATTAAATTTGTATTTGTTGGTTTAATTATATACTCTATCACCATACCAAATAGTCGAAATAATTTAGCTTTTATTTCAGATAAATTTATTCATTTGTTTTGAATTAACATCAAACCGTACTAATTTTTTAAAATTTGTGGGTTTAGCCTTTGAGTTTTTAAATATTGTCCCAAAAAATTGAATTTGTATTTTTAGGTTTAGTTAGATACTCTTTCACCATACCAAATAGCCAAAATAGTTTAGCTTCTATTTTGAACACATTTCATCATGTTTTTGAATTAACCTCAAACCATACTAGTTATTTGAAATTTGTGGGTTATAGCCTTTGAGTTTTGAAATAATTTTCTCAAAAATTTAAATTTGTATATGTTGGTTTAGTTAGATAGTCTTTCACCATACCAAATAGCCAAAATAGTTTAGCTTCTATTTTGAACACATTTCATCATGTTTTTGAATTAACATCAAACCATAATAGTTATTTGAAATTTGTGGGTTATAGCCTTTGAGTTTTAAAATATTTTCCCAAAAATTTAAATTTGTATATGTTGGTTTAGTTAGATATTCTTTCACCATACCAAATAGCCAAAATAGTTTAGCTTCTATTTTGAACACATTTCATCATGTTTTTGAATTAACCTCAAACCATACTAGTTATTTGAAATTTGTGGGTTATAGCCTTTGAGTTTTGAAATAATTTTCCCAAAAATTTAAATTTGTATATGTTGGTTTAGTTATATAGTCTTTCACCATACCAAATAGCCAAAATAGTTTAGCTTCTATTTTGAACATATTTCATCATGTTTTTGAATTAACATCAAACCATACTAGTTATTTGAAATTTGTGGGTTATAGCCTTTGAGTTTTGAAATATTTTCCCAAAAATTTAAATTTGTATATATTGGTTTAGTTAGATAGTCTTTCACCATACCAAATAGCCAAAATAGTTTAGCTTCTATTTTGAACACATTTCATCATGTTTTTGAATTAACATCAAACCATACTAGTTAGTTGAAATTTGTGGGTTATAGCCTTTGAGTTTTGAAATATTTTCTAAAAAACATAAATTTGCATTTGTTGGTTTAGATACTCTTTCACCATACCAAATAGCCAAAATAGTTTAGCTTCTATTTAGAATACATTTCATCATGTTTTTGAATTAACATCAAATCGTACTAGTTATTTGAAATTTGTGGGTTATATAGCCTTTGAGTTTTGAATTATTTTCCCAAAAAATTAAATTTATATATGTTGGTTTAATTAGATACTCTATCACCATACCAAATAGTTGAAATAATTTAGCTTTTATTTCAGACAAATTTATTCATTTGTTTTGAATTAACATCAAACCGTACTAATTTTTTAAAATTTGTGGGTTATAGTTTTTAAATATTCTCCCAAAAATTGAATTTGTATTTGTAGGTTTAATTGAATTTGTATTTGTAGGTTTAATTAGAATCATAGTTTTGGTGAATTTGAAAGAAAGAAAGAAAATAATGATGAATTTATATTGTAACTTGTTGTTGAAATGAACATTAATTAGCTATGAATTTGTTAGAATTAATTGTCAAAATTGAAAAAAAAATTAAAAATGTCAAATGTCAGAAGAGTAGATGACACATGGCAACCTCTCATGCCATAAAGTTTTGGGAACCTTAAAATATTATATTAGCTATGAATTTGTTAGAATTAATTGTCAAAATTAAAAAAAAAATTAAAAATGTCAAATGTCAAAAGAGTAGATGACACATGGCAACCTCTCATGCCATAAAGTTTTGGGAACCTTAAAGTATTATATAAGATACTAATGATGTACGTGGACAAATCACAAATTTGAATACTCATTATATTTGCTAAAGTTGAATAACTTGGGTTTATACTTCAACAAAAAAGGACAAAGAATCAAAAGTTATCTTATTCTCATCATATATGCATGCATGTAATAAACTTGTTGTTATCTACATATATTCATAACATATGTGTGTGTGTGTGTATAAATAAATCCTAAATAACATGTCATTGGCATCTCAATCTCTCATTATTTCACAAGGCCATGCCTTCAATAGTAGAAGATATATGTATCGGAACCTTAGGCAGTCTCCAAGCACTCCCCGACTCATTCACCTGGAAACCAACCTCCGGCGACTCCGCTCTCCCTCCCTCCGCTGCTACGGTGGAAGACTCCGTTCCGGTCGTCGACCTCTCCGATCATAACGTCACTACTCTGATAGGAAATGCGTGTAAGACGTGGGGAGCGTTTCAGATAGCTAACCATGGGATTTCTCAGAAGCTACTCGACGATATTGAGTCTCTTAGCAAAACCTTTTTCGATATGCCTTCAGAGAGGAAGCTCAAGGCGGCTTCCTCCGATAAAGGAGCTACTGGCTATGGAGAACCAAAAATCTCTCCTTTCTTTGAGAAGAAAATGTGGTCAGAAGGACTCACCATCGTCGATGGTTCTTACCGCAACCATTTTCGTGCTATTTGGCCCCATGAGTACACCAAATATTGGTAACGTTCATTACACACATATATTACATATAGTTCATAAAAAGTATTGCAAACGAAACTAAACTTATTATTAGATTATCGGCAATGAGTAGATTGATCCATATTTTTATATATTATTTATAATCATTTCCAACTTTCGATAATTATTTTCTATACTTATAAGTTATAAGTACGAGTTCCATGCAAATTATGGAGTATGATGTTTGGTACTATGCAGTGGAATAGTCGAAGAATACGAGCGTGAAATGGAAAGATTATCGAGAAGACTCTTGTTTTGCTTATTGAGTTCACTTGGTCTCACTATGGACGATATTGAATGGGCTCAGAAGTCTGACAAATCTGGATCAGAAATGGGCCGAGCAGCCATACGACTAAACCATTACCCGGTTTGTCCTGAACCAGAACGAGCCATGGGTCTAGCCGCTCATACCGACTCAACTATCCTAACCATTCTGCACCAGAGCAACACGGGAGGGTTACAAGTGTTTAGAGAAGAAACCGGTTGGGTTACGGTAGAGCCGGTTCGTGGTGTTCTCGTTGTCAACATGGGCGATCTCTTTCACATTTTATCGAATGGGAAAATACCGAGTGCGATTCATCAAGCTAGAGTTAACCATACCCGGTCAAGAATTTCGATTGTTGTATTTGTGGGGTGGTCCAGCTGGTGATGTGGAGATTGCACCTATAGCCAAGATAGTTGGTCCGGTTGGACAGTCTCTATTCAGACCAATTACTTGGAAAGAATATCTCCGAATCAAATTTGAAGTTTCGATAAGGCATTAGACGCAATTAGGGTTGTTAATCCAACTAATTGAAATCTCGTTTTCTAATGTTTTTTGAATAAAATAAAGCTAAAGTTAAGTTAATGCTAATTGTGTATTTTTTCAGTTTTAATCATTTTATTTCAAAGGTAAGTTATATATATATGGCAACAAATCTTGACCAAAAACTAAAAAAGACAACAAATCTTAAAATGTTATATAATCATGAAATTTGTGTACTAAAACCTTTGAATTTTGGATCATTTTCTAAAAAAAAATATTTTTGAATTTTAAATTATTAGGGACCCATTTACTTTACCAAGATGTTTAAATTCTAATTTGAATACATTTTATCCATTCGCGATAATAACATCAAAACGTAATTAAGAATTAGTCGATTTGGATAATTTTCTTAAGAATTACTACTTTTTTGAATTTTGGATTCTTTAGAGATCCATTTACATTACCAAGTTGTTTACATAATTTAGATTCTTATCAACTTGTTTATATAACTTTGATTATAATTTGACCATATTTCATCCATTTCCAATAACAACATCAAAATATACTAGTTTTGAACGGCAGTGATCACCGATCAAGGCTTTACGCCGCAGTAAATCTGAAGAAGGTCTTCGCTCGATTTCTTCATAGAATTGATATATGTCTCGTAGAAGCGTAAAAGACCGTCGTGCTCAAAGGGATTGTATCGGAGAGGATTTTGGTCGTCGACGAGCTCCTCCGGTGTAAAAATCGTCCCTTTATGAAATGAGAAGAACCCTAAGGAATATCGAATCTCATCTTCACTCATCACTACCTTATGGTAACACGGCTTTATCCTATCGTTACTCCACGCCTAAACCAATCAAATAATCAAAATCAATGGTAAAAATTTGAATCGAATTGGGTTTTAATTATACTCATTTAGTTTCATAATATAATATAAGATGTTTTGGCTAACTATACTCGAGAAAATAAAAAGCTGAATTATGAAACATAAAAAAATCTTTAAAACATATTATATTAAGAAACGGAAGAAATGGTTTATAGTTTCGATTTGAACTTACAGTGAGACCCATACCGGAGAGAACAACGAATCTTGTCGGAGATGGGTTAAACCCGACCCATTGGTCAGTCATGGTTTTTAACTTGAGACCTGCGACGTGGTTCTGGTGGAGTATACTCATGAAGCTTTTATCTGTATGTGAGACAAAACCAGTGTTTGCTTCACCGTTTTGTTGTCTCCGGTAACTCAATAACCTCAATAGGTAACGCGTTGACTCAGAATGATTCTCTGAGTGTTTCTTCTCGTCAATTCCATAGCTTTCGTATAACATCCTCATCACTGTCTTGTCTAGCTCAGCTAATGCCATTGCATACATATGTGTGGTTTCACTGCAAATTCAAATCTACAATGATACAACTTTAAATGACTAGTCGTATGATATGAAATGAAAGAGTTTTTGTTTTGTTGTACCAGAAGGGATTGTTTCCTTGTGGCCACAGTAGTTTAGAGAAGTCTTTGCAAGATTGGAGCTCGGTCGCGTAATCGATTCCTAAGCTTTCGTGGATTTTGTAATCGTCGACGACCATAGACATGTAGCCATGTGAGGCTTTGTGGTTCTCGTTCTTGATCTTTACCTCGTACGGTAGATCATACATCTCCTTCATTCCGGCGAGCAAATTGTCCCGGAGGTTTGATGAGACTCCGTTAAACTCTGCCACGAACCAACCTTGTTCCTCCATGGCTTTTCGAACGTTGTCTCGGGTTGCAATCCAGTGACTCGTGCCTGGTGCTAGTTTATCGCGGGAGAAGTCGAGGATAGGTAAGCATTGCTCTTCTTGTGAGTCCATTGGAGTTTGATAGCCAAAAGGTTAGAGATTAGTGTATAGATTACATATAATACAAGCGTTATATATACAGAAATTGGTAACTAGTATACGTTCATACTTGAGTTTGGGATATGATCCTTTATAGAAGAGACAATAGTTTAAGGAAGATTCGGTTTTGGCTTCTTTTATGTGTCATTGTTATGATGTTTGTTGCTTTGTTTAGTTTAAATATTTTGTCAACAAAACTCAAGTCCTTAATCAAACACATTATTATAATCAAGAAGCACAAAGTCTAGCAATTTAAACATTGTAGTTAGTAGTTTTACATCTTTGTTCAATCGAGACAATACACTACTCTTTATAAATTAAGGGATGGAGTAAGAAACAGAGCACCAACGGTCTAATCCGATGGCCAAGCCAGGAACTTAGAGAAGAATCGGGTCACGTCGGTTTCGGGAAATCGGTTAGCTTAAGGCTTTTTGCCAGATACCGATTTCGAAATAAGTATACAGCATGAAGCAAATCGAATTCGGAAATAGGAGTAATTTATACCACACGAGGAGCGGCTTCGGAATCCGCTGGTGATCCATCATTTGAACGGGAAAAGAGAGTAACCGAAGAACAGTCCAACGTTCGTAGCTTCAGTAGCAAGTAAAGAACAACTCCACAACCAAACCCTAAAGCCGCACTCGAGCCAGTCATCGACACCGCAGCGCATACCAGCATAATAAACGAGTCTTCTTTCGTATTCATGTCTTTGGAAGCCATAGCGAGTTCAATCCCCGCGAATAGCAACAAAACCCCGAGTATACCAATCGGAAACTGGCTCAGAATCCTCACAAACGAATTACCAAACACCAAACCTACAATCAATTTCCCAACCCCAAGAAAAACAACAGATAAACCACTTCTCGCCCCAAACCGGTACTGCCCCGCTAACCCGCCTGCACCGTGACAAACAGGCATAGCACCAAACCAGCACCCGACTAAATTCATAACCCCAACACTAACCGAGACCCTAGTCGCGGATAGTTCCTTGTCAAACAAGTCATTCGACAATTTACAAACCGCAATCACCGAGTTCAACACAGACAACGGAATCTGAGGAATCGCCGCTCTCACAAACCCGATTTTCCAATCATCCCAAGTAATCTTCAAAATCTTGAACTTAGACGGACCAAATTTAACATCTTTAAAAATCGACGGATCGCGTATAAAACATAGCACTAACCCGATTAAAAACACAATCAACGCAGACGGAATCGAGGACAGAATCCGCAATCTCTTCCTACGAGACTGGCTTACATTACTAGAACTCTCTGCAACATCTTCCTCAATAGAGACATCTCTATCATTGCCTGAGCCAGTAGACAATATAATAAAAAGCAGAGCAGCTAAAGCCAAAACAAGACCATCAAGACCAAACCAAGAACGTGTAATAGAAGAAGGCTTCATAGTAGCAGAATCGTAATTAAACCGAACATATTTGATTGCAGTGAAAGCGAATTGTAATCCCTGAGAAAGCTGAACACCTCGTACAACAGGGAGAGGGATAAGATTATAGAGTAAAGACATAGCTCCGGTAGCTCCAAGGAGGAGGAGAGTAGCGGCGGTAGAAGCTCCAGCGGCGGCGATTTGAGAAGGAGTGAGATGTGGAATCTCGGAGACGGCGACGGCAGCGATGGACTTCATAGGTTGAACAGGCATAGGAATGTCAAAGAGAAGACCTGTAGCGATGTTGTAGAAGCCAGTGAAGATTAGAGTAGTGGAAAGATCGAGATTTGAGACTAGAGTTAAGGTTAAGACGATTGGTATGAAAGTTCCTAGATCACCGACTGCTCCGGAGAGTTCAGAGGAAAGTGGGTTTTTGAGACGGAGACGACGACGGAGCCACCCGAATCGGTCGGGAGCATCGTCGGAAAGTAGAGGAGTGGTCGTCGTTGTCTCCATGATTGAATCTCTATGTGTTTTAATATTTTAAAGGAGAGATATAAATATTGAGAATCTCCCGGAGAAGTTGGATCAAAGACGGCTTTTCAGACAACCGATAAGTTGTTTGTTAGTTTTGTCTTAACGACGTGCAAAAGTATCAAACATAAAATACTTCTTCTGTATTTAAAAGATTTTAATGTTTTGGGTTTATTTTTACCTTTACTTACTTTTTGATTTTCCAATTATTATATTAACATGCACACCATTTTCTCTTTCTAATTAACTAAAAAGCTGCCATTAATTTACTTGGTAAGACAAAAAACCATTAACTGAAAGGTAAAAAATCAATTTTTCAATAAAGAAAAAATCCAAAACATCAATCTTTTTAAATAAAGAGGGAGTAATTTTGAAAAGATTAGAGAATATTCGGTTGCATGTAAACAGATTTTATTAAATTGCGCGGGGACATATGATAAATGCGGATTTTGGTTCGGTTTCATATCCGATTTGTTTTGAATTTTCGGTTAGTATTCAAAACAAAACCGAAGTGATGATGGATCATTTGGTTCGGTTTCGATTTAGGGTGCAAATGATTTGTATAAGTGGAATAGATGGAAAAAATTCAAGGATTGGAATATAAAGGTTGAGTTATTGTTTTTGTTACATGTTTTATTTTGTAGAGAAATGTTTTCTTCCAATTTTATTTATGCTTCTTTTTTTTCTGTGAAAGGAGTAGAATCACTTTTCTAATTTTTTTCAACCCAAATGATTAAAAAAATTAAAATGTTGAATTTCACCAATTTTTATTCTATTCAAATGGTATACAAACATTACATCCATTTGCACCCTTTGGTGAAATATACTTAATTGTTTTTTTTTTTTTAAATCGGTTTTAGATAGGTTTTTTCCAATTTGGATTTCAATTTTTGGTTTTTTTTTCGGATATGCAATAGTGTTCCCATTTAAACCGTATTAAAAGTCTCCAAGGTTAGGTTTCTCTGTTTTTTTGACAAAAGTTTAAATCTCTATCAATCACCGGGTAAGTTGATAAAAGACGGCTTTTCAGACAGTGATGAGTCGATGTTTGTTTTTAACGACGTGCATAAGCTTCAAACCATAGAACAGAGAATATTCGAAACATGTAAACAAAATTTATTAAATTGTGTTGGGACCTTGTGATAATAACTAGTAGATAGTGAATTAATTTGTGTGTAGAGGGACTAAAATCTAACTTATTGATGTTTTTGGTTTAACAATACAAAACACAAGTTTAATAAAGGAAGAAGCTTTAGAAAGTAAAACCAAATTAAACTGCAAAACAAAAAAAGAATGTTTCAAAAAAGCTACAAGACTAAAGAGTGGTGATTGTTTGAGAAGATTTTAAGCCTTTCTTCTCACACTCTCAAATCTTATTTTGGTTTCATCATTCTTTACTTTCACCTAAAGCCCTTTATAGTTGGTGGGAGCAGATTTCTCAGACGAGCTGCTAGATGTTTCTCCAATGGAACCGTTGGAGCTTTCGTCTTGAGAGACGATAGGGATCTTGACTGATGAAGCTCTCTCCATTTCCTTCTCGAGCTCTTCTTCAGATCGTAAAGCGTTGAACTGTCCTTCTAGTGACTTAGCTGCACCTAACCAGGCAATGACAATAACCAACAAGATCCCTCCTAGATACGGTGTTGAATTCGCTAGCGATCCAAAGGTTAAGATCATGAACTGCTGGATAAGAGCTCCTCCTGATTTCCCCAACGGGTTGCAAACCACGTCAATCGCAGCTTTGCCTTTGACCTGCATCATATCAAACCAAGCTAAAGAACAACACTTTTATAACCATTTGGATTCTTTAGAAGAGATAAGAACTTGGTTAACCTTGGTGTCTTCATCTAATGGGATATATGCCATTTCTTTGCAAGGATCGAACAAACTGTACTTGGCGCTCTTGCTGAAGATGTTCTGTAGAGCACCAACATAGACAGCTGCAAGTAGCGGTGTCATACCGAGCTTGGCAACAAGTGGTGCGAATGGGCCGCCAAACAATATCAGAGAGAAGAACGCAACACCGGTCAACAGCAGAACAGTTGGGGTGATCTTTGCAGCTACTCCCCAACCATACTTATTGAATACGTATTGACTCAGAAGCATCATTGTGAATGTTGCAATACCCGTGCAGGTCGAGAAGTCTCCCATAAATGCTGAGTACTCATTCGGAGTAGGGAACTGCAGAGCATACAAAGGAACTTAGGGAGCTAAACACTTGGAAGCATCTAGAGTGAAGAGACAATGGATAAGATGCTGTATATACCTGAGCTTTAAGCTTCGATTTCCATGTAACTTCCACGAGATTGATACTAATACCATATGCAACCACTAAAGTAGCAAGATCCCTAATGTATCGTGATGACACCAAGAACTTCAAGCTTTCCATAGTTCCCATCTTTGGTTTATTCTGTAAAACAGTTGCAGAGAGAAAACAAATCAGAAGAGAGTCCTCCTCATAAGCTACAAAGACAGAACAAAAAACTTCTGCAGAGATCATTACCTTCTTCTTCATGCTACGAGTTGGAAGAGGAACATATCTATTGACCCACCAATAAAGAAAACATATGGCAAGTCCCATTCCCACCACAATGCTCATCATGCCTTGCAACGAAACTGCCCAACCATCAACTCCAGGACCAAGATTCTTTCTCAAGTTCGAAAAGTACTTCACTGTTCTTCCTGAGAAAATCAGCGCAACATTGGCTCCAAGTCCAAACAAAGGATAGAATTTCTTAGCTTCATCAACAGTTGTGATCTGCAAAGAGATTGTAAACAAAATGCTAAATGAAACTCACAAAACACCAACTCATAATCATATTCACTGCATGGTAACACATAATCAAAGACTACTACTATAACCAAACATGCATCAAACCGCACAAAGATCCATAGTCAACACAAGAGTTCAATATATTCACCTGATTTGCAAATCCCCAGAAGAGAACTGAGACCACAACACTACCCCAAAGCTCAGCCATGACATAAAACAAACAGAAACTCCAAATCCTCAAGATAGCAAGAGGACCCATGAATCTTGGTCCAAGAGTAGCAAGAAGCTTATCAGCAAGAGCTTCAGGGTGAATATAGTTGCTAAGAGGATACATAACAAACCCAAAAGCTCCAAAGTAGACAATAAAAGGAATCATCACAGTGTAAAACAGAGCCTTCTTAGAAAGAACATCAGAGAGTTTACTGTATAAAAGCATAAACCCAATAGCCATAGGAAGATTAACCCAAGTCTTCAAGAAAGGTATAATCTCAGCAGAACTTCCTTTAGCAGTCACAACCAAAACATCTTTTGTATCTCTCAAGATTGTATAATTGAACAAAATACAAAAGAACATTAACCCTAAAGGTATAATCTTTTTCAAAGTAGTAACCTCAACACCAAAAACCTTCGGTGACGGTACAATTGCAGCGGTGTCTCCTTCTCCAAACAAAGCTCCGTCACCGGAAGAAGAAGCTGAAGCAGCAGCTTGGCATATGAACTCAGTGGTTCTCTCCTTGTGAGAAATCGAAATCCCATCAAAGATTTGAAATTTCTTGTGCCCGTTAAAGGATAGAGATAACCCAGGTAGATTTCTTGGCTTAGATGCGAAAAGTCTTTGCTTTAGACCATGAGATGGTTGTTGAAGAAAGCTTCTTGCTTTGATGGGTCTTGATGGTAAAGAGAGGATTCCTCTGGATTGTATCGCAGCTTCCATTTCTCTCTCTCTCTCGAAAGCAAGTTACAGAGGAAGAAGAAGAGAGAAATGGAGGAGGAAGATAAGATAGAGAGATACTTGTAAAGTGTATATATGTAAGAAAACCCTAATTGTTGCACTGTCTTAATGGTTTGATTAAGCTAATCTTTAGGGAGGATTAGTAAAATTAAAATTAATAATTTGGTCTCGAGGAAGATGAATTTGCGGTAGTGGTGTTGAATAAAAAGTCTCGAGAGTGATAACTTTGAAATTACTAATTTGTCCCTTGATTACTTAAGGTAAAATGACGTTTTTGAGTTTTTATTAGTTGCTTTTTGTAGTTGGTGGGTGGCTAATTGGCGATAAGTTTTTTTTTTCTTTGAGTTGGTGGCTATTGGCTATTACTTTACCGAAATTTAAATCACGTGTCATTTGAATATTAGAGAAAACATTATATTCAAATTGTCAACGTTTTTTTTATTTTAATTATCAGGAAGTTTGGGCCGAAACCCGTAATTTCACCAGACTCGAAACCACAACATGTAATATTAGTTTCGTCTCAAGCACTACTTAAACCAGCGATCTCTAGACTTTGCCTGAAATTTATATCAGTTGAGATATTGGCTTTTGGTCAAAGTTTTTTATAATCTCATGAAATCTATAATTTCTTAATCAATTCAAAATCTTTGTTTAACCAATGTGATTTTTTGTTTTTACATGCGAGTGAAAAAATGCCTTGTAGTGAAAAACATGTATTATGTGGTCAAAGGTGAAAACAAAATATATTTCGGTTGATTATTTTCCTTTATTGGATGATTATCAATTAGTGATTTACACTCAATTGTTTTGATGTCAATTTGTTTACTTTTTAAAACGTAAAAGAGTTTGCATCCTCTCCTCCCAAGTTGACCGGTAATTTCTGACGGCGGCCAAAAAAAATTAGGACGAGAAACAAAAAAAGATGACCAAACTCTATACATTTTAGTGGAATTTTTTTTATTTTTTTATAAAGGAATTTAGTGGAATATTTAGTCATTTTCACCAAATTATTTTCCTTAATACGCCCAACTTTAACATGGCATAATTCTATTCCAAGGACCAATTAGAAAACATATATGCGGTCCACTCCTTGTGAAATAATATTCGTTGAAAAGGTGAATGTTTCAAGTGGCGCGTCTAGGTGACAGGTCGTGCTTTGATTATGGAAAAAACGTATTGTAAGAAAATGCAATCATATTTGATTTTGGACCAAGCTAGCCACTACCAACTTTATTCGAATGGTCTCTGGACGGCATAATTAGCTTGTTTATTGGTGTTGAATCGAACGCATTATTCTTAGGCTCACCAAATAAATGCAAAGAAATCAAAACAAAATATAACGTAAATGCATGGCTTATTGAACTAGTTATTCAAACGATAACTACAACTCTACAACGTTTTCTTTGGCGCTTTTATTGTTTTTTAGTGTATATAGTAAAGAAAAATTGTGTGCTTACAAATAAAATCCAAATGAGGAATCGTACATGTAGAAGCAAATCGATAATTTCAGAGTAAATAAGAGGATAATTGACAGGCATGGGATGAAAACGATGGCTCTGATTGTCAATGTTCCAACTTGCCAAAATAAAATATCAAAAGCAAAGAAGAGAAGGCATGGACCGTGTTGCTCCCTCTTTTTTACTGTTTAGGAATATCCTAATCACTTGTTGCCAAAAAATGAAGAAGAAAGATCCTCCTATTCGATTCTTAACTCTCTTGTGATGAGGAACACAAACTTGTACTAGTGGGACCAAAATCAATTCACGAGAAGTAACTTTTTAAAAGCCCCAACGGTGGTGAGATATTTCACGTGTCGAAACAATAAGGGTTCTTGAGATACGTAAGAAGGCACTTTTACCAAAGACACATAACCATCGTAGCGTGACAATGCAATGGTGTTCAATGGCTACACGTCACCTGCTTGCTCTTTTTTGGGCAAGATATTTCTTTCTTTTGTCCTCTTTTTAGTTTTTAAACATTTTGAACCCAAAAATCCTCGACGGCTCCGTCTTTGCCACGCCATTCGTTATTAAGCCTCTCTTTGTAGTTTGTAATTATATTAGAAATGATTATTTCTAGCTAGTAACACTTATTATGGTTTCATCATTTTCTTAAGTTATATGCGTTGCTAATCTATGATACGTTCTTGGTTGATAATTTGTAGTTGAAAAAGTATTCGTAGCAAAAACAATGCAACACATTGCACATAGTTTCTTCTTTATGCTCTTTTACATAATTTTTTTGGGATTGGTCTAGAATTTGAAACATTTAGATTCGATACGTGTATTGTAGCCTCAGGCTAACATGAATACTTATAGCTTGGGCTCATTTACAAATTCTCTACACTTGATCTATTATTCAATTTATGTACAAAAAGTGCATTGAAATTGATCAATTCTGAATCCACAAATCCAAAATCAAATCATGAAAGTCAATTGATTTTGTAGTATTCCAATTATTGAAATACTTCTAATGAGATTTTTAAAAAATTAATATAACAACTTTCTTCCGGTGAGCAAGTTCTTTATCCGTATTTACAAGGCAATTTCCACATATGGATTATCTACCCAAACAACAAAAACAGATTTTAGTTAACAACTAAAGCATTGACTCTTTACACTAGGAACTAAGATGAGGCTAGCAACACAGTTCAGGTACCTGATCTAGACTTTGTTCATGACTATAATCTATAATAATGTGCTTGATTAAGGATTTGGGTTTTGTTGACATATCTTTAAACTAAAGAAAGCAACAAACATCACAACAATGATTTTTGATATTTCAAAAACGGTATTTTTGCAAAGATTTTTAAGATATGACATTTTTCAAAATCTCTCATTAATCTATAAATTTTTGTACTGTATACACACGTTTAAACATTTGATTTTTCTTTATGCTCTTCATTACAAAATCTATACGTTTGGATACATTTGGATTCGTTATGTGTTACATGGACAGTTATATAGTTTCTAATTCGATTAGAGTCCAAGCTTCTTCTATTAGCACAACTCAGTTTTACATTGTATCTCCTTGAAGCATCTCGTTTCTTACTAATACACGATTTGAAATGGTTCAATCTCGGTCACAAAACACAAGCTTCCCAGCTTTACGACACAACCCTTGTTCACCAACAGAGTTCACAACCTTACCATAACTATACAACAATGGCATTTTCCCCATAACTCTATGAAACTCCTTAATACATTTCCCTCTTCTCTTCCTATGTTCAACTCTTCTACTACTCAATCCAACTTCCCTCACTCCACTCTCACCATCTCCTCCTTCCTCTTCGTTACGCGCATCTCCCCAATCCCTAACTCTCTCCGCACCAACCATAATCGGTCCTGCTCTTACCTTATCCGCAACAACAAAATTCATCAATATATCCTCACAATTACGCGTTTCGTCAACAATCTTCCTCATCTCAACCATCTCCACACCAACATTGCAACTATATTCGTAAAGATAATCTTGTTTCATCAACATAAACTTCGTCAAAACAATCGAATACTTATCAGGATAAACAGTGTATATCCACTCTTTCCCTTGCAAATCAAACCCGTGCGATCTCACAAACGTTCCTATTAAACGATCAGGATTTGACTTCCACACCGAAAACGCGAATTCTAGCGATTTTCGATCTATCTCAACATCATCATCACATATCAAAACAGCACGAGTGTTCACAGAAGGTCGAGGAATGAACCTGGAGTTGAGACTACTCGATGGTTGTTGAATCAGTGAGATTGAAGCAGTACCGAGTGAGTACTGAGTTAGATTTTGGTATAACTGGTCAAGTACTTGACTCGGTGTGGTTGGATTTCCCCAGAGGAGTAAGATTGATGATACTATTGATGATCCTGAATATGAAGAGACGATTGATTGAAGAAGAGGAATACGTGATTCTGAGTAACCATTGATTAGAACTGTGATTTGATCCGATTTGAGTCGATGAAACTCTATTGATTTCATTGATTCACATGGATCTGGATCTGGATCGCTTGAGATCGTACGCGAGAACACGAAGCTCGTAACAGAGATCAAAACGAAGATGAAACACCAGATGCAGAACTCATTTCTAGCAAGCTTCATTGATTACCTCGGAAGAAGGAGAAGCTGGTGGTATTCCGGCGTCGGAGATCCCGCCGGAGATATTTGGACTTCCGATTTGACTACTTGTACCATCATTAACGGAGCTTGATGATGAATTACACTACAAGTAATCAAACGGGCTTAAATTAATGAAGCCCAAATAACATGTAACCAGGCCCATTAATGTTATACAATCGAATAAAGCCCATACATTTTCGACATTTAACTAACAAAACGGGTGAGATAGGTTAGGCTTTAGAGGTAGAGTAGAGTGTCAAGTTGGTTATAAAAGCCAGCACATTTATACCGACAAGACATGTGTTACATTTCATACAATGACCAGGCATAAAACAAATTGGTCGTTTATTTTAAGCATGGTCATAGGTACACTAATAATACATAAACTAATTTGTTCATAAAAAAATTAATAATATTGAGAAGTTATGACCACGAGTGTGTCACAATCCTCTGCCTCGGATTCTATTGTATATAAAATAGCACGAAAAACAGAAGAAAAAACGAATATCTTTAGATCTAGTTAACGTTTTACCCAAAAGAAGCAAGAGAAAGATAAAGAGATCTAGCTAATGTTGGATAGTACTAGACCGGCTCTGAGTCCAAAGATACCAAACATGTGTTTGCTAGTATTTTTCTAAAAAGTAAAAACCAAGACTAATCACGTTTACAAAACAAAGAAAATGTGAGATATATATTAACTCATTTTCTATTTCGAATTGTTGGGTTTTTAAGAACTTTATGATAGTGTAAGAAAATTGTGGGGATGCATGAAAGTGAGTTAATGGTGGGGAAAGGTTTGTACCTAAAGGCAGCTTTAGATGCAGCAGGCAAGTAGGGCCCAAATGAGCTGCTAAAAATGTGAAAGTGCAGAGAGATTATGAGCAAAAAGCAAAGAAGAAAGAAAAAAGAGTGGATTTTGGGGTTTGAGTTTTTGGGGACCCATTCACGTGATCTTTGCTGTTTTTCAGTTGCTTGTTTTGCCTTTATGCATTTCTCTAACATGTATATAAGTATGTGACATTGTTGTTTTCATGCATTTGGTTCTTCTCTCTAGTCAACTAAAACTATACCAATCTTGGTGTGTAGAAGAAATGTGATTATCTCTATACATAGACGCTGATGTATTGATGGATGGTGTTTTTAATGTATATTGAGCTATATATTAGGGCACTGATTGAGAAAAGAGTAGGAGTGTAGGGACTGTTATATGTAAAAATAAAATGGTCCCCGACAAGAATCTTGAAGAAACCTCACGAAATCCAAGTTTGAAAGTTAACGGTCACAAAATACTTTTTATGTATATAAAAAAAGAATAAAACAGCCTCGTTCTTCGCGCTTTGCCGTTGTCTTCTGTACCACTGTTACAGTGGGGTACTTTCTCCATAGGGGTATAACCGTCATCAAAAAGTAATAAAAATGTTAATTACTTTAGAAATTTGGGGATAATTAGGAAGATATCATTTCCTTTTTAGAAAATGCACTCTTATATGGTAAACACAAGCCTGTCATTAACATATAAATATGTATAAGCACCTAAAAACTACAGCTAAGTAGTAGCAGTAGTAAATCTTTATCTTAAAATGTCTTTTTATGTAGTATATTTTAACAGACAAATAAGGTAGGCTGAAAATAAAAATATACTCAAATTAGTCTACATTTGGTAGGTTTTATTTTACCACAGATTCAAGGGTAAAATAGTCTAATATAAAGACTTTTTTGAAAATTCACTGATTGGTCCGGAGCAAAGTCGTGCTAAATATTGTTTTATAATTTAACACTAAAACAAATAAAATCGAGTAAATTCGTAATATCATTATTTATCAACACTAATTATAAATTAAAAAATGGTTTAAAAAAGGAACGTTGAAGAAAAATAGAAGCAGAAGAAAACGGAGGTTTTTGTTTTCCCTGGATCATCCAAAAGTTTCTCTCTTCTCTTTCGCCGTTTCTACGATTCAAATTCTTCTTCTCAGAATCGTAGCAAAATGGCTTTTTGATTCCTCCTTTTCTCTTTGCGAAAAAAAGGAAAAAGGTTCCTTTTTTAATCCTCTTCGCCGCCGATTTGTCGCCGGCGGATGGCCAATTCGCCGCCGTCGCCGACGTTGGTGGATTATTGGTTTAGGGTTTCATTACCCACATAAAAAGATCTGATTTTTATTCGATTTGCAAGGGGATTTTGGGGAAGAAATGGGGAAAGGTGTTGAGAAGTTGAGAAGATGTTTAAGAACAGTCTTCTTTATGGTTGCTATGTTGGTTTCTCTATTAGTCTCTTCTTTACCTGTTCTTGTAGCTATTGGAGATGTGTTAGTACCAAGCTTTTTGCTTTCTAGCTTTACTTGTTTGACTTGTTATGGATTCAAAGAGCATTTGAATCGTTATTGTTTCAAGAGCTCTTTGACTGATATTCCTATTGTCTCTCTTGTCAGATCTTTCCTTGTCATATGTACGTTTTTCCTTCTTTTGCTTCTTCTTTACTATTGTAGATTTGTGTGTTTTGTTTTTACTTACTGTTTTTTTGGTTTTTATGAATAGGTGTGTATTCATTATCTGATGGACCTGCATTGTCTCATGGACCGTATTTAGGAACTGTGTCGTTGTGCTCTGTTGTTTCGATTGTTCTTCTTTCGGTTAAAGCTTGTGTTTTCACTGCGAATTCTCAGCTTGAAGCATCGTCTTCTTCTCCGTCTAGACAACGATTGCATTTGAAGAAGTCTTGGGGAATGCCGGTTTTGTTTCTTTCTTCTGTGGTTTTTGCTCTTGGTCATACTGTTGTTGCTTATAGAACAAGTTGTAGAGCAAGAAGGAAACTTATGTATCATAGAGTTGACCCTGAAGCAGTGAGTTTAGCACTATCACATTATGATTCTCTCTTTTTTCGCTTTGTTTTCGAGTTTAATTGAAGCTTGTTTTGACTGTGTTGCAGGTTCTTTCATGTAAAAGTGTATTCTCTGGTTACCAGAAAGTCCCACGTTCTCCTATTCCTTCAAAAGGCTCCAAGATTGATGGCGAGGCGAGACGAAAGCTGCCTTTGCTTTCGTCGACATGTCACGATGAAGGAGAGCTTCCAGTGAGATTGCTTGCTGATATTGATAGCTTGTTTGTTACATTAAGAGGACTCACTGTGCATTACAAGATTTGTACACCTGGTTCTCCTCGGCAATCTGTCTCCTCAACTGTTTCTATCGAAGCCAATTCTATGCTTAATATGCCTGAGGCAATGGCGGGAAGGTTGAAGCTTGATCGGAAATTATTGAGCATGGTTACGAGAAACAAGCTTAATCATCATCACCATAGGAGCTACAGTAGTCTGTTCAACAATTCTTCTTCCTTGCAAGACCCTCTCTTAGATGGCTCTCCTACTTCTCCTCTACTTTTCAAAGATATTCAAGAAGAAGCTTGTCGAGAGGATGACATGAGTGTGTCCAATTTTGGCGCCACGGAGCAGCAAGATGCGGATGGAAATGGTCAGTTTGGTGTAGTGTTGGTTCATGGATTTGGTGGAGGAGTGTTTTCTTGGAGACATGTGATGGGTTCTCTTGCACATCAGCTTGGTTGTGTTGTCACTGCATTTGATAGACCTGGTTGGGGATTAACCTCCAGGCCTCATATAAAGGATCTGGAAGAAAGAGAATTGCCAAATCCTTACACTTTGGAGAATCAGGTAATTTAAGTTCAAACTCATGAAACTATAGCTCATGGGAAAGAAATGTTAAATCTCAATGATGTGTTGATGTTTTTTCAGGTAGATATGCTTCTTGATTTTTGCCACGAAATGGGATTTACTTCGGTAGTATTAGTTGGCCATGATGATGGAGGTTTGCTTGCTCTAAAGGCTGCACAAAGATTGATAGCATCAGAAGATTCCATCAAAGTGAAAGGAGTGGTTTTGCTTAATGTGAGCTTGACGAGGGAAGTAGTTCCAGCTTTTGCAAGAATACTTCTGCACACATCACTAGGAAAGAAACACCTTGTTCGCCCGCTCTTACGTACTGAGATAGCTCAGGTGGTGAATCGTCGAGCTTGGTATGATCCTGCCAAGATGACAACAGATGTCTTAAGGCTATACAAGGCACCACTTCATGTTGAAGGCTGGGACGAGGCACTTCACGAGATAGGTAGACTCTCATCGGAAATGGTGCTTCCATCTCAAAATGCACTGTCACTACTCAAGGCAGTGGAAGACTTACCGGTATTAGTCGTTGCTGGAGCAGAAGACGCACTTGTTCCTCTCAAGTCGTCCCAAGTCATGGCTTCAAAACTCGTAAACTCTGTAAGTCATCCATATATATATATATATATATATATATATATAATCAAACACATAACTCTCTTGTCTCAGCAACTAACACTATACATTTCAACAAACAGAGGCTAGTAGCAATCTCAGGATGCGGTCATCTGCCACACGAGGAGTGTCCGAAGGCGCTTCTTGCAGCCATGTCCCCATTCATTAGCAGACTTGTATTTAGTGAATGAATGAGTGACTGAGTGATCACTTCTTGTTGTCTTCTTAGCTCACAATCGATTAGTGTTTGTGTTTTTCTTTTTGTCTGCCCCAAAAGGAAAGTAGTTGGGCTGATTTTGAGAGGTCTTACCAGTTGTGTATTCATCATAACCAGAGTTATTGTAACCTTTCTCTGTTTTTCTCATCTTTATGGTTTGGAAACTTCTATTTATTTGCCACTTCAAAGATGAGTGGTATGAGCTATGAATCTTCGTATAATTTTCTAGCTTCGATGTCATTCCATATCTTTATCGAGTACTCCTAAACCAAAACCAAACCAGCCATTATAGAAGAAACTATCTAAAGGTCTTTGAAGTGGATAGATCACAAAAGCAACAAAAAAAAACACAGTAACTAAGCAGACTCTTAAACTAAACGTTAAGAAGACAAATAAGATACTTCTTGCAAGCAGAAAGAAGAAAGGTGTAGTAGGAAAGAGTCTACTCAATCCAGAATATCAGAGACTGCTGTCTTCTTGAATGGATCAGCTTGAGCCAACTGTGCAGCCATGGATTTGTTTGGGAAGATATTATCCGCCTTCATTCGATCTCTCATTCCATACACAGGGGATTTGGCATTTACGTAAGCCTGCACGAGGGCTTGGAACTGCCTTAGCCGAGATGTATACCCAACTTCTCTCATTTTTTCGAATATCTTCTCCGTGTTATGAACATCTCCTCGTTTTGAGTACTCATCCATGATGTACATGAAGGAGCTCATCATCAGTTTTGTATGGGTCTGTTTTGATGCCTTCTTCAGCAAATCATCAGCCTTTTCAACTTCCCCAGCTTCCACGTAGAGCCTGATGAGTGCATCCCATGTCATTGCCTCGATCCTGCAACCGCTCTCTGCCATTCGTTTAACCAGATCTTTACCCTTTGCGAGCATCTTGTGATCTACGTAAACCCTCAAGAGAACAGAGTAAGTATTAGAAGAAGCTCTTCTGTCCATCTTCACCATCTTCTCAAAAATCTCCTCTGCTTCTTTTATCTTATGGAGCTTTCCAAAAGCGTAGATTGCAGCAAGGGATTCATCAAACCGGGGCTTTGATTCACAGATATTCCATATTCTCATCACTTCATCTTCTCTCCCAAGAGAGGCATAGATGGAGAGTAAATCTTTGAATGCACGACGGTTTGCTTCTAAGCTTCCACCTTCCATCTCTTTCAAGATTTTCTCGGCTTTCTCTTTAAGACCAGCTCCTGCATAGTGTCTAGCAGTGATGGCTTTTGCATGGAAGTCCAGTTCAACACCTTCATCTTTCATTGTCTCCACAATTTGCTCCATCCCATTAATGTCATTTGATGCCCCTTTGATGTCAATCAGGATCTTGTACGTGAGAAGACTCGGCTTGACATCTTCTTTCTCCATGAGCAATAGCACATCAGCGATTTTCTTCCTATCAACTCTCTTATAGAGCAGAAGCATCTGATCGCAAGTAAATCCGGACAGAGAAAATCCCAAGTCCTTCATTCTGTTGAACACTATTTCAGCTCTCTTCACACTGCAAGCAGCCACACAATTCGCCAGTAGGGTACGGTAAAGCACTTCCCCTTTGAAAGATTTCGGTATCTTATCCATATAAGCTTCTCCCTTTTCTAAACCACGAGATTTAACCATCAAATCTAACCGAGAAGCATAATCTCTCTCATTCATTTCCATTTTCTTATTTGCTTCCAACCATTCTGACATCTATACAACAGAAAAGAAATGAATGTAAGCAACAACAACAACAAATATAAGCTAAAGGTACTACTAACAAGTAAGCTACTGAATAAGAATTTACCTGCAATGCTCTTCCATACATTCGACGTCTACGGAGCTGAAGCATCGCCTTACCAACCTCTATTCGGCTGATCTCATTTCCTAATTCCACCCATTTATCAAGTGCACTACCAACAGACTGACCTGGTGCAGAAACAATGGCGTTAAACAGCTCGGATGGTTTCTTCTCTACGGCTTTCCTACCATCCTCGGTATCAACGAGGTCTAGTTCCAGATCATCTTCTTCTTCATCAGCGGAGAGCTTTCCATCAGGAGCTACTACCTCATCATCCTCACTACTACTAGTCTCTTGTCCTGACTTTGAACTTTCAAGCTCTGAGAACCCTTCTTCGAGGTCATCTTCTTCTTCATCAGTTTTAGTACCAGCATTTGAAGAAAGTGCACGTTTACTCAAAGAGGAAACCTCATAGAATCTTGGAACAGTTTCACATTTATCATATACAATCGAAGGAGATTCAAGAGTAAAGAAGCTTCTTTCTCCTAAATGTATCTCTTTTGAATAAACAGTAGCACAAGCTCCAAATCGGAGTCTCTGTGTTCTGACAAAATTAACAAAACAAAACAAAAAAGAGACAAGTTTCTTCATTACCATTCAAATCAGACAAAACCTAGTAACCTAATTAGAGATTCTTACCTCCGTAAAACCTTGGAAAGAGCAAACATGTTTGGTCCGTATTGGAAATCACCTGCTATTTGAACAAAACAACACACACAAGACAAAAGTCAGATTTCAGAAAAATAGATTTTGAAACTGGAAGAAGCAATAGATCAGATTCGAAAGGTTTAAGCCCAGAAAGCGAATTAAAGGAAAGGTAGAAGAAGATTACGGTCGTGTAAACTGAGATTGAAGAGCGAGTCGATGAAGAAGTGAGAGAGCACAAGGGTTTATGAAAATAAATGTTTAGCAAAGTGTTAAAATAAATGTTTAGGGTTTTGCTCTTTTGACCATTTTGTCCTCGGATAAGGCCAAATGGGCTTTTATGTACACTTTGCACTATCATGTTACAAACCGGAAATGTTTAGAGGCTAATTTGCATTTACATAAACTCACACATCTTACAATATAGTAAAAAAACAGTGACGTATACATTGTCACGAAAGTAGAGACTTTGAAAGCTACTATGAAAGAGCTCAAGAAAAGCCAGTGTCAAGGTTGAGACGATCCAGGAACAGTCATCAAGCTTCCAGTGTCAGACATGTAGTGATAATTGTAATTGATTCTTGTTACTAAATCAGCTAAATGAGGGAAGTGTCCTACGTTTAGCTTGGAAGACAGTACCTGCAAGTTCGATTTCCCCATAACCATCAAGGGTTTATAATTACAAAGAACGAGTATACAGAGTTTTAGATAGATGGTACTTACTCTAAGGAGGAAAGCGATGCAGTCTTCGAATTGTTTCTCAATGCGGCTTATTTCCATTTCGCATCTAGCTTTGATGGCTGAAACTGCTCCACTACTGCTTAGCGTCTGTTGTATTGTGTAGAATTCTAGAGCTAAACCGAGAATCATGTTGATCCGACTTGCGATGATTGCCCACTATACAGAAATCATCAAACAGTTGGTTTTATAGCTACCGATTTAAATATGTATTAAGTGGTCAGGCAATGGTCCATTACCAGTTTTTCTTGAACTACAAAGCATTGCCTCTGAATCGATAACAAGTAGGTCTCATGTACATATATCACCTCGTCTAGAGACCCGGCTTTTACCATAGCTTCACACAGTTCACGCCATGCGGTGTGATAAACCTGTTTACAGAATCCAGTTAAGCCTGATAAGCTTTTCATTTTACTCAAGCCAATAACATCAACTTTCCAACATACTTATCAATTCCAACGAAGAATAATACGGATTATAACCAATTATTCAGTATCAGCCCATACCCTGTCCATTACGTATTGATGAAAAGCATCCACAAAATTGAGGAGCTTTTGTTCCAGTAACCAGTGGTGCTTGCGGATTGCAGAGCCTTTACCCTATAATAAACAAACACCAAAGTCACTAAGTTTATCAAACTAAACTACATTGTTATGATTCCTCTTTATGTCTATCCGTATTGATCAAAAGGCTGATTAGGCTCTCTGAAATTGGTTTTGGATGTCACAAGAAACAGTCTAGAAAGAAAGAAGTGAGTTCCAGAGATATCAAAGACCTTCCACATCCACCTTCGTGCTTTATCAAGAACATATTTTGCTCGCTTGACCTTCAACAAAAATCCCATCACCTGTTTTCATTTAAATAATTAACACATAGAACAACGAACTGTTTCCCCCAAAATAGCTTGATGACAAAGGGTTACCTGGTTATACTTCTTAATGGCCTCACTGTTGGCAATAAGCTCAAGCGGCCATGGCACCTTAGAAATAAAATTATTCAGATCTTTAAATTCACTTAGATGTAGCAATATGATGCAATTGGATGGAAGAACAAAAAATTGTTTACTCTAGACCTTGTATGTGAATTTGAGAGAATCGAGGCAATCTATCCCAAAGTTGTTAACGCGGCTTTTTCGAGTGGAGGAAACGGGTATTACGTCACCCTTATCATCTTTGTCTCTGTCTAAGGAAATAGAAACCACCAATGAATCAGGACTGCTTAACAGCATGGCATCAGCTGAATTTCTAATTGATTCCTGTAGACAACAATTACAGTTTGGGATTCAGTTGGTTTGTATATGAATGGAGAAAGAACAGAGATACATAAGCAAAAAATTAACAGACAGATTTTTTTTAGAAGTGAGAATAACTATAAAGATAAGAGCAGTATCTCTAAAATGTTCCCCAAATCTGGTTACCTGAAGGATTATGTTCAACTCAAAATCATCATTTGATGCCTCTCCCTTGCCCAGCCTATCAAATATGACAGTCAGAAAATGCTGCAGAAGGTCCCCTGAAACGTTTGGAGGAGTTATTTAGAGACCAGATAAGACCTCATTTCCAAAGAAGTTGAACATTATAATACGTACCGGACCCTAATAAGTAAATGGCACGCAACACCTCAAGTTCACGCATTAATTTCCAGTCATTCATTAGTTTTGACAAAATCACTTTGCCAATGTAGTCCACCTACAACACACACAACTTTCAGAAGGTAACAAAAACCATGCATGTCATAGAAACAAGCAGCAATGCCAAAGCTTACATCACTATACCTGCCTCCTGATGTAGATTGTGAAGCATTCCTGCATTATTACAACAGGAAGCGGAGTATAACTTGGTTCTGTCTTTAGCATCCAGCTGAGAACTCTTGAAGGAAGCGTACTGTTCTTTTGGCAAGGTAGGAATTCTGACATATGGAGCTCCGGCTATTTTTGCCACAAAAGATTTAAATAAGCTAACAGAAACTATTGCACATGGGGAGAAAAGCAAAGGAATGGGCATTAAATGATCATATCATCAGTATCAATGTACCTGGAATGAGGGAAGCAAAGTGGGAAAGGGAAACAACGACTCTAGAATTTTGGTGTCCTCCTGAGAAGAAAGATATTCAGATCTACCAAATTGGAATCCAAATTTGTAGTTTGTCCCGCTTAATCCAGCATCTGCCACGCCAGATCCCTCAAAAATAGCACTCAACAAACTCTCATCATTCAGGGAGGTAAGACAATAGTTCTGAGATAAGTTCAAGACATCCCAAGCGTTTTTGTTCCTCTCAAGATCCATTTTAGATACTGAAACAACAAGATTTTCGTGACAGAATAACCCCTGCAACGCCTTCTCGACAGCGAGACCATTTTTTTCGTCCTTAACACCAGTAACATTATACGCACTCTGGTGTTCTGATTTGGCCTTCATAGATCTTTTCTCTTGCACAGCACCGACCAACAACTTATACCACATTCGCTCTGAGCATGCGAGAACTGGAAGATCCTTATCACCCATTTCATTAACCAGCCCGCCACTTATATATGATGATAAAGTTGAAGAAATCTCCCACTCATCTGCCTCATCTTTCCACAGATATCTAGAGACATGATCACCATGGCCTATAAAGCCAGCTAGTGTTAGACAAAAGACTTCAGACAAGGATAAGTCTGCAGTGCTCTTTTTAGCCTGGAGTATACCACAGCCAGAATTCCCAGACTCATTTCGCCTATGGAACTGAGTCTTTCCAGAATTTTCTGAAGACGTGGAAGGAATATGCTGCATCAGCTGGAGTGACTTTCCAGCAGAAACAATAGACTTACATATGTCTTTAATGAATAATGGACATAACACGCGAGCATTCTGCTCTTTCTCTTTGTCTGAAACTAAAGACGAGTTGGAGTCATTTCCACCAGTTCCTTTCTTGTCTTTTAGTGAAGTTACATTTGATTTTGGGCTGGGCACCTTCGTCAACGAATAGCTTTTCTCCCAAAACTCTGCATCATTAACTGAGACCGACTGATTGGCTGTAAAAAACAACTGCAGAAAACAAAAGTTCATAATCAAACTCCAATTTGCTAGATACAAAATAGTCGTTACTGAAGCATAAATTGCTAGAAAGAAAATCCGTAAACAAAATTCCAATAACACTTACCTCTTCGAAAGGATCATCAAGTGTTCCATCAAACAACCATGAATCCAAACCTTCTACATATGGCAATAAACTCCCAGCAAAGATTTGCAGCAGCATTTGAAATCCTTCCACCTGATTCAAAAATTCATCAAATCCAATTAAAGAAGCGACCAACAAAAAAAAAGAAAAAAAACACAAAAAACTCATGAAAACGGCCACAACCTCACCACCTTGTACAAGGCATACATCATCCAGCCTCTTGTATAAGTAATCAAGAACATGGACAGCAATTTCCGCAGTCGAAATAGTCGAACTTGGCTCAAAATACGCATGAGGTATTGCACCTCGTACAACTTGTAAAAGATATTCAGCACCCGAACACAAACTAGCAAATGGAACGAAAAAAGTAATTAAGAACAATACAACCACAGAGCTCTCTCTTGAAGTGAGAACCAAACAAGAATCCCAAGATTACCTAGATAAAATAGCATTCAGTATACCTAGATAAAGAGCTAGTTAATCCCAAGAGAGTTGGAGTAACAGTAACACTAGAATCATTGATCTTCACTTCCTCATTCAAAGCAATATCTCTAAGTCTCTGTTCCAAATCCAAACTACACATCAATCTCACCACAAAACAAACATTCAACAAAAGCCAAAAACAAAAACTACAAGGAAACTGTGAATACTTGCCTCAAGCCAAGCAGAGACAGAGTTAGCAAACGCCATTAAAGTAGGAGGAGACCTCATAGAAGTATTTACACCAGCAACAATACACTCAACAAGCTTCAAACAAGTAGCACCATACAAAAAACCAGCGAGAATACCATGAAGACTCGATTGAGACAAATGAGAAACTCGTATCTCAGATTTAGCTCGATAAATCTGTCCACCCCAGAGAATATAAGAACTAGAGAGACCTTGTAAAGCTTGTAATACACCTCTCACCTATCAAAATCCAGAGGTTTTAACACTTTGTTTTTGCAGATTAAGAAACTGAAGAAAATTAGTGTTTGTGAAATTACCAGATCCAATTCGTTCACGGTCACTGAGTGAGAAGAGTGTGTCCAAACTCTGCGATTGCACATCGGCGGCGGAATTAGGGTTTCTAAGGAAGTACGATCGATTCGAAGCAACGACTCCATAACATCACCGTGAAATTTTGATTTCTCGGAGATCGGAGAAGTGAGAGAAGAGAGTGTGAAGTGTTAAAGGTCTCAGGCCCAATAAAGGCCCGTTTTAGTTAGTAGAGTACCCTTTTGAGTATTCTTTTTTGCACTTTAAGGACTTATATTCAGTACTTCTCATGAGATTGTCCCATTCTTTTATGTTGAGGAAGAAAGTGTAAGCAATTTCGCCAGTTAAATCAACGAATCATGTTATGAATTACACAAAAGTAGCTAATTTTGTTATATCAACTTAGCACAAACAAATATGAGCTACAAAACTTTGGCTCAGAGACTATAAAGTAGCTAATTATGCTATAACAACTATAGACCTATAATGTCTCTATATCCTTTACTACTAAAATACAAGTCACTTGTGCAATGAGAGAGTGACAAGTGGAAAATGATTCAAAATTATAAATTAAAAATAAATAAATAAAAGTAAGACATCAAATTTTAAAAATAAATCTAGAAAAAACCATAAATTTTTTCATCCATAACTACCACGACATCAAATTTTTATTTTACTTTTATGTATCTTAATTCTAAACTTCATAATCACTAGCTAAATGAATATTTCCGTAGGAAGTACGGGTTTAATACTAGTCAACTATAAACCAGAGGCCATATCATGACTATAAACTTGTACGGTTGCATCCACCATGCGTCTGTAATGTCAAAGTCACCACAGAATAGAATCAAGACCACGCTTGCCATTTTTCGCCAATGCCATCTTCATTGTTAACCAGTCAAGTTTCCCCACAACTAGTTTTACTGCCTTCTTCAAAACACAAGAGGAATGCATAAAAAAAAATTAGCATTGAAGAGACAATACTAAGGACGATCCAAATAAATTTGCGCTTTTCGCAGAGAGTTTAGATTCCCTACCAACCTTTTCCGTGATTTCTTTCTCGGCTTCATGTTGCAGATTTCAGTCAGAATATCCTCAATGTCTATAGAATCATCGACATTCGTTTTCAACAGATTGCAGTTATCCAAAATCCTGAGTTGATGAACAACACTTGCGTCAAGACAAGTATCATTTTGTACTCTTTTTCTAACATAATCCATTACCACAAGCCCTGCAATATACCATCACATGGAAAGGTTCAAAGAACTATTCTGATGTCTAATAGATACTAACAATTTCCATGATTGTTCAACAATTTTAAAACTCTCAGGAGATGTTATAAGAGAACAAAACAAGAACTCACCGAGAGCTCGAAGCATCTTAAGATCAAATTTCTCAGCTAATTCTTCACAACCACTTACTTTAGCTAGTTGAATTGCTAACTTCTTTAAGCTGATTAGTAAATCCTGCAAAACAAGTTCAGTACACACCGATCAAGATTTGCTTAACTGATTCAAAAGAACATGAATCTATAGGTTCCTAAGCAATTACCAGTTCAGATTCTGTAAGAGAACAAAACCAAGTGAGATCTTCTGTTCTATTGTTCTTCAAGATTTCACTTAGTTCCTCCTCCATCTTGATAGAAACTGCTTAAACCCAATAAACCCTAAGCTAACAAGAGTTAACTATACATACTTCTTCACTGTAACAAAGACTTGGATTATCTTAAATCGAATTTGTGTTACTAACCTCGACAAAATCAAAGAAACGAATCTGTGAGATCGTGAGAGAGACAAGAGCAAGCGAAGGACAATAGTGTGTCGCCGGAAGACTCGAAGTTTTAGCTCAGAGACGAAGGAGATGCGAACATAAACCCTAGTGTGGAAGTTGATGTTTCAGCTCAGAAACTTAGTTGTGTATTAACTAATTAATTAGAGCATTATAAGCACCAAGGATCCGTGGCGCAATGGTAGCGCGTCTGACTCCAGATCAGAAGGTTGCGTGTTCGATTCACGTCGGGTTCAAATCTCCCGAATCTTAGATCCTTAACTTATTTTATTTTATTTTTTAAAACCTTGGAACATTTTTATTATTTTACTAGCTATTTTCTTATTAATGTTATGTATACGTTACAACAGTTTTCGATGAAAACTTCGCTTTGTGATTACTCTACTGGTCAAAATTTCCAGCTTTCTTGCATGTGCTATCTCTCCGACAATTGTCGTAATACGTCCCATGCGACATGTAATTAAAAACCTTAGTTATTTTTGCGTTCGTGAAGTTACACCATTTTGATGTAAAAAATGGTGTAACACCAAATTGGTGTTGGGTTTTATCCAATGATTTACACCATTTTCTACACCAAAAAAGAATATTTTAAATATATTTTCTTTTCCAATTTTTTTGTAATTGTTATTAATAACCATATTTTCAAATTTTGCAAATTCATCCTAACTATTTTACCTTTCTAATTTTTTTTCACAAATCGATGTTATTTATCTTTAATTTTGATATTTTATATACTTTTAAATTGATTGTCAATTAATATAATTGTATTTTATGTTTATGTTATATAATTTTATAACTTAAAATTTAAATATCTACATAAAAAATTCTGATTTATATAAAATTTTGAAATAATGATAAATTTTAAAGTGTATATGATTTAATTTATATGTTTAAAATTTATCTAATTATTGTTTTTGATTTTTATAAATATATAATAATCATATTTAAATTAATTTAAAATATAAAGGAACAGTATATAAATGGAAAAGTTCAACACCAAAATGGTGCCAAATATGGTGTAAAATATAGTGTAATGTCATTTTGGTGTTGAAAATGGTGTTGGGTTGGAAACTATTTTACACTAAAAAATGAGATTTGGTGTAGGGTTGGAGATGCTCTTATTATATATACTATCGTTAAATTAAAGTAAAGATCTTAATGTTCCCTATCTACTTAAACTCTTTACACAACAATATCATTCGCATATTTTGTAGTTGTATTGTATAATCAATCCTCTAGCCTAAAAACAATATACCACTAAATATATTTAAATAGATATCGAATCATAGCATAGCTCAAATTAGAATCTAGTATATATGAGTTCAACACAATTATGATACTGATGTGTTAAATATGTGATATATCATGTAAAACTTGGTTCGATTTAGCTCTAATGAACATTTTTTCCCAATCTAGTAATTAATATATTGAGTATTTTATTTTATTTTGAAGAAAAATATATCGGGTTTTTAAAGTATTACCCGACAATGGGATGAGTTGAATTATAGTAATGAAGTCCTAACATTTTTGGGACATTTGGAATATTAATCGAAGCTTCTTATAATGGTCGGCAGTCGAGCCTGCACTAGAAAACAACCTACCCCTTCACGTGTTCATCAATAGTTTACATGTTTGATTCATATTGACTTCATCGTTTAGTTTTCTTTATTCTAAAAACAGCACATATACGTTACATATTTCGACCAAAAACTTATAGTTGTCGCATCATTATATACCAACATAAGAATTAATACATAGACTACATATTTTCTATTTTAAATTTGGTTGCCTACCGTTTGGACTTTGGATGATCAATCTGTGAACCATCTCATGGATACATTATTTAAATTCTTCAATCATTTTCCAAATCATGCATGGTTGCAATAGAGTTGATTTTTTTTTTTTTTTTTTTTTGTCAATAAATCCTATAATCGTTTTACAAGCAAACTAAACAATGCATTGAAGAAATTAATCGGAATCCTAATCATGAAGTCAATGTTCCCTAAGCTAGCTGTCTAGTGTCTACGTACCATCTAACAAACATATCCAAGGATGCTTCCAGTGGCATTCTCGTAGATTTCTTCTAAACCAGTGTTCATCTTCTAAACTCAAACTCATAAAACCAAGCCTTTCTCCAACTTAACATATTCACCATCTCTCGCTCTTTCTTCAATCCTCATCTCTCAAGTCTCACCAAGGAAAGTCACAATGTACCAAGAAGCCGCAATTATCTTAGCTCTACTCTGCCTCTCATCAAACGTCGTCGTATCGGCTCCAATCCGTGATGGTAAGTAACTCTAAAGCTCACATCATATAACACATATTCCTATAAACTCATAACTCTTAACTAATAAACTTTTCTTGGTTTGGTTATTTTCAGGTTTATTACCAAACGGAAATTTCGAGATGGGTCCTAAACCGTCCCAATTAAAAGGATCTATTATTAAGGGACGAACCGCTGTACCAAACTGGGACATAACCGGTTTCGTGGAGTACATCAAAGCCGGTCAAAGACAAGAAGACATGGTCTTGGTCGTACCGGAGGGCGCCTCGGCGGTTAGATTAGGCAATGAGGCCTCAATCTCTCAAAAAATCACCGTCCAATCCGGTCGTCTATATTCGATCACATTCAGCGCCGCTCGTACCTGCGCTCAGGATGAGCGGCTCAACATTTCCGTCACACATGAGTCCGGTGTCATCCCTATACAGACCATGTACGGGAGTGATGGTTGGGACTCATACTCATGGGCATTTAAAGCCGGTGGTCCGGAAATCGAGATCCGAGTCCATAACCCGGGTCACGAAGAGGACCCGGCTTGTGGACCGTTGATTGATGCCGTTGCTATTAAAGCTTTGTTCCCTCCAAGATTCATTGGAAGTAAGTAAACCGGACATATTTCATACTAGAAAAGTAAACTAAACCGAAGTTTGTTAATTTATTGGTCGTTTCTTGATTTCTTGTTTTGTAGATAACCTAATCAAGAACGGGAACTTTGAGGAAGGACCTTACGTGTTTCCCACGGCAAAATGGGGAGTGTTGATTCCACCGTTTATTGAAGACGATAACAGTCCCTTACCCGGTTGGATCATTGAGTCTCTCAAGGCGGTTAAGTACGTGGACAAGGCGCATTTCGCTGTTCCCGAAGGACACCGAGCCATCGAGCTAGTTGCAGGCAAAGAAAGTGCAATTTCTCAAATCGTAAGGACGTCACTGAACCAATTCTACGCCCTAACTTTCAACGTTGGAGACGCGAGAGACACTTGCGAGGGACCAATGATTGTGGAGGCGTTCGCTGGACGGAGCAAGATCATGGTAGATTACGTGTCTAAGGGGAAAGGTGGGTTTACACAGGGGAAGCTTGTGTTTAAGGCGGTCTCGACGAGGACACGTGTAACATTCTTGAGTACGTTTTATCATATGAAGAGTGATCACTCTGGTTCATTATGTGGTCCGGTTATCGATGACGTCAGGCTAGTCGCGATTCGCAAACTAATGTAAATGTTGAACTAATTAATGGTTTAATGGTTGTTTCATTTTGAGAATTTGTGATCTTTGTTTATATATAAGAAACGCTTTTGTTTAAATATTTGGAAGATGCGAAATTAAGCTTAGATATTGATGATATTACAGAAAACTAAAAGATTATATTTTAAAAGAAAACATTAGCGAACCAAACTGACCAAAAGAAAAAGGGCATTGAGACATCAAAACATTGAACAAATATCATAATTTTGAGTTCTCAAAAAACCACTATTGACAACTTAGACTTAATTCAAGAAAAAATCCAACCATTGGCTTGAAACATGGCAAGTATTTGAACGTCAAGTCTAGGCATGAGAGGTGCACCACTGTTAGCTCCGTGCATTACCCGATTCGGACCTAAGAAATGCTGCACGATTCCTTCCAATCCTTCGGGAACCATGAAAGGAGTCTCCTGCTGATAACCAGCTGCATTCATGACTTCATTGTACTCTGCATTTCTCATCATCTGTTCCCACCTACGTCGACTCAAAGGATCAACCTTTTGAACAAAACCGCGATGCTCGGCTTTCATGTGAGTCTTCAGCTGAGAATAAGTCCCCGAGTATTCGCAAGTGTCCACAGAGCAAGGCCTCTTTTGAGCATTCATGAATCTTCTTGCAGTCTTAACCTTCACCGTCTCAAACACTATTCCTCTACAAAGAGGACAGTCCAAGACCTTGGTGATAGGGTTCTTGTTAGCTTTACGGTACTGTTTGAAACAGTTTGAGTGACGAACACTCGTGTCGCACATGTAAGCACGACATCCACTAGAGGAATGAGAGCAGTGCAAGAGGACAGCATTGTGAGGTGGTTCTTGACAGATCACGCAACGAATATCCTCCATTTCTTTTGCGTCTATCGTCTGGATAGGCGACTCGGGTGCTACGATCTGCTTCTTGGTCCTCGTTGATCGAAGCGGGTACGGCGACACTCTAGTCCTGTTGTTGCTTGACACTGGCAATGTGCTTCCTTCCTTTGGCATCTGAAAACAACAATGATTTCAAAATTAGAGTCAAAATCTCACTAATGCAATATCAAAACTTTATAAAACCATGAGATTTCTTGTAATAAAAACTAAATCTTAACGCTTAAAAACAATCTTCAACAATCACATTAAAAACATGATCTTGAGAATGTAACTGACACTAATCAGAACTGAACAAAATCTAAATTACACTAAGCAAAAATCAAATTTTATTAAAACCAAATTAAAACACAATAAAAAAAAATGGAATATGATCGGTGCAGAAACTATTCACTTATCACAATAACATAATCAGAATTTGAGACCAATCAGTTCGATGACAAGAGATTTTTAATAAGACAGAACATAATCGGATCAAGAAAGCTGAATAAGAGACATAGAGAAAACCCATCAATGATCGAAGTAAGGGAAGAGAATTTTATTATACCTTTGGGATTGAGAAATTTGAGAGAAAAGGGAAGAGAAGACGAATGAGAGAGTTTGGTCTGAAGCGGTGAAGAAGGGAGAGAGATTTGATGAGAGTGAGTGTTTGTGTGATTTCTTTGGCTTTTTATAAGCTACTCTTGGTTCTGCATTAATGTTTTTTTTGACTAAATTACCCTTCTCACTTTGGTAATGTCTATTCCACTTTCCTTTTCGCAACACAACAAATATTGTCTTTTTTTTAATGTTGACAAGTGACAAATTTAAGATTTTGTTTTTGTTTTTTTCCTAGAATAAGGAGTGTAATTTAGCAAGAGAATACAATTTAGTATGATTAAAAAAGTAAAGAAATCACAGTTTTCATGTGACTGGATTTTTAAAATATTAAAATTTGAATATGTTAATACAGTTCAGTCCAAAGTTTTTGAAAAAAAAGAAGCAACTGAAGAAATATCAAATTTGATGTTTTTTGGAATTATTTATATATAGGTTATTTTATTTAATTTTCGATAAAGCGGCGCCGCCACTAGTCGAAATTCTTAAATGAGAAATTAATACTAAATTTTGTATTTAGTTTAGTTTTAATTTAGGTAATGCATCGCCGACACCTGTAAAATTTGCTAAATATTTAAAAAAGTTACTTTGTTTAATTTTAGTTTAGGTAATGCGGCGCCGCCACTAGTCGAAATTCTTAAATGAGAAATTAATACTAAATTTTGTATTTAGTTTAGTTTTAATTTAGGTAATGCATCGCCGACACCTGTAAAATTTGCTAAATATTTAAAAAATGTTACTTTGTTTAATTTTAGTTTAGGTAATGCGGCGCCGCCATTTGTCACATTTATTGAACGACAAATTAATACTAATTAATATTTACTAAACAAAATAAATTAATTCTAAAACCTATATTTAGTTAATTTTAGATTTGGATAATACGGCGCCGACATTTGTAACTTAAATTTATTTATTTTAGGATTACTCGTACACGTAATTTACTTTATTTAAATTTAAATAATGTTGCGTCGATACTGGTTGGAGCTAGTAGAAAACAAACTATTGTTGACGTGTTTAATTTAATAAATTTAGATAATGCGGCGCCTACACTAGTCAAAAACTTATTAATAACACATTTTTATTATTAAATTTCATTGGTTAAAATTTGGATGAATTCATATTTTTAAATTTTTTATAATTTTTTTTATAATAATGGTATTAATTATGAGATATTATTTACCTAAATTTAGTCATTGTAATTAATTTAATTGAAAACAAAAAATCCAAAACCAACATTGAGTTATCTCTAAAGATTTGGTTGGATGTAAAGATAAGAAGAAAATCATACATATACCATAATGACAATGTACTCAATTTTGACCATACAACTTTTGCTATGTTTCCTTTTCTTTTCATTTCATTTCAATCTCTTAGTTAGTAATCAACACGGTAAGATCTTATGTTGCCTTTCCTTATAAAAAAGATGAAATAAGGAAAAGCATATACATTGTTCTTGGAGTAATTTGGGCTCGTGAAGTAAAACAGAATTATAAACCCAATAACTCAAAGGCCCATTAAAGGGCCCATATTTGATTATTTATATATATGTTATTTTATTTAATTTTCGATAAAGAGGCACCGCCACTGAAACGACCCGACCCATTTTTTTTTTTTTTTAACATCAAACCCTTGGTCTCGGACTAGCATTCCCATAAATGCTATCCTCTACAACCAAGCAAACATGCACAAACAACCAGCGGATAACAATAATAAACCAAGCATTTCATTCCATCAACTAAACCAGTTCAACTCAAATTCCAATAACAATTCCAACAACCTAACCAGGTTCTAAAACAGAAAGTAAAGCAATAAAACCACACAGCAACACAGCACGAGACCCTAGATCATCTCCCTCTTCGTTGCCATGATTCCACGATCACAATTTGCCTTTACCTGCATCACATGGAAAAAAGAGATGCGTGAGTATTATCACAAATACCCAGTGAGACGGCCCTCCCATCTACGACTGCGCACACAGACGCGATGGATCCGCTCAGGCAAACATACACCAAACAATCACGCAAACACAAACAAACGGCTCAACCACAGCCCATCAGACAGCCTGTCGATCGACACTACCACTAGGTGTAGATCGACAGCCCTGCTCACACCTGTCAATCGACACACCCACAGTGCCTGTCGATCGACACACCCACAGTGCCTGTCGATCGACAGCTCAACTGGACCCTGTCGATCGACAGCTCAACTGGACCCTGTCGATCGACAGCTCAACTGGACCCTGTCGATCGACACACCCACGGTGCCTGTCGATCGACAGCTCCACAGGACCCTATCGATCGACACAACCTCTAGGTGTCGATCGACAGCTCCTCGATCACCTGTCGATCGACACAACCTCTAGGTGTCGATCGACAGCTCCTAGATCACCTGTCGATCGACACAACCTCTAGGTGTCGATCGACAGCTCTCGTGTGACCCTGTCGATCGACACACCCTAGGGCTGTCTATCGACAGGTCGTCGCAGATTCATGGGAAATCGATCATAATCCTCTCGGATCGATTCCTCCTCTGCGTTAACACGAAACCTGCATGCATAAACCCAATCCAAACAATCTACACGCAATCCACAGACAGTTTCAACACAAACAACATCAAATCAACAATTTTAACCTACCACCAACCAACCCTAACGAATCCACCGGCCCAGAAGCCATGGTCACGCACTCACCTCGAGTTAATTGGGAAGAAACGGTAGAGCTGAGGCTAGACACGAATCCACGACAATCTCCACAAGAAATCTCCTCCAAAACTCTCAAGAACGAAACCCTAATTCTCAAAAACTCACAGGAAACAGAGAACTCCTCTCAAACTCTGTCTGCTGCGTTTTTGGGACTTGGTTCGCTCAAATGCGGCCAAAAACCCTTATATACGAAGCCCTAGGGTTTACCTTAACCGGCCCGGTCCAATTGAACGACTTAAATCGAACCAGAAAACCAGCCAATTCGAGCACATGTCGATCGACAGACCACAAGTGTGTCGATCGACAGCCCCTCCATTTTACCAAAAATGATTTACGGGCGTCACAGCCACTAGTCGAAATTCTTAAATGAGAAATTAATACTAAATTTTGTATTTAGTTTAGTTTTAATTTAGGTAATGCATCGCCGACACATGTGAAATTTGCTAAGTATTTTTAAAAAGTTTTTTTTTTTTTAATTTTAGTTTAGGTAATGCGGTGCCGCCATTTGCCACATTTATTAAACAACAAATTAATACTAGTTAATATTTACTAAACAAAAAAATTAATTATAAAACACATATTTAGTTGAAATTTAGATTTGGATAGTACGGCACCGACATTTGTAATTTTTATCTTTAATTTGAGTTTTTTTGGAATTACTCATATACGTAATTTACCAGATTCTCCACATCCCGCTCCTGAGATGAATCATACCTTCTCCGACTAAGAGCATCAGCTACAGTGTTAGCCTTACCCGGATGGTAAACAATGTCCAAGTCGTAATCAGCCAACAACTCTGACCATCGCCTCTGTCGTACATTTAAATTCTGCTGAGTAAAAATGTACTTCAGATTATGATGATCAGTGAACACCTGAACTCTGCCACCATACAAGTAAGACCTCCAGATTTTCAACGCGAAGATCACTGCAGCCAGCTCTAAGTCATGGACAGGATAATTGCCTTCGTGCTTCCTCAACCGCCTTGAAGCATAAGCAATCACCTTACCCTGCTGCATCAGCACACAACCCAAGCCAACTCCCGAAGCATCTGTGTACACCACATAAGGCTCACCCGGTTCAGGTAACGCCAATACTGGTGTACTAGTCAACATCGTCTTCAGCTTCGCGAAACTCAACTCACACTCAGCCGACCACACAAAAGGAACATCCTTTCCCGTCAGCTTCGTCATAGACTGAGTCATACTCGCAAAACCTTTGACGAATATCCGATAATAGCCTGCCAACCCAAGAAAACTCATGATCTCAGTTGCATTTCTCGGTCTAGGCCAATCTCGGATAGACTCAATCTTCGCCGGATCCACAGAAACTCCTTCTGCAGAAATGATGTGACCTAAAAATCCCATCTCTCTCTGCCAGAAACTGCACTTACTCAACTTCGCAAACAGCTTCCGTTCCCGCAACTTCTCCAGAACTTTCCTCAAATGAACCTCATGTTCCTCCAGACTCTTCGAATACACCAGAATATCATCGATGAAAATGATTACAAACTCATCCAGATACTCCTGGAAAACTCCGTTCATCAACCTCATAAACGCCGCAGATGCATTCGTTAACCCGAATGGCATTACTACAAACTCAAAATGCCCATACCGAGTCCTGAAAGCCGTCTTCCGAACATCTGCTTCGTCTATCGGAATCTGGTGGTAACCGTATGCCAAGTCAATCTTAGAAAACCAAGTAGCCCCTCTCAACTGATCCAACAACTCATCAATTCGCGGCAGAGGATACTTGTTCTTCACAGTGACTAGGTTTAGCCTTCGATAATCGATGCACAACCGGAAACTACCATCTTTCTTCTTTACGAACAACACCGGTGCTCCCCACGGTGAAGTATTTGGCCTAATAAACCCCTTCTCCAACAAATCCTCCAGCTGCTTCTTCAGCTCCGCTAACTCTGCTGGAGCCATTCGATAAGGCGCCTTAGATAACGGCGTCGTTCCGGGTTCTAACTCAATCGTGAAAGGATCCGACCGAGATGGTGGTAATCCCTGCAACGACTGAAAGACATCTTCGAAATCCCGAGCGACCCGAATATCTTTCACAGCAACCCCACCAACAGCTTCCGGCATTACAATCGTGGCCAAGTAAGCCTCGCCACCTCTCTCAATCATCGCCTCAGCTTGAACAAGGGAGATCACGAGACTACCTGAAGTCGGTCTCACTCCTTGATAAACCAACCTTCCACCTTCACGTTCAAATACCACTCGACCCCGGTGACAATCCAGATGGACTCTGTACCGATTCAACCAATCCATACCAAGGATAACATCGTACAGTTCCACCGGACTAATCACTAAGTCAACTGGCATCAACTCTCCCGCTACCAGAATATCCACCTCCTTCGCCCGGCCATGCGTAGCTAGAAACTCTCCTCCAGCAACCATAACCGGTCCAGTCCGCTCACCAGCGTCACTCCGGATACCACTTCTCTCGGCGTGATCCGGAGTAATGAAGCAATTCGATGCTCCAGAATCAAACAACACGTGGGATTCACACCCACCTACAAACAAGGTCCCTACACAATTCCCAAGTGCTAAGCAACCTAACTTTCTATCACAGGCAATCAATCTAAAACAAGCACCAAGAATTCTACACTACCGAATTTACAAAGTCTGAATTAAAAAGTTACATGTGATCGGTCTCGAGCTCGGCTCTCTCGGCGCTGCTATAGCCGGCGGACGCTCCATCGCCGCGATCTGATCCAAAGGCTGCACCGACCCATACTGAGCTACTGGCTGGACCACTGCCACTGCCAACGGTTGCAACTTCGGACAGTTCGGTCAGATGTGCCCCGACTCCCCACACTGATAGCACGTCCGAACTCCTCGAACCTCACTCTGCTTCGGGCAACTCGCCCTCTTGTGGTCTAAACTCCCACAAATGTAACAGCCCCGGCCACTTTGGCCCGATCCCGAAGCGCCTTCCCACTTCCTCTTCTGTCCTTGCGCAGGCTTGCCGCCTTTGCCCGGACCTGCCTGCTGCACCTGCTGCTGCTGAGGCCTCCAAGGCTGAACAGCTGGAACCACGATCGCAGCCTGCTCCCTCAGATCCTCCTCGATCTGTGCAGCCACCTCTACCAACTCTACTCTGCTCGCGAACCTGATGCCTCTGCACCGAGTCCGTAAATCCGGTCGAAGTCCTCGCAAGAACCTCTGAACCTGAGCCTGCTCATCCTCGAAGCTCCTACCAGCATAACCCAGGAGTCTGTTAAACTCCACGTCATACTCCCGCACCGACCTCGTGCCCTGAGTCAAGTCCAAGAACCTCGCCTCTAAACGATCCAACGCCTCCTGAGGAAAGAACTTGGAGTTGAACTCCGTCACAAAATCTGACCACGCCATCGCAGTCTCGGCCCACCTAGCCGCTACACTCCTCCACCAGAGATGTGCATCACCGTCCAAATAATGGACCGCCAAATCAACCTTGTATCCCTCGGGACACCTAATCGAACGAAAGTTCCGCTCCACTCGCATCAGCCACTCGTCAGCCTCCTCAGGCTTCACACTACCCGCAAAAGAACCCGTACCGATCCTCTGCATCTGCTCCATCATACGGATATATGACGGAACCTCCTCAGCAACCGCAGCCCTCGGCTGCACCTCCGCCACTCGTGGCACCACTGGAGCCTGCACTGGCACCGCACCCGGTAACCGCTCCAACAACTGACTCAGCAGATCAGCTAGACGGTCATCTCTAGCTTGGCCTACACCCGCGGCCGCAACCGCACCCACAGCTGGACCAACACCACCAGCACCACCAGCCTCAACAGGACCCAAACCAGCCCCTACAGGACCCACACTGGCCCCCACACTGGCAGTCACACTGGCAGTCTGTCCATCATGCACCGACTGCTGACCTGCCGCAGGCCCATGCGCGGAACTCTGAACCTCGCTCACGACTGGCTCCTCAACGAGTCCACGCCCTCGGCCTCGGCCCCCACGACCACGCCCTCTAGCTCCTCTAGCCATCTCACTGCACTCACACGCAGACCAGCTAAGAACTAGAAACACTCAAAACACAACAATCAACACTTACCGTGGAATCTCTTTAAAGGCTCGAAGGAAGATGATCTAGAACCCCCAAACTCACAGAATTGCAATTTACCAAATTCAATCCTAGCAGTTCTAGCCCGTCCTAAAACCGTAAGGGCTCTGATAAAAAAACTGAAACGACCCGACCCGTTTTTTTTTTTTTTAACATCAAACCTTTGGTCTCGGACTAGCATTCCCATAAATGTTATCCTCTACAACCAAGCAAACATGCACAAACAACCAGCGGATAACAATAATAAACCAAGCATTTCATTCCATCAACTAAACCAGTTCAACTCAAATTCCAATAACAATTCCAACAACCTAACCAGGTTCTAAAACAGAAAGTAAAGCAATAAAACCACACAGCAACACAGCACGAGACCCTAGATCATCTCCCTCTTCGTTGCCATGATTCCACGATCACAATTTGCCTTTACCTGCATCACATGGAAAAAAGAGATGCGTGAGTATTATCACAAATACCCAGTGAGACGGTCCTCCCATCTACGACTGCGCACACAGACGCGATGGATCCGCTCAGGCAAACATACACCAAACAATCACGCAAACACAAACAAACGGCTCAACCACAGCCCATCAGACAGCCTGTCGATCGACACTACCACTAGGTGTCGATCGACAGCCCTGCTCACACCTGTCGATCGACACACCCACGGTGCCTGTCGATCGACAGCTCAACTGGACCCTGTCGATCGACACACCGACGGTGCCTGTCGATCGACAGCTCCACAGGACCCTATCGATCGACACAACCTCTAGGTGTCGATCGACAGCTCCTCGATCACCTGTCGATCGACACAACCTCTAGGTGTCGATCGACAGCTCTCGTGTGACCCTGTCGATCGACAGGTCGTCGCAGATTTATGGGAAATCGATCATAATCCTCTCGGATCGATTCCTCCTCTGCGTTAACACGAAACCTGCACGCATAAACCCAATCCAAACAATCCACACGCAATCCACAGACAGTTTCAACACAAACAACATCAAATCAACAATTTTAACCTACCACCAACCAACCCTAACGAATCCACCGGCCCAGAAGCCATGGTCACGCACTCACCTCGAGTTAATTGGGAAGAAACGGTAGAGCTGAGGCTAGACACGAATCCACGACAATCTCCACAAGAAATCTCCTCTAAAACTCTCAAGAACGAAACCCTAATTCTCAAAAACTCACAGGAAACAGAGAACTCCTCTCAAACTCTGTCTGCTGCGTTTTTGGGACTTGGTTCGCTCAAATGCGGCCAAAAACCCTTATATACGAAGCCCTAGGGTTTACCCAAACCGGCCCGGTCCAATTGAACGACTTAAATCGAACAAGAAAACCAGCCAATTCGAGCACCTGTCGATCGACAACCACTAGGTATGTCGATCGACAGCCCTTAAGAGCCCTGTCGATCGACAGACCACAAGTGTGTCGATCGACAGCCCCTCCATTTTACCAAAAATGGTTTACGGGCGTCACAACCACTAGTCGAAATTCTTAAATGAGAAATTAATACTAAATTTTGTATTTAGTTTAGTTTTAATTTAGGTAATGCATCGTCGACACATGTGAAATTTGCTAAGTATTTTTAAAAAGTTTTTTTTTTTTTAATTTTAGTTTAGGTAATGCGGTGCCGCCATTTGCCACATTTATTAAACAACAAATTAATACTAGTTAATATTTACTAAACAAAAAAATTAATTATAAAACACATATTTAGTTGAAATTTAGATTTGGATAGTACGGCGCCGACATTTGTAATTTTTATCTTTAATTTGAGTTTTTTTGGAATTACTCATATACGTAATTTACTTTGTTTAAATTTAGATAATGCAATGTCGATACTTGTTAAAGGTAGTAGAAAACAAACTACTGTTGACACACGTGTTTAATTTAATAAATTTAGATAATGCGGCGCCGACACTAGTCAAAAACTTATTAATAATATTAAATTTGAATGGTTAAAATTTAGATGAATTCATATTTTTAAATTTTTTATAATTTTTTTTATAATAATGGTATTAAATATGAGATATCATTTACCTAAATTTAGTCATTGTAATTAATTTAATTGAAAACAAAAAAAACTTGTAAATCCAAAACCAAGATTGAGTTATCTCTAAAGATTTGGTTGGATGTAAAGATAAGAAGAAAATCATACATATACCATAATGACAATGTACTCAATTTTGACCATACAACTTTTGCTATGTTTCCTTTTCATTTCATTTCAATCTCTTAGTTAGTAATCAACACGGTAAGATGCCTTTCCTTATTAAAAAGATGAATTAAGGAAATCATATTATTGTTCTTGGAGTAATTTGGGCTCTTGAACTCAAAGGCCCATTAAAGGCCCATATTTGATTTGGAACACCGTACACTACACCGCATGTACCTTCTTCTTCAGCTTCGAACCGAGAAATCTTACAGAGAGACAATAAAGAGAATTCGAAGAAGCAAATCAAAATCTATTCGAAAGATCTGTTTTTGCTGAAGTAAATATGTCTCTGACATGCGTTAATATGTCCGAGGATGTTTGGTTGACTTGTCTCACTCATGCATTGTCCACAGAGACCGAAGAAATCATGGGTCTTCTTCTCGGCGACATCGAGGTTCTTTTACTCTTTTTATGTCCGAATTTGTATACCCTTTTGTCTCGTTTTCTCAATTTCGCAAAATTCGATGTTGCTTCAGATTCTTGTAAATTTTGATAATTGAGTCTAAATTTTGGATTTTGCTTCTGTAATCTCTGTTTTTGATTGTGTTTAAGGCTTAGATAATCAATTAATCAATGACTAAGCTTTAATTTGTGTTGTGTTACTCATTGTTCATTGTTAATTGTGTTTTTGGACATTGATTAGTATTCGAAGAACGGAAGTGCCACAGCTTTGATATGGGGAGCATCGCCACAGACACGGTCTGATCGACAAAAGGATCGAGTTGAAACCAATCCTGAGCAATTAGCTGCTGCTTCAGCTCAAGCTGATATATCCTTTGATTGATCAGATAATCTATGTGTAGTGTTTCTTGTGTGTTTTAGGTATGGTTTGGTTAAAAAGAAAGAGTGTTTTGGTAGTTTTTTTCTTAACGAACTTCGACACAGAATGACGATAGCGACGGGTAGAACAACACGGGTGATAGGATGGTATCACTCGCATCCTCATATTACCGTTCTTCCTTCGCATGTTGGTATGTATGATCATTGTAGTAACTTTAGAAAGTAGTATGATTAAAGCATTTGTTAACTATGATTGTGTCCTGTTTTTGTTGTAGATGTACGGACACAAGCAATGTATCAGCTTTTAGATTCTGGATTTATTGGCCTTATATTTTCCTGTTTTAGTGAAGATGCAAACAAGGTTGGTATTTGCTATAAGATGATTAGGAAGTTGAAAATGTTCTTCTCAGCTTAGTTGATGTTTCCAGGTTGGTAGAATTCAAGTCATTGCTTTTCAGTCCTCTGATGGAAAGCCGAATAGTACTCCTACATCAATGAGCCTGGTACTTGCTAATAAAGATTCTGTAATCGATTTAGAATCGTCATTAAGTTCTTCAGACTCGGCATACCGGAGATCCTCTTCTGCTCGGGGTATCAATCCTCAGCAAGACATAAGCGATACAGCTACATCTTCTGTATCTAAGGTCCAAAGTCTCTCTTTTCTCTTTTGCACAACGCTATAGCATTTTACTCGACGTTAATGAAAGTTGTCAAATTATAACTTGTGCATAGTATAACTCATTTTCCAAATTCTTGAGACAATGATCAGTATTATGATTGTAATATTGGTTGATAGATGTAAAAATTGATGTTTGATCCTTGTGTGTATGGCTGAGTAGGGTAGAGGACGAGTTTCAGATTTTGGAGCGTTCTTTGTTAATAATGCCGAGGCCAACAACACTGGGAGAGATAGAACAAGCGGAAACTACAGCACAGCTATAGAAATTGACTCAATGGACATGTCAGAAAGCATGCAAGAGGCGATGTTCCGTTCAAATTTGGAAACCAGGTATTTCTCAACTTGCACTTTTGAGCTTATGTAACTTTGCACAGTTCATTTACGTAATTGCTTAAGCTAAAGGTTTTTTGTGCAGCGGTGGAGGCTATGTTAGAAAAGAAGTCCCACTTCATGTTTTGCCGACTTCATCCATTCTTCAACTCAATTCACCTTTAGCATCTTTTAAGGATCTACAACGAGTACTTTACGAGGAGGAACGAGCAGCGTACCACCAATCCCTCCTGCAAAGCACGAGGTTTTAGATTCAATCTTTTTATACATCGTATTCATACATATCTTATCATAGTGATTTACTGCAAATGATCATTGTGTTTCTTCTTTAGGGACGGGAAAATACATCCTCTCACTTTCATTCACAATACATCGACATATCAGGCTTCCTTGTGCAAGATGATGGAATACTGGTTAGTGAAGCGTGTTAAATCATTTGATACAAGGTTTTATCATTCGTTGTGTTTTGCTTACACGAGCTTCATTGTTTTGCAGCTTGAGTCCCGCCATTAAAGCACTTGAAGATAAGGCGAGGGAGAACAAGATCCGGGTATGTTTCTTCTCATAAACTCTCTCATGGATATGTTGTGTTTGAAACCTGAAACCTGTTTTGTGTTGGGCAGTTAGCAATGCTGATGGAAGAAGCTGAGGTTCTTGAAGCACAGAAACTTAAAGGAGCAGACACGAGCGGAACACCATCTCGTATGGTTCAAGGTTCTGGTAGCCGAAGCAGAAGAGGATCCTAGAAAGATCTTCGACTAAAGATCCTCTGTGTATTTTGCTGTTTGGACATTTGGTTTATATTCAGACATGTTTTCTTAGTTTACCTTTCTGTAGCATTATTGGGTTTTTTTTTGTTATGTAAGATTAGCTGTTTTCCAAGAGATGATGATATGTATGTACAATTATACATTCATAATGAATGAGATTGTAGAAACAAGAACTTTAATTGCACATTCATGGATTCTCCAACTTGCATAAGCTCATTCTCAGAAAAAAAGAAAGTTTTTGACCATTTCTCTCTTGTTCTAAAGTAATAGTGAGTTGTTCTACATCTTTGAATCCAAGTTAGTGAAGCAGAAGAGAAGCCTAGTCTTCTTTTGTGAGTGAGAGAGATTTGCAACACTTAATGATCTTCCTGACGTCACTTCGTATGGAGAGAAGTGCAGAGAGCGATGCGAGAAACAGCGTAGGATAGACACGAACAGAGTTTCTCTGCGAGCTTATCCAACCATGAGCCGAGTCCAATAGAACAATCTCTCTGATAAGTCCCCAATATATCAAAAGCGTTCCAATAAAGCTTAATCTTCTTGGTTTGAACAAGCTAAGTAAAGCTCCAAATAGACATAAACAACTCCCAGCAAACACCTGTGCAACAAAAGCAGTTTCTACATGAACCTCATGACATTGTTGAATGAAACAAACAATTCTAAAGATGTTTTCACCTCGAGATGATGAACATCGGTCGAAAAGGAGGATCGATACATCTCCTTGAAACCGTAAAACTCGAACAAGTTGTGATAGTTTGGGAATTCAGAGCCATTAATAAGAGACTTGACAATAGCACCAGGATAAAGAAATGTCTTGATAACATATGAAGGAATGAGTTCACTTCCAATCAAATGACAAGACATTACCTCTAATGGTGTTTCACAACTCTTGTTCCTACATGGTACTCTGCAAAATCCAACATGTAAGAGAAACATCACAGACACAAACAAAACACCACAATGCCTCTAAACAAGAAATGGTCAAATCCAAAAAAATTGCTCTAATATATCAATATGTTATATACGAATCTAATATCCAATTTGTGTCAGGGTCCAGACCCTAATGCCAAAATATGATTTTTCCATGGATTCAACATGTGCATTTTGGAGAAATGGTTTTGGAAATGTATACCTGAAGAGAGGAATTTGGAAGATGATGATGAAGGTAAGGAGAGAAGAAGCGATGATTGAGATTAACGAAGCCCATTTCTTGGATTGAGCCATTTTTCGATTTCGCCGGAAAATTTTGATGACAACAAAAATTTCAAAAGGGTTTGTAACAGAGGGAAAATTTGAGAGAAAGATTGGGAATACAAGTAAAATGTTTTATTATTGTTAACCCCACGTTCTTTTGGTCAAACTGATAAGTAAGTTAATTTTTAATATTCAAAATAAAATTAGTTTTCTTGCATTTTGTTTTGTTTTGTATTGTATAATTATGTTAAACATTCTCAAGAAGTGGTAAACACAAGAGAGCAAGGACACGATTTAAACGCCAGTAAAAACAGATTGATTTGGTTTAAGTCTTCATGGTTGGTACATGAAATGGACATTCATCTCGAAAAATGCAAGAAAGTCTTCATGGTTGGTACATGAAATGGACACTATTTCATGAAATTATGCCTAAATGGACAATATTTTAATTTAGGCCCATTTTACTAACTCCAAAGGTTATACTTATATAGAAGAGATTCGAGATACAAGATTCAGCTCATGTGGTCAAAGCAGAACAAATATGAATTAGGAACTGGCATTGAAGCCTAGAAGGATTTGTTCAATGGATGAAGTGGTTTGTGTTGTCCGCATTGCCTTGTTCCCAGTGATGTTATGCAACCAGAGAGAAGTAATGTAACTTTGGAAGAGAAAATAATAATAGTACATAAATTGAGTATGAGGTTTCATGTTCTTGTCTTACAAATTATACAAGGCTAAATTAAGCTTACATTCTTTGATCACAGACCATATACGTGATTAATCCGATGAGCTCGCTACAGATTCTGTCCGATCAATCAACCTGTTAGCTCCTCCATTTGGCCCTGTTATCAGATTTCACAAATTCAATATTTAGAAACATTTTTCTAGAATCAAATCCACTTCATCCAAAGGATAAGACACAAGAAGCTTGCATACTTATGAAAAGCATCAAATGTCTGAAACTAATGGGAGACTAATGAAACTAAAATGTCACAGTTTACTAATGAAGCTAAAAATGTCACAGTTTATGATAATTGGGTTATGTACTCTTAAGGGTATCAAGGTGACAAAAGCCAAATACTATTCACTCATCAATTTTAAACTTAAAGTCAATTCTAAACCCAACTGTTCCTACTTGCATCACTATTCAGATTTTCAGGAAATCTTTGGTACCCTTTTTCAGTAATGATTTATCTCTAGCAGTACCCATTAAACATGCTAGGAAATGCTCTAATCAAAGGTTCTATCTACATCTCTCTGAATCAGTGTTTCAGCTTCTCAATTATATACGAGGGTAAAAATGAGAAAAACTAACCCGAGCAATGTATCGTTCTGCATCAGTTCGTTTGACAAAATGCATAGAGTGACGGGAAAAATTTGTTACTTTGTCACCCAGCACAATTCCTTCATCGATATCATCCAAAACTCTGACCTTTATGTAAGGGTCTTTTGGAGGCACCATATCCTTCAAGAAATTAATCAAAAGGACGTTACTCGTCACAGTCCATCAAATCAGAACAATCCAAATAGTTACTGTTATGATATCCGGAAGCCAGGGTGGTGGGAAGAGAACTTACGACATTCAACTCGATTCCTACTTTTCCCATGTACGATTTTATAGCTACAGAATGATTCTTGAAGTACTCCTTCTCTAGTGTAGTAAGCTTCTCTTGGATTTCAGAAGGAAGGTCGAGAAGTTCAAGTCCTACTCTCCACGCTAAATCACGCACAATTTCAGCTCGGTTGTACCTGCATAGCAACACCAATTGCAACTATATTCACAAACTGCGTGTCCTGAATTTTTTTCTTTACGGCAAAAAATGGTTCTCACACATAAGCCATGAGGCAGCGCTTGTTACGGATCAACGAAAGGTGATGAGTCAAGGCTCCATAATGGTCTGCATTCCTGTTGTTCTCCACATCCAAACCTTCTTGTTGCATTTTCCTGTTAAGTGTATAACATCAACCTCGTAACTCGTCTCTGATGGTTTGGCAGATTAACCAAGTTGATGAAAAGGAGAGAAATACCTCATCAATGACTGGATAAGATGGTGATTCTGGTCGCATTCTTCGATAGTCTCGTCAAAGAGCTTGCTCTGTGTACATTTATCTTCAAGTTTTAGAAAGTACTAATCTAGCGACTAAAATGAAACCAACTACACAAGCACCAACATAAACAAAACTCATCTAGCATCTCTTTATCTACTCAATTTCCAACTCTAGCTTTTGCACACAAAAAAAACTGAACTTAATTGCTTAGCTAATCACAATAATAAAAGGGCTTCTCCAACCGAAATGTTCCAAGATAATACTTGTAATTGCAGCAGTTACCAACAAACCCATGACTAGAAATGTCACAAAAAGCTAACTTTTGTTTGTTCAATTCCTAACACTTACATTGAAAGGTTTAAGCTGCCCTTTCTCTCCGCTCGAGAAATCTTTCACAAGCTGATACCCTTTTCTCCCATACATGTTTGAATATTTGGCTTCGCTTGTGTTGTTCACTTTGTTAAACCAAAAATCTCATTCAAGCAATTCATCAAACATCTGGCATGCCCAAAACAAGAAAACTCTAAGAATCAAATTGGATCAAGTAAATCGTTCAAGAGGGAGTATCGTGACCGTGGCGGAGGATGGATCTACACCGGAACAATGTAAATTCTCGCGGCGGCGATTTGATTCCAGAGAACAAAAATGGTGGAAGCAACTAAGGAAAATCTATTACGGCGGGAATTTAGAGAATTTAAGGCGGGAATCCAAATATTTTTTACTTTGGCCTTCTAAACTCAGTAAACCTGAAAATTTTATGTCGAGTAATTAAGCAATAATGAACCGGACCTTACCCATTTAGTGTATTAAAAATTCTACTTTTTACCAATTTATTCAAAAAAAAAACTCCGTTTTACCATAAACCAATAGTTATAAAACGAATCTTGAATGAGAACTTTCAATGTCATTCACAAAAACAACTTTAGAAACAATAAAAACTGTTCTTGCTCTTTTAAGTCTTGACTCATCCGGAATCTTCATTGGTTAGAAATAGTATAGTCATCCTACACAAAAAGATAAAGAGTTGAATATAACGGTTATATAACAAGATCAAAAAGATAGTCAAGGTTTTTACTTACCGTTGCATTCTAAAAGATTTAGTGGAGAAATTTGAAACTGAACATAGCCCTCAAGATGGTAACATTGCATATATTTCACATCAAACTTGGTAGGAATTGGTGCCCGACACAAAGACAAAGCTTTATACAAACCTTTAACCAGATCTTCGAGCATCTTCTCTTCAAGACAAGAGAAAGATTTAATGAGATCTTGAAGATTATTGATGTCTGCATCATTTCCCCTGAAACAAAGATTTGGAAGAAAATATGAATATTTTACAAATTCAAATTTCACAAAATATGAATTTGGTAATGTTTGTGAAACTTTTGTACAAACATTATCTACGAATTCTCATATATATCTTACATATTCTCTTCTTAAAAGTTTAATAAGTTTTTTCAGGCATGACTCTACTGGTTGTTGTATATGGAAAACTACTTGATTCATTTGTCTACCACACATGCTATCATCAGCCAAGACAAATTAATATTTTGTTCTTTAAAACAAAAAAGATGTTTCATATTTAAGAGATGTGATGTTAGTGATAAATAAAGGTTTATTCAATTATCATCGATTTTCATATAATTTAAATATACAAATATTGATATAAAATGATAATTTCTTATCTTATCATAACCGAGTCAGTTCTTTGTAATATATTTGATGAGTTGGTCCATTATCACTATGCTATGATATTTTGTACTTTTTACAACATGGTGTATTGTGACCAAGCTCGTTTTCTTAGTAAGATGATAGAATAATTGTAGAACTAGTGATGATTAGGGTTGAGAGAGATAGAGAAAGCGGTTGAGGAAGACGAGTTAACCGGAGACGGAATTGAGGATTCTGGGTTTGCTCATAATGTTTGATCATGACAAGATAATTGAAGAACTTAGGGTTGGGATTGCTGATCTTAGTACTCATTCAGCTCAAGTACTATTAAAGTATCATCATAAGTTGAAGGAATGTAGTACTTGTTTTGAAGATTTCGAATCCTTACTTACTGGAATTAGAAAGACTCTGGAAGCAAACCAAGAGAATGTTACTGGAAGTAGGTTTGCCATTGAAAAAAGACGTGCTTGCTATGATCGATAGCTTGAAGCATGGGATTATGGTTTCGCAGGGACATCAAGATAGTACTACAAAAAGAGAGGCTGAATTGGAATCCTTAGTGGCAGTTGAGCAAAGGAACCTAGAGGAAATGACCTTTCAACGTAATATTTTAAAACGCACTTTAAGTCAATTAAGAGCTGAAATTGAAGAAAAGAGGACAAATCTCAGAGAGGCAAAAGATGAACTCATTTCTGTTGAGACAATCTATGATTCGGCTGGTCAAAGAATCCAGTCTCTTGATAGGAGTACTGAGAGAGCCACAACTGAGTTTCCCGAATTGGAACGGACTGAGCACGAAATTACGCAGATGTGTGAGGACAGAAAAAACGAGTTGGAAGAACATCTCACTGTACTTGATGCCTATAGGCACGAAGCCAAGAGAGTAAAGACGAGGCTCATGAAAGATATCACTGATCTGGAGACGACCCGAAACTCAGTGTAAGCTCACTCTGATGAAAGTGGACATAGAAGAATTGGATGCGGAGATGGTCCATCCGGAAGCTAAACCATGGGATACTCGGTAAATTCTCTCTAAAAGATCTCTCTGATGGTTGATTTCGTTTTTGAATTCGGTAATAATTTTCGTACTTTTTGCAGATAAATTGGACTTTGAATTTGTATTCTCCTTTTTATAACTTCATAACTGAATTTTGTAATGTTGGTTAAATAAATTTGCTTGTTTAAACGATTCCTTGCTTTGATTAGAAAAGAAGAAAAAAAATTATTAAAAAAAAAAAAACTAGTGATGATTAGATAAGAAAAGGAGATATCATAAATGACTAATTGGAATCATTCCTAGCTTTTATTCCATAGTAAATCAATTAATTTTTTATTCAACAAATTGTTCTCTTTAAAGCAAAATATTGTGACATACATTAGAATAGATATTGAAATAGAGAATAGAGCGAATTATAATCTAAATATGTAATACATATAAATTTCAGTTACGATAAAGCGCATCTTTTTCTAACACTTAGATATTTCTTTGATTTTTACATATGATATCATATGTTCTTACTATTTGGAAGAGCATATTAAAACTAACCAAATATATTTTTCATATTTTTTATGCCGTAATAATTTTTTTTTACTCTTCTTTCTTCCTTGGGATGCTATATAATAAGTATATAAAGTGGATGTAATGTAATATTTGGACTTTAACAAAAAAAAAAAAAAAATATTTGGGTGTGAGGATAAGGATGATCGATTTGACTGGTAGTGATAGTGAGATCGACATTGTCCGCATATATGACTCCCTCTTTCTATAAAGTTTATTGTCGTTAGCTAACAATTAAAAATACGATACAAGTTACAACTCTAACCAAAATATATTTCGTCGATCATATTTTAAAGCAAAATAACCATAAACAAATTAATGAAATCGATACAACAAGATATTCGATGTTCCATCAGATCTTCGGTTACGATAAGGCTTATCTGTTTTTCTATCAATTTGATATTTCTTGATTTTCTCTAACCATTATCACAAGTTAACCCATTTCGTTTATGTTTTTTTTTTGTTGGTTATATCAAATTCAAGATTTTCTATAATTGACGTGAGATTTTAAAATGGTATTTAAAAAGCATGAGTTTTGATTTTGCGGTGTAGAATTAATTGGGGGGTAACGATATGTCCACGCAAATTTTGTTGGCCATATGAAAAAGTGGCACATGAATGGTTACTGTCCACTATACGAAAATGAGATGGTCCAAGCCATGTAACATGCAAGATATTGCATAATCATGCACACCTTTCAAAATTCTACTATATTTTATGGAAAATATAAGCGTCAAATTTATGTGATTATTATTTATAATCTCCAGAATCCAGTCATCCTCGTGAGATTTTGTAGTTTTAAACTCTCAAACCAACCAACCAAATCATGCATGAATAATAAGTCACCAACATTGGGTATTTCTTTAAGTAATTTTTAATCAAACCATCTTGGACTATTTGATAGTTTATATGTGGAATTTTCAATAAAATCTTATTTGGTAGAGACGTGACTATAGTTTCTGTTGATTTTTCAATAGTTTTTGCTAATTTTCTACACCTACCACCCAAAAAACGTTGTTTATTATCCTAAAGATTAGTCCTGGACATTTTAACCGAAACCGAAAAACCGAACCTATACCGAACCGAAAAATGTGGTTTGGTTAGAATTTGGATATATGAAAATATACTAATGGATTTTAGTTTTCATGTCCAATGGTTATGGGTTTGGTTCGGTTATTAACCGATACCTATTAGGTAACCGATAATCATTAATATATGTATATATTAGTAATGTTATTAATGTTAATAATTACTTATTAACCAAACCCAACTCACCCCACTCACTCAACTATCCGGAAAAAAATAATGCTTATGTATATTCAATACTCTTCTCTAATCTATCTTATCAAACTCAACTTAACTCTTATTTTCAAACTCAACTTAACTTTGTGATTTTTTTTTTTTGTCAAACAACTATTTGCTCTTTGTTTCTTATTTTCTAGTTCAACGTAACTCTCTACTTTTTGACTGTTTCTTATTTTCGGATTTTAGACTTTTGCTATTTAAATATTTTCTTCTTTAAACTTCTTTTCTCTTATGGATTTAGAATTTGTTATTTTTAAATAGATGCACTCTAATTTGGTTGCTTTTCATATATTTGATACGTTGATTGAATAACATTGAAATAAGTTTAGGTTATTTTGGTTCCATATTGGTTTCTTTCCAAATATCCAAACCGAACCGAACCGAAAGATACCGAACCGAACCAAACCGAAAAATATATAAATACCTATATGGATCTTAAATTTATAAACCAAAATAACCCATAACCGAAATAACCGAACCGAATATAACCGAACACCTACTATGCCCAGGGCTACTAAAGATTATACAAATTACTCGTTGCTTTGACCCAGTTTTCTCTCCCGTAATACAAAAATGATTACGCATTTAACACGATAATCGGGATATTATCTGGTTAGAGAATTCAAGTAGCATAAAATGACAAAAAAATAATAAATTAGAAAGGACATAACTAATATTCTTTGAATATTTAAAAAGATAAGACCACGAAGAAGAAGAAAGTCTGAAACACAATGATCAATCACTTTTAGCAAAAAAAAAAAAAACAAAGTAAGCAAAAGAGAAGAAGAACAAAACGGAGGAAGAAGAACAGTTACCGTCTTCAATGGCGGGTCTTCAAAGATCCACCATCTCATTCCGTCGACAAGGCTCTTCCGGTATAGTTTGGGACGATCGTCTTATCGCTGAGCTAAACCAACAAGCCAATGAACAAAAAACCGAAACTCAACAACAACATGAAGAACAAGCTAAACTGATTACTACGTCGGACCAAATAACCGGAGATGGGATTAAACCGATTAGAACCGACGGAGAAGGTTTAGAGAGGAGTCGATCTAACGGTGGAGGAGGAGGTACTCGGTATCATAGAAACACTGGAAGAGTTTCTCCAGCGGTTGATCCACCGTCACCGAGATTATCTGCGTTTGGTTGTTGTTCTGCTTTTGGTAAGAAACCACCGGTTAAGAAATCGAGGAAAAGACCACCGAAACGTAGATCAAGATAGGATCAAGAAGACATACACAAAGAGTTATACATACACTGGTAATGAAATCTTTGTTTCTAAGTTTTTTTGTTTGTTTGCTTCTGTTTTTAATTTTAAGCTTTGTTTCAAACTAAGACAATGTTTATATTTAATCATGTTCTTAGTTTTTTATGGTTACTGTAAATTAAAGTGTCTTTTTTACAAATTTGGTTCGAGAATAAAACGACCATTGGCTTGGGGATTCATAATTTTCAAGAAATTTCCAAATTTTAAAGGAAAAGCAGAGGACCATTGAACAGAAGATAGACTTATCTATCTATCTTCTTCATTTTTTGATGGTTAGAGTAAAATTTGATATGGTTAAATATTTTTGGGATTTGAGTTTGATTAACGAATCGGCGGCTAAAGTGTGGATCTGAGAATATTACTGCAATTCTTCACTAGTGAGTTAAACTGTTAAAGGACGGGGTAAATTACTCATAATATTTTATCTCTAATCTCTGCTTATATGTTATTTTAGCTTACTAATCGCTATTCGTTAGCGTTAATCCAGTGTTGTTGCTATAATAGGGGGAGAATGATGTAACAATTTCATACAACTTTGTTAACCAACTGATAAATTGCTAATGAGAGAACATCATGTCCTTAATGCTAATTAGTATGGGCTTTTATGCTAATCCTAAAGTAGAATTTGGGCTATATAGCCCATGAAGATGTCGCATTTGTTAATTATATGATTGATTACCTACATTAATCAAAATCAAATAATGTATAGTGCAAAAAATTCATAGAGTGTCATTACTAAATCTCTGAAAATAAACTTTTTTGCTTTCTAGCTAAACACAACGTCATTTCATCATCACCACAAACAAGAAAATCAAATCTGAAGAAGGTAGAAGAAGTCATCTTTTTAGATCTATAATTCTTAATTCAATTCCATTATAAATAGACTGTTTATGCATCTGTTTAACTTTCAGTTTAAAATTTATTTAATCTTCTTCTTGTGTCAATGATGAGTTATTCATGCAATATTGTTGTCTTATTATTACCACTAGTTGTGTTCACACTCGCTTTGAACGCAAACGCGAATTCGTTCGAATCGCTTCTTCAGCTTCCAAGAAGACAGTCTCGCTCGACCCGAACCAGACCAAGATCGGAACGGATCCTTCACGTCGGTCATTTCGGTGCTAAAGGAAATGGATTCACCGACGACACTAAAGTAACTAATCTCTAAACCCATCAAGAAACCAATTTTGTTCCTGTATTTTGAAATCTTGAATTTGAGCAAGAACTAGGAAAATCAGACAGGGATGGTAGATACGATGATTGTGTGTCGGAATGATGATAAATGTGGAAATGTTATGCAGGCGTTTGTAGATGCTTGGAAAACAGCTTGTTCTTCCAAATCCAAAACAAGAATCTTGGTCCCTGAGAATTACGCTTCTCTTGTTCGACCTATTGATCTCTCTGGACCTTGTAAAGCAAGACTCACACTCCAGGTAAAAAGCTTCAACATCTCTTTAGAATCTTGTGTCTGTTTTCTTATTGAAGTCCTTGTTCCATTGTCTTGATTGGCTCTTCTATGTGTACAATAGATCTCTGGTACAATCATTGCTCCGAGTGATCCAGATGATTGGGAAGGTCTAAACCTTAGGAAATGGATATATTTTCATGGTGTGAGTCGCTTGACGGTCGAAGGAGGTGGTACTGTAAATGGAATGGGTCAAGAATGGTGGAGAAGATCTTGCAAACACAATCATTCAAACGTAATTTTGCTTTTCTTCTTCAATATGTTGTCTCTAGGGATTAAAAGAGATTCTCATTTCTCACCGTTGTTTCAACTCTCTCTTTTGCAGCCTTGTCGAGGTGCTCCAACGGTAAGAAGCTAAATAGTTTAGTCTCTATAGGTGTGGTTACTATGTTTATAACTCTGTTTGTTGTGTAGGCATTAACATTTCATAAGTGTAAGAACATGAGAGTTGAAAACATCAATGTGATAGATAGTCAGCAAATGCATATTGCATTTACTAGTTGTCGCCGTGTGAGTATCTCTGGTCTTAAAGTAATAGCTCCTGCTAGTAGTCCAAACACTGATGGAATTCATATAAGCGTCTCTCGTGGTATCGTTATAGACAACACAACGGTCAGTACAGGTCAGTGTCCTCTACTCAATCTGACCTTTAATTCTATAGTATGTTTCTCTGAATGTTGATTATTCGGATCTGTTTTGTGTAGGAGATGATTGTGTTTCGATTGTTAAAAACTCTTCACAGATCTCTATCAGTAACATTGTATGTGGTCCTGGTCATGGCATAAGGTAACTAAAGCTAGACAGGCGACAAACAGTGTCTGCAAAATCATAATCTAATATTAGACTTGTTTTTTGTAGCATTGGAAGCTTAGGAAAATCGAAATCTTGGGAAGAAGTTAGCGACGTAACGGTTGATACAGCTTCCATTTCTGACACTGAGAATGGTGTTCGAATCAAAACATGGCAGGTGATTTCAGCTTATCGAAGATTCACTTTGCTTTGCGAGAATGAAAGTATTACTTCACTGTCTGAGATTACAAGAACCTAACTTGCTTGCTCAAACTTTGAACCAGGGAGGAAGTGGTTTGGTCTCAAACATCATCTTTAGAAACATCAATATGAACAATGTGTCGAATCCCATTATCATCGATCAGTACTATTGCGATTCCAAGAAGCCGTGTGCGAATCAGGTAAAGAACTTATGCACCATTTCTTCTTTCAGTAGCTCAATATTGAACCTGAAATCTTATACAAATTGCTGCAGACATCAGCTCTTACCATTGAGAACATTGCATTTGTTCGCATTCGGGGCACTTCAGCATCGAAACAAGCAATCAAGATCACTTGCAGCGATACTTCACCATGTCGCAACATACTTCTAGAAGACATTGATCTTGAACCATCAAACAGTGATGGTTACACAAAGTCCTTTTGTTGGGAAGCTTATGGTTCGAGTTCGGGTCAAGTTTACCCTCCTTCTTGCCTCTCTCATGAGACAAGCTTCTTGAAACAGTTGGTTCAGTCCGAGATCACATCTGTATACCTTTGAACTCATGTTTTCAGATGGCAAATGTACCACGTTTCAATGCATACCAAAATATTCATTTCACCAATCTATAGCCTTGTCAACTTATTAAAATAATGTAGCCAAAATCAAGCTCACAAGTTCTACCGAAAACTAAAGAAGTTGTCATAACAAAAAAAATGAATGAACTCTCATAAAGCGTACAAACATAAACTTGAGATATTTGCATAATTTATCAAAATAATAAAATGTATCTAAACTTGAAATTAAATCATGCATGCGGTATAGAAGACTCTTGTGAAGCCGAAATACATAAATTTGAGATTTTTGCAAAATTTATCAAAACTTCAAGGGGTTAACATACAAATTTCAATATTTTTTTGGGTAAAATTATCAAAACATGAATGAAATGTATATAAACTTGAAATTAAATAGTTTTTACTAATTCATGTGGTATAGAAGACTTTTGTGAAAATCACAAAACAAAATGTGGAGATGTTTTAACGACACATCCTCTCTCCTCGGCCGCCGCTGCTACAGTACTCGATTTTGGATTTCGCTGGGTTTGGTCCGGTGACCGGCGGCTTTCACAGCGTCGGTGCCGGATCCGTAGTTTTCTACCTCGTTTTTTGTTGTTCATATCCTTAGTTGTAGTTTAAAGCTTGTTGGAGAGTCGGTTCGTGTTCCGAATTGAAGGCTTGGTTGCTTGGGTTTTGTTCTGATTTGCAGGGAATGAAGCGAAGGTCTCCTTCTCGGCGAGGCTTTGGTCTCGTTCCAGCAGTCATGGCTTCAGTTTCGGATATGATATCAAATTCGTCTCGGTTCTTGTTCGAAGATCGGAGGTATGGTTGTATTTAGTTTTCGTTAGTGCTTGAGGATGGGTTAATGTTAGTTGTAGTCTATGAGGCGGTTGTTTCGGTTTGTCTTGTGGTCTCTTCCGGTGTAAGCTCTGCTCGCAGGTTGCTTTCATCTTCTTCGGGTCTGAATTTTTTGGATTTGAGTCTCTCCCTTAGTTGGCTTCTGTCTTTTCTCTTGACTTGTTTCAATGTGCTGCTCTCCCCGGGTTCTGTTAGTCTTTTAAGCTCTTGATCTCAGGTTGGTTAATGGGTCTGCGTTCTCTCCTCTTGGTTCTTAGTTCATACAATGGTGAAGGCTGCGCGGAGTTGCTCGAGTAACAGGTTGATTTCGAATTGGTGTCGATGAAGATGTTCTCAGGGCAGTCGTTCCCCGTCCAACAGCTCATTGTCTTTGCTCTCCGTCTTTCCGAATAATTCTTCTTTGCACTTTAACAGCTTTCCCTCGATGATATTGGGTTGAGTAGTAGAGAAGCTTCGGAGTGGTTTGGACTTTGTTTGTCTCACTTTGTTGGTGGTCTTCTATGCCATGGTCTTATATTGCTAGTCTCCGTTTCATCCATTGGTGTGTTCTAGAGGTTGTGTGATTGCCTCTTGTTTTATTTGTTAGCGTGCTGAGTTGGCTTGGCTTGATTAGATTTTCCGTTGCTCGGGGTTAGTTTTTGGTCAAGAGGTTTTAGTTGGTTTTCGTTTGTAGTTTCCGTCTCCGATGTCGTACTTGTTGATATTGGCTTAGTATTTCACCTTTGGATTTCACCTTTGTATCTCATCTTTGTATTCCACCTTTGGATTCCACCCTTGTATCCCACCCTCGTTTGAGGTTTAATATAATCGTTGAGATGACAAAAAAAAGAAGACTCTTGTGAAAATTTATAAAACATGAATGAAATGTAAATAAACTTGAAATTAAATAATTTCTACTAATTCATGTGGTATAGTAGACTCTTCTGAAAAATTATCAAAATTCAAAGAAATCAACCTACAAATTTAAGTATTTCTTTGGGTAAAATTATCAAAACTCAAAAGGGTTAACCTACAAATTTCAATATCTTGTGGTAAAATTATCAAAACATGAATGAAATGTATATAAACTTGAAATGAAATAGTTTATACTAATTCATGTGGTATAGTAAAGAAGACTCTTGTGAAAAATTATCAAAACCCAAAGAGATGTATCTACAAATTATCAAAACCCAATTTGTGGTATAGTATACCTACAAATTCCAGTATTTTTTGGGGTAAAATTATCAAAACATGAATAAAATGTATCTAAACTTGAAATTAAATCATTTTTACTAATGCATGTGGTATAGAAGACTCTTGTGAAGCCTAAAAACATAAATGTACAATTTTTGCAAAATTTATCAAAACTCAAAAGATTTAACATACAAATTTTAATAGATTAGTCGAAAATTGTAGAGAAAAGTTGTAAAAACCCAAACTATAGAGTGCAAATGTAATAACCAACACTATGAAAAGTATATGTAATAAACCAAAGATACAAGGGAACATGTGTAATAGCTAAAACTATAAGAAACTCAATGAATAAACAAAAGTATATGGGGACATCTGCATTAAACAAACTTTTAGGAAACATTTGTAATAAACTAATAGCTATATACTAAAATGGAAACTTGTAATATGGCCTATTGATTCTAAAAGGGCCAATTTATCAAATGAAAAAATCGGCCCAAAAGGTGAAGATAAATACACGAATTCAAATGACTTTTTATAAAAAATAATTGTCATCGGAACTACGAAAACGACCGGTGAGGAAGATGCCTTTCGGTGGCTTATCTACTAATCCTATGTTCTCTCTAGGATAATCAAATCCTAATTTGTTAGGTGCCTTTCCTTTTTCCAAAGAGAACCTTAGATTTGATGCTTAATTTCCTATTTTATATAGAAACGTATATAGTTAATTGATCTAAAGTATATCACATTTACTATAAGGAAAGGGTAAGTTGCAATTTTTTAAAAATGAATCACTGATATTTTATGTGCTGGATTAGATGTAACATGTAAGTGGATAAGTGATGAAAGGATATGATTTTCTAAGCACAAATTCAACATTCGATCACTTATTGGTTTATTATTCCTTTTAAACATTCAAAGTTGTTTCCGTAGGAATTAAAAAGACTTGGGGATACAACATACACATAATCCTATAAATACACCCACACAAATCACACTCTCCCATATCAAAGTCCCCACTAAACACACATATAAACACATAAAAGAACAAGAAAGATGAGCTCCTTTCAACAACTTTCTGGTACCAACTCCAAAGTTATTACAGAGAAGAAAAGATCGGTTACAATACCTTCAAATGGCAATAAGCTCGAACGCAAGTCTACAAGCAAGTACACGACGGTTCATGACATCGACAAATGCGCAGAAGCTTTCATCCAAAACTTCCGGCGACAACTTCTTCTTGAAGCCGATAGCATCATCATCCCTAGAGGAAGTCTATGATATACACTCACTTACATATCTATATTTGACCTATAATCGCATGTTTACGCGATTTCAGATTGTAATATAACATCACTTAATATCATCATATAACAAAGTTCAGAAGCAAACAATGAAAGAGAGTTTGGTTTAGTAGTGCAAAAGCAAATGATCATTTTCCTTGCTTGTGGAATCACATTAACCTTAAATCTTATTACAAGCAATATTAACACACAATCATAGAGACAAACATATAACGATTCACACGCGCTTCATGACTTAGAGAGATAAGTACTAAGGGTGGATTTGAGTTGGGTGAGATGGTTGCACCAAGTGGTTGATATTGAGTCGAGAGCAAGACCGAGCCATCTCTCCTGCGAGTGGGATAACGGGAAGGCTATCGCAATTGCATATCTCGATCATGAATCCATCTGGATCATGGAAGAAGAGTTGGTCTACTTGGATTCCTCCTTCTTCTACTGCTGCTCTTACATGCTCTATCTCCATTTCCTTGAGCTTCTTCTCTACTGCTTCCATGCTCTCACACTGCATCCAAACACACACACACACAAACACATTCTTCTATCAATTTTCTCTGTTTTGTTAATAACACAACTTGGTTCTGTTTTTAACCCAAAACAAAAACAAAACCCTGAGTCCTGACTCTGTATTGTGTTATGTAAACTTCTATAGTTTCAGTTTTTTATTTTGTACCCTCATAATTACTACCAAAGCTACACCAAAATATACAAACTCCATCTCCAGAATCTAATTAAGAACTTGCAGCTCCACTTTTAGATTTTTAAAAAATATTGTTAAAGAGTGTTGTATTAACCAAGGGTACCTGGAAAGAAATGTGATTATCCTTGGGATTAATCTCTGTTTTCTTGAGTAACTTCTCTGGTTCTGGAGATTGCAGAAGATGTATCCCAATACCATGACCAAACAACCTTAAAACAAATCTCCATGTAATTAAAACATGTATGTATGTAATTATGTTATTAAAACCAAGAAGAAGAAATGTGTTACCAAGCACCATCGAAATCAAAAGAGCCAGGTCTACGAATAGGAAGAAACCCTAAAACGTTCTGATAAAAGCTCATTGATTCCTCCACGGATCGACATAGAAGAGAGATGTGATTCAAAGACTTTAGATGAAGAGGGTTTCCTGTATTTTCCTTCATTTTCCCAAGAAAATTATAAAAACACAAACAAGAAAATCTTGAAAAACACACAAACAAACAAGAAAATCAAGATTTTTCCTTGATGGATCGTATCAAACAACGTTCTAATCCGAAAGAAACGGTGTCGCCGCTAATGAAAGAAGAATCAGTTCAAGAATGCTATAATATCAAGTAATTACACGTGTGTTTGTGTATGTTTCGTGATCGAGTAACTTACGCAACTGGCGATGATGCCTATGTCATAAAGTTTTCAATTATCATCATGCGAGTATATATATAGAGTGTACGATCGTATCATAATTCAACTTTGGAACTACAATTTCGGAATTTGTTATTACAAAAAAAAAACACGTGAATGTACATTGTCCTTTTCTTATGATTCAGAGCCTGTTTTACCGCCATAATTCAACCGTTACACTCATGAGTTATGATGAATCAGAACAAATAAAGTTTTTGTTTGCTTTCTCCTTTTTGTGGGCTCAAAAGTTCTACAAAAAAAAAAGATGTAGTACTAAAATGCATTCACTTATTTTCATAATGAATCAAAAAATTATTTATTGCTTCGACGGTACAAAGATTGTAGTAGGTCCTCTCAATTAACAAGGAAAAACTTCTGGCCTCTTGTTCTTCTCTTCTGTTGTGTATATGGTAGGAGGAAAGTGTACGAATGTTGATGCGAAATCTCGCCTTTCTATTGGCCATAAGAAACTGATTTCTTCAGACCAAATGCGTGTATCATCAGACGAAGATCTTATCGGTTTTTCCACCACATTGCAACAGATTGGTCATAGCTTTGCGTATGCCAATTTGTACTCGACCTGGAGACAAAACAGAGTATCAGATCCTGGAAAATAGCACAACAAAGACTAAACTAGATGTGTACAAGCAACACTTAGATAATGGAGACTTACTGAGTATATCCATTGAAGGCTTCCAGTTCCTCCTGAGCTTTATCAACACCGAAGAACAAATAGTTGATAAGAAGTTAGTGTGCCTCTTAATACGAGGCTACTTTCAATTTCCAGTTCCACCACAACTATACAAAAGAAACTCAGGAGAAAGAAAGAACAAAAGAATTCTTTGGACGCATATTGTCGTGTAAATGTAGCAAATTTTGTTCCATTTTTCAGGTAACCATTACAAAATGGACTTAAGAGGGAGCAACTGTTTTGAGCTGAAAGGAGGTACTCGTTTGTGAACTAACTCCATAATCACCTTAGCCTGATCAATTTGACCCTTTTTCACAAGCCCGTCGAGCAACATACCAACTGTGTCCAAGTTTGGATACCACTTCTTTCTCATACAATCCTTACACATCGTATAACCCAAATCAAACTTTCCTGCCTTACACAAATAATGGATCATCGTCTGGTAGATCTTCACATTGGGTTTATAACCCTTACCATGCATCGCTGTATATACCCTTTCCGCCATTTCAGGAAACCCCGCAACGAAAAAGCCTTTGATAACCAGGTTATACGTTACGTTATCCGGTTCCATCTGTAGTTTTGGCATCAACAGCAACAGATCATTTGCATCCCAAGCTCGTCTTCTATTCACTAAAAACTGAATCCTAACATTAAAGGTAGTGAGATTAGGCCTACACCCTTTCAGAACCATAAGGTTCCACAATCCATTTCCAATCACATACCTCTCGTCCTTGTAAAAGGCCGATATAAGCGTAGTATACGTAACTACATCTGGCTTTAACCCATATCTCTCCATCTGCATCATTGCCAGATACGCCTTATCAAGAAACCCCATCTCACAGAAAGATTTAATGACAATGTTAAAAGAAACTACATCGATTTCAACCCCGTACTTCGACGGGACATCGAGAAGAAACTCCTGAATGGTTTGCAGATCAGGTTTCAAAGTTAAAACTTTAAGAGCAGCATTGAAAGACTTAACACTCCTCTTGCAACCATATGAATCCATACCGTAGAAAGTATCTAACGCGTTCTTCGTCATTCCAGCTTTACCATATAACATTATAATCCTAACAATGAAACCTTCACGTCTACCTTGTGGAAGTGACTTCTGATGCTCAAGAAGTTCCTTAATATAATCAAACCTACGTGCACCAGCTAATCTAGAAACAGTATCTTCAAAAGCAAATCGATTCTCAATCAGTAACGAATTAGTAGCATTAGCTTTAAAAAGCTTAAACAGCTTCGCAGGATCTCTCTCAGATTTCAGCTTCACAAGTGCAGGCTCTTCAAGTTGGATCTGATTCGAAACCTGAATGCTCGATGCAATACCAGTGACTATAGAAGAATTGCAGAATCTGCGAATAGGTCGCAGAGATAGCATGATCCAGGTCCTCCCTCGAGCCTAAACATGCCCGTATTGTGAACCCAATAACATAAAAAAAAATCACTAATTTCCCAAAAAGCTTCAACCTTTACAATCTGTAAGATCTATAAACCAATCATTCACTCAGATTTAGCAAAACCCTCGACATTCATCTACCTCAATCGAGAATACCTAAGATCCACAGATTCATAAAAAACCTCCGAGAGATTCATAAAACAAGCAAAGCTGGAATTTTGTCAGATGGGTATGGTCCTAAGCCGGAGAAGTGACCGGAAAAGGAGAGATTTTTCGATCTGAGAAGGAGAGAGGAGGCTAGAGCCGGAGCTGATTGGAGACATACACGGGAGAGGTTTAAGGTTTTAGGTTTTGGGTTATTGGGCCCAAATATTTATGGGCCTTTCTTTCAAATATGACCCATTTAGTTCAATTTGCACCGAAACTTATAAGTTGATACAAAAAGAGAATAATAGCTAGAGACAAGAGATGTTTTTTTTTATTTAAAACATCTATCATTTTATTTAAATAATATTCAAGATTACATAGTACATATGACAAATAAGAAAATTACCATCAAATACATAATTAAAATGTTGAAAAACATGAGATGTTTATTTAGCTGAAAAAAAAAAAAAAGCTAGAGACAAGAGACGTGGAAAAAAAAAAGCTAGAGACAAGAGGAAGGTCGGATAATGCCTTGGACTGAGCCTTGAGCAAAGGTGCAATTAGAGGAGACTGAATCAATGCCATTAGCTGGAGATATGTCAATGTCTTTCATGAAAATGTTGGAACATGGAACACTTTCCCCTGAACACTTAAAATTTATTGCAACTTTTGTCGTCGATGTTCCACTCATATTCATGTATCTCACGTTGTCTATGTGTACTCCCTTTGTCTGATATTTCCATTCACCAAAACAAACAAACAACATGCATTAATAGCTTATTTTTCATAAACCGGTCATGATTTTTAAAAGATCGCAAACTAGAGAAAAAAAAGAGATCCACAAATCCATGTTTGGTCTGCTTGAAATTTGAGATGGAAGAAATAGAGATATATATATATATATATATATATATATATATATACTTACAGTGTTAGGGCAATGAGTCTTGCAACCGTAGAACTGTTCAATGATGATTGGGTTTCGTACCGAATCGAAACGTATGTCGAAGAATTCTATTCCTCGAGCGTGACCGGTTGCTCCAGGCCATGTCTTGATTCTAGCTCCGTTTGTTGTCCTTGTGAAGTTAACGTGCCACACACGTATGTTTTCCACTGCTACTTCGCTCCCTCCTTTACCTAAACTCCCAACACTGTCTCACATTTCTTATTAGTATTTTCCATTTTTTTAAAACAAGCATAAGATTGAGAGTTTTGATCATGGATATTCTTTTAACTACGTACCTCACACCGTGACCAGGTCCACATTTCAAAAATGTAACATTCACATTTTTCACTTCATCTCCGATCGACACACAGTCATCACCTATTTAATCATGAGGATACAAAAAACAGTAGCAAAGTTATTTTGACCTAACAATGGATCAAGATTATTGTTATGGTTAGTTAAATAAATATACCTGTAGCGATGTCCGAATGAGTAATCGAAATGGCGGAGGAAGATGTGATGTGAACACCGTCCGTGTTAGGGCTAGCCTCCGGTGAGGTTATTTTAAGGTCTTTAATAGTAACATTTTGGCTTCCTATCACAAGAATATGTGTTTGTGCACTGTTTATGAATCTCAAACTCTTCAATGTTACATTTCCACAACTGCTAAATGTCATCATCTGCGGTAAAAATAATGTATAATTCACATTCCCACAAGGTTTTTCATATTTTGTCATATAATTTTTCCGTAAGAATAAACGTACCGTTGGTGCAAGCTTGCTGCAATTCTGTAAATATATTACATAGAGATGATTGGTTAGAATGTTATAACTCAAAGAGAAAACGAAAAGGAGATTATTATTAAGGTGAAAGTAATAAATTTACTGGTCCGGGATGGTCTCTACAATGATTATCCCACCAACCTTTGCCTTGGCCATCCAACAAGCCGCGTCCCGCGATTACAAGTCCTTCCACTTGACTGAATATGAGCCACGGTATGAACCACACGTTCTCAGGTTTTTGCCACTTCTTTGGGTCACTTTCCGCTATCATCTCTCCATCGATCTAAACACATCAAAACATTTACTTTATAGTTCATATTCTATTATTCATGTAAGACTAATTAAGGTAAAGTGATATTTGGACGGGTTTACAGTGAAAAGGATCGGTTTGGTTATGCAAGGACCGTTGAAATGGAGAGAGTTGAGCATGAACGTCTTCCCTGCTGGTACATACACACTTCCCATTTTGGAGCTTCCCTTGCAAGTATCGTTCCACGCCTTTTGAAACGCCTTGTTTTGGTCCATAAAACATGTTCAAAGATGTTTAGTATTAAGTATAAGCTGCTTGTGATATATCTATACTGTATAGACTATAGGCTATTAACTTACAGATGTATCATCTGTAATTCCATCTCCAACCGCTCCATATTCCATCACTGATTCACCATAGCATAACCCGAGGAGTCCTAAAATTGCGATGAGTATGCTCAAAAGATGATCCTGTTACAGAAAGAGGATAAGTTTTTAAATATCTAAGGTTTAATTGTTAGTAGAGATAATTCAAAGAATCTTACCATTTTGACGAGAAATGGTAAGATCAAAACAGAGTTGAAATATTTAATTTATTTCAGATGGTCTCTACTCTACGCATATATATATATGCACACAACATAAGGAATTGATTCAAGCCTCACATTTATTTATAACATAAAAACATTGATTACAAATACATGCACTTTTTGTTCGTTTTAGTGAATGGGATTATGGTAGGTAGAGGAATTAGGTGAATGAGATCTCTTAACAGAATGGTAGTTGGAGGAATAATACGAGCAGTATTCAATGTACGTACTTCTTTTATCAAAATAGGGTTTATATAGTATAGCCTTAAGTTTCCTTTAATAGCGTTGAATGCTATTAATGAATGAATTTTCTACTAGTTATATTCGTTAAAGGAAACGAGTTTCAAGTGGGCGTTTCTTCGTAAAGTTTCAAATTAAGAATTATACTTGAATTTTTTTATGATGATATTCACTTGGCCTTATCACATATACACGACATTTAACATGAAGATACATGATCCAAGAAACATTTGACATTTCTTTTGTTTGATTTATTTCCAAGAAGAACAATAAAAAATGACTTTTGGATTCGCAGCAACATTTATCTTCTCCAGGAAACTGAAAACAATTACACAACATAAGGAATTTATTCAAGCCTCACAGTTATAACGTAACATAACAACGTTGGATACAAATATATGCACTCTTTGTTTGGTTAACTTAATTGGATTATGGTAGCTAGAGGAATTAAATGAATGAGATGAATGGTCGTTAGCGGAATAATACGAGCATTCAAGGATTCAATGTATGTACTTCTTTTGTCATAATAGGGTTTATATAGCCTTAAGTTTCCTTTAATACAAATTTCAAAAAAAAAAAGTTTCCTTTCATACCTTTGAAGGCTATTAATCAATGGATTTTCTAGTTATATTTATTGGTTAAAGGAAACAAGTTATCAAGTGGGCGTTACTTGGTAATTAAGAATTATACTCAAAATGATACTCGGATTATATTCACTTGCTCTATTTTATTCCTTATCACATATACTACATTTAACTCGAAGATACATGATCCAAGAATCATTACCCACATTTTACATTTTTTTTGTTTGATTTAATCCAAGAGCAACATCAAAAATGACTTCGGATTCCCAGCAGTGAGTAGAAAATTAATTATCTTCTCCAGGAAACTGAAAACAAGTAGCTTCACTATTTAAGAAGCGTCAGAAAGTATGATCAGTTTAAGAACTCCTCCTAAGGAACTCAACTGCTAAATTAAAATTCAGTAGGAGGTTTAATCTTATGACTTATGAGCCGCTTGATCCGGTCTTTGTTTGTGTTCTCCAGAAGTCCATGCACCAACAATACCACTCTAATTATTTAATTATGTAACGATCCAATAAATTATACGATTTGGGTCTAACCTTCCAGATGATTTCATCAAGACACAAAGTCACAAACATATCCTTCCATATTTATCTAAAAAGAGTACAAAGAGATGAAAATCTGAATTAGAAGAGAGTTCAATAAACTTACAAGCAAGTTCATCGCACTCGTCTTTGCCAACAAGGAAAATCCAAAGTAAGAATCAATATTGATTTTCCTTGGGATTTTTCACGAACGATTAATTTTCTCTATGCATTAATCCTTTGACTCGCCATGAAGACACGCGCCCCATAAAAAAAAAATGCCACGTGACGAATGCACAATCTACATCTAAAAACATTTTACGTCTTTGGTTGTACAGTTGTCTTTTCTTTTTTGGTCCATCTAGGTGGACTTTTTCCTTGTCGGGGGAATATGTAATGTTTTGATTTGTGTAGTCTTCTTCGTTTACGAGATGGAGAGTTAATTTCATGTAGTTATGTCTTGAGAGTTGAGACTCTTGATGACTTGAAAACTGCAGCTCCTTTCATAAGTCAACAACAACATTTTCCCAAAAATAATTAGGCTTTGAATAAACGTATAAAGAGGCTTCCGTTTTCTCCGACAAACTTGAGTTAATTATCTTCCACATATTCTTATATCTCTTGTAATCGTTTAAGATGACCTATTAAACTCACATTTGATTTGTTTCTTACTCTAATTTTATTTTCCAGTGAACTTCGCACGGAATTGTAACTTTTCCTTTTAATTAGACGTATTTGACATAAAAAATTATGCTACATATTTTACAAAAAAAAAAAAGTAATTATGCCTTAAGACGGATTTGTCAAAAAAAAAGAGAGGAATATATGCTACTCCCTCCGTTGCAAATTAGTTGTCGTTTTAGACTTAATTTTATGTTTCAAATTAGTTGTCGTTTCCAATTTTCAATGTAATTTTTAGCTTTGAATACCAACTTTAACCTCAAATTTTATGAAGAATACCAAGAGTTAACTTTGTTTTTAAGGGTATAATAGAATTTTTATTATGTTTTCTTAATATACGTGAAATAATGTAGAATGACAACTAAATTGCAACAGAGGGAGTACTATTAATTACACGTGTTTTGACTTTAACGTATGTGACTGACATGCAATACGGCCGAGCAGGTGAAAGAGAAAAAGGAAACATGCTCTTTTCCCATGCAATGTCTATGAAAATGGAAGTTGATATATCATGGTTTTTACCGGTTTTCGACCATGATATAAGTCCTTTTATCGAGTCTTTTCATTGTATTTCGAGTCTTTTTAGTGTCTTAACAGGTTATTGCACGTGAGGAGCTTATATGGTGAATACGGTGCATTTTGGAACATAATCAAGGTTGGAGCCGGATTTTGCAAGAAAAGAAGTTGATATGAAGCAGCCTGTCGATCGACAGCACCAAGAAGGACGATCGATCGACAGCTACATTGAAGCCTGTCGATCGACATACACATATACGATCGATCGACAGGCCAGCGCAGAAACCGACCTAAATACGTTTTAAAGAAGGAAATTCGCCAGTTAATGGGCCGAGAGCTACAATAGACCGTCATAAAAGCCCACCACGAGTTTTAACTCTATAAATAGTTTATTTTAGGTTTTTAGACCATGACTTAGTTTTTACAACAAAAAGTTTAGAGAGAGATTTTTAGGGTTTTTAGGAAGACAAGTTTACTTCATTACTTTGAGATTCTTCGAACCCTATTGTAATTCTTCTTTTACTCTTTCTTTATGCATTATTATTCAGTTATGATTTGCTTTGTTGCCATGTCTGAGTAGTTTGCTTGTTAGGTTTAGGGTGATTCGAAAGGAATGAAGATGAATTGTTAGGGTAAACTCACTTGTTAGGATTATCTGTTAGGTTCTTCACCTAGATTGCTTTAACTCTGATTTAGAATTGATCACTCTAAATTAGCTATCTTAGGTTGATAGATTGACACGAAAGTGTAATTGATTAGCCAGAACTAGATCTTAGGTGAGCAAAATTACTTATTCGCAAAGAAATTTGGTTTAGGGATTTTGTGAACAAATTGGACTTGAATTTAATGCTTGTTTAAATTGATTGAATTCGCAAAGAAATTTGGTTTTCTAGGGTTTAGACATAGTTAGTTTTCGCAACGACAGTTGGTTAATTATACATTAGTGTTCCAAGTTCTAGAACGGTTCTTAATTAAATCCTGATTTTGTTTAACCTGCAATTCTGATTCATCCTGAGAATTACCCAAAAGCCTAGCACTTTGTTTAATTGAATTTTAAATCAACAATCCTTCTCTGTTTCAATTTGCTTTTGTCTTTATTTTATATTATTTTACTTAGCCGAATTTGAAGTCAATATTCCTATCGTTTGATTTGACTCCCAGTGATTCGACCCCTACTACGACGACCTCTTAATTTGAGAGAGTAGCTCAGGGTAAATTTGAGCATATCAAATTTTGGCGCCGTTGCCGGGGATATTCTACAGAGGAATGGATTGGAGACATCAGATGACTCTAATAATGTAGAATGACAACTAAATTGCAACAGAGGGAGTACTATTAATTACACGTGTTTTGACTTTAACGTATGTGACTGACATGCAATACGGCCGAGCAGGTGAAAGAGAAAAAGGAAACATGCTCTTTTCCCATGCAATGTCTATGAAAATGGAAGTTTAGCAAAATAAATTATGAAATGGAAATCGGTGCATCCATTCACATACACCTGCCTGTATATATATATGTGTGTATTTATGTGCCAAGGCATGTGTATTTGGGTGTTGAAAAAAAAAAAAGATATGGCCTTGTCAAGAAAATATAAACCATGTGGTTTTGGAGCCGCCTTGCTCTTCGTTAACATCTTCTTATATCTCCTATCTCTACACTGCGTATATGGTATATTTATCTAAATTTCTGAAATTATTGCCTCCTCAATATATAACCCAAAATAAAAATTTGTTTTTATTAATCCCTCTCTGGTTTATATGTAGGTGTTCATGATCATGAACCAATAAGGAAGGAATCGGTTTTTGGTTCAGAGCTTCCAGTGTGTGCGACCAAGTGTCTGGATTGCAAGCCTTGCCTTGCTTATCTTGTTAACATTAATGGTGCTCATGATAACGATGATGGTAATGATAATGAACCTTACTATCCGGTTAGGTGGGTGTGTAGATGCAGAGACAAAGTATTTGAACCTTAAGAATATATATTATGTATTTACTATTTAGGGTATTGCTTCTCTTGTTCATGGTTAATTGTCAGGATTATGCGATCTTTTAGCTAATATATTATCATGTGAAAATTTACTCGTCTCTTCGCACGTGTTCATGAATATAATGATGTGTTTTAAGGACAACAATCCAAAAAATACTCCGGGTATCTGTGTATCATGCTTCATGCATGTTGTTTTATGACGCACCACTTTCACATGCTAGTGATTTTGGGCTTTTGAAGTATTAGAGTGTCCATGAGACAAATCCAACACAAGCCCAAAGTATTATCAACCCTATGTGTTTAGGGTTCTAAGCAAGTAGTAGCATCATATAAATACTCTACTTATGAGATATTGTTGTGTAACCTTTTGAGAGTCGGGGAAAACAACTCTCCTCCTTATCATTATGAGACTAATCTAAATCTATTACAATCTAAAGCTTTATCATTTCTTTAGTTTAGTTTAGCAGTGTTCTTAATAAAGCTTGAACAAGCTACTTCATTTTCTATAATAGATTTCTATGTCAATCAAGCTCTATAATTGAGCTTGAATCTATGCTTAATTAGTATAGATTTTCTTACATGAAGTATATAGAGTGGCCTTAGTTAATAAGGGGGAAAAGAAGATATGGGCCTACTAAAAGCTATAGAGACTCAAGTAACGAAGACTTTTTCTTAAGTCAAACCACAATTCCTCACCGTACGTTTTGGTTTACCTGTCAGATAAGAAGCGTTTCAATATCCCATTCTATTTATTAATAGCTAGTTGCAAAATAAGAAACTGATCATCGAACTTTTCAACCTCATGCATCACATCCTACTGATTCCTATGACCAATTATATTCATTAATCAGATTCACAATGGGATTATATACTCCCTCCCGTTTCGTTTTTTATGATTGATGTTTTAAAAAAAAAATTGTTTACAAAAGATTAATTTTTTATATTTTCTATACATTTTTTTTATGAAATAGTAATGGTGAATTGCAAACTTTAAGGCATATTAATTGATTTTATTGAATTATTATTAGGTAAAACTTATGGAAAATTGTTTAGGGTAAAAACCAAAACATTTATATCTAAGCTTTAATGTGTTTTCTTAATATGTGTAAAAAACCTAAAATATCAAACATAAAAAAGAACGGAGAAAATATTTATCAGCTTCATAAAATGACAAGAGAATCTTAAATATAGTGGATGGTTCATGCACGTATTTTTTTCTTCTCAAAGCTTCGAAAGAAACCTTCAAAAACGTTATTATCCTACATAAAATACATTTTATCCATAGCGTGACAAAAGAACAGTAGATAAAAAGCATGAGAGTGATGATAAATGTGAAGCACTGAATCTGAAATCTCTCATGTACCGGTTGCCGTATAACGTCCATGTCTCTGTCCGTATTCGTCAGCTAAAGTCTTAAAACGTGTCGGCCACTAATTGTCTCCACCTGAAATAAACACTGTACATGACAGTTACATTTAGGGTTTGTCTCTATCTCCTACTTCAACCAGCACCGTCAGTTTTATGTAATAAACAATGTAAGGATGGGTACAAAAGGATAAAATGTGCGTCCCACTTTTGCCCATGTGGTTGTGGTCAACGTGTCAAAGTGTTAGAGGCCGTGAGTTTTATGGTCCCATACGCGTAGAATAATTTCACTATAATTTTCACTTGGCTAGTGTCAACTAAAAACAAGAGTACATACACTTATCTTTACATTCGTCTTAATTAATTATTCGACCTTACCATTATATAAAGACTCAAGTAGACTACTCATTATAAGTACATTATCAAGATATATATAACTCATGAGCGGTTTTAGTGTAAAAATATTTACCCATCATGTTATTAAGAAGCTTATCTGCTCCGATACTGAAATATTGGCTACCGCAACATTGCTCGTCTCTCGAGCAAGACTCACAGCTCCAACGCCGAAACAGATCGTTGTCTCTTCTCTCATCAAAGTCCTTTGATGAACACACTGGAGAGGTGTTACACCAAGCTCTCTCTGCGCATAAAGAGAGTGTTCTTAAATCAAGTAACAACGACGCCAAAACCCTAATACCAAGCAGGCAACACAGGTCCTCTTTAGATGACACAGCAACCAGTGTTCTTAAATCAAGTAACAACGACGACAAAACCCTTATACCATGCAAGCAGCGGAGGTCATCTTTAGATGAAACAAGCATCATGAGAAAGAGTTTGAATCACTCGCCGACTTTTTTAGTGGAGAGGTTGTTCTCAAGCTCTGGAATGGGAGAGAAAGTCAAAGGTGATGATGTTGATCGTCTGGAGACTCTAGTGAGTGGTGGTGGTGGTGGTGGAAGCAGCGGAGGCAAGATTTGCACCGGCGGCGGTGGTGTCGGTGGAAGTGGTGTTGACGGTGGAGGAAGTGTGGACGCCACCGATGCGTATTACCGGGAGATGATCGAGTTGAATCCAGGAAACTCGCTTTTGACGGGAAACTACGCTAAGTTCTTGAAAGAGGTATAAAGAGTTTAGGATATTTTTGGTTAAAGAAAAAAATCTTTATTTTAGGATATTTCATTGTAGGATATTTTGGTAGAAGATCCTTCCACGTGTAAAGTTTCTATTGGATGTAAATAGCAAAAAATCATATTTAGTTTCATGAAAGAGCTAGGAAATAAATATTTTTATGGAACAAATTAATTCTATGTAAACAGGTGAAAGGAGACGTGAAGAAAGCAGAGGAGTATTGTGAAAGAGCAATTTTGGGAAACACCAATGATGGTAACGTTCTTTCGTTATACGCCGATCTCATTTTGCAAAACCACGGAGATCATAAAAGAGCTGACTCTTATTTCCAACAAGCTGTTAAAATGTCCCCAGAAGATTGGTAATTTTGCGTATATAAACATTTGGCTAGTTAAAGAGATTTTACTACAACAATAATCTAATAATACATGTGTGGTGCAGCTATGTGCAAGCTTCATACGCGAGGTTTTTGTGGGATGTGGAAGAGGAGGAAGAAGAAGAAGAAGAAGATAAAAAAGAGCAACAAAAAAGTGATGAAATGGCTGATACTTCATTATTCCGTGATTTTCCCAAACATATTCCTGTTACCACATCCTCCTAGTTAAAATGCATATTTCTATATGATATTAGTATATATCTATGTAAAATATGTATGTTTAATACACAAATAAAATGCAATATCAATGTATAATACATGTTGGAAAAAAATGAATAATGTAGCGACATTCAAGATTCAACTGGTAGAATTCCGTTAGGTGTGTCACCCGTCGTCTCGTCTCAATCTATGGTTAACAAGTTATCTTTTCATATTTTCAATGTTCATTTAGACCTTGTCAATAACAAATTAATGACAACAAAATCATAAATTTCAATGTAAACTCTTCAACTTTATTGTCAATAACAAATTAGTCAACAAAATCATAAATTTTATTTTAGACTCATTTTTCAAATCATTCAGCATTATGGACATTTGTCCAATTGAGAGCTATAAGTATCAATGTGCACGAATTTTACTAGATTAAACATATGAGATTGATTTGAAAAGAAAAGTAATGTATGAATTCATAAATTTCACCATTTATATGTTGCTTAGTCTTTAAATGTTACAATGACGAGGCATATATTTCTTTTAAGCTTACAATGATTGAAGAGAATATGAAGCTGGTTTTGAAAAATGAGTTGCTAAATATATTTATGTGAAATATGCATGTTTAATACACAAATGAAAATGCAATATGAATGTATGATACATGTTAAAAAAATGAATAATGTTCTATAAGGTATGGGTATGTTTTTCTTTATGCATTATATGAATTGTCTTCTTTGTCTAGGACAACTTGCTCCACTCCTATTTTACGATCGAGACATGTAAAATATTATATGCAGTTTTGTTGTATAAAGTAAGATAGAATTGATAGAATAGCCAAATCCATAGATATTTTGGAGTAAAACACAAAAGAGTCTTTGATACTTTAGTTCGTATAGTAGGGGTATCAAAATTTTGATTTTTCGTTAGTAAGACTCTCCAAATATTAGTGGGCTATTAATGGGCCTAATTCAAGGAAACAAAAGCATATTCGGCGCAGGACAAGTGGTCACGTTATGGACCTAAACTCACTTTCCATAACACTTTTTGATTTTTCATTTCAAACGTTTTGCAATGAATTGGAGAATTTGTTTACACGAAATGGGAAAAAAGAAATCATTAACAAGTCAGTTATATATCTGAAAACACAACCTTACCTGAGTATTGGAATCTTCAATTTGAACTTTTTATGAAGAAATTAGGTATTTCTTAGATGTTTCTTGAGGATAAAAGTTGGGGTTTCGGTTAAATGCATAAGCTTCTTCTTACTATATATGTGTCCTGAGTCCTTTGATCATTAGTCTCATCTTTTGTATATTTGTAGTCTTGTTGTTATGTTTAGCGTACGTGCTTCTTAAACAGCCTCCAAGAAGTGAAATGGTAAAAGCTTTTGTTAGGATATTGTTGTTCATTTCTTCTTTTCTTTCTCTCTAAATACTTGTGTCCAAATAATAGAGGAGCTTTCAAGTTTCAACAGTGTATGAACCTAAACTCTTTATTTCGTATATTCAAGTTTGCTTTTTGTTTACTATTCTCCATTCTAACGAAGTCAATACTCAAGAGGAGTTATTTCTGACTCAATTTTCTTTGTTAACTTACCTGTAATCTCCCATACATTTGGAGTATTATAGCTGTCCAATAAAGGCTCTTAGTCTATGGATAGAGAAAATAGATGTAACACCTTTTATGGGTTATGTCGATTTTTCAACATGTAACTTTTTGCCTAACTCACCAACAAAAGCAAAATTAACAATTTGACATACAGATATTTTATCTACAACAAACTCATTTCTTAAACCCATTTTTTCTTCAAATCAAACAGCTGTAATTGAGAAATTAAAAATCAAGATTACAGCAAAAGGGACAGATGAGAAATTCTTGTCCAAATCGTTTCATTTCAAGCCGACATAAACTCACAACTACATTATTAATTATTATTTCCCACTCGTTTTTGCTTCCCACCCAAAAAAAACAAGAAACAAAGAAGAAAATCAAATCAGTGATCCTCTACGGAAGGGTGCACCTGTTCTTCACCAACTTCAACGAAATCATCACCGTAGATCTGATCAAGCACAAGAACCAAACCCATTGCAAAAGCTCCATCAAAACCTGGTTTCACGTTCAACGAGAAAACGTCTTTACCAAGCATCACGTTCGTCGAAGCATCCACTTTACGTCGTATCTCCGCCACTTTCCGCCGTGTCTCCGCCTCCACCACCGTACAACTCCTTTGTCCGAAATTTCCTTCGCTCAAATACTCATTGCAATGATACTCTCCGTACACCTCCACCGTCACGCCGCTTCTACCTATTATTGACGATCTTCTTACTCCAAAGATCGGTTTCTGACCTTCCGATCTCTCCCCGAAATACCCTTCCCATCTCCGTCGTAAACTCGGTCTCTGTTTCCAAAAACAGAGTTAGTTTGACTCAGTTAAAGAAACTTGAAACCCTTTAGAGCAGAGTTTATGAAGATGCGTAAAAAAGAGTTACCTTTCGTCGGAGAGTGAGGAGACAACGACCGTGAGCATCCATGAGGACAACCTCGTCGGTTTCGCGATTGTTTGGACCACCGTAAGAGTCGACACGAAAGACTAAACTGCCCTTGCAGTCGTATACCGTGAAACCATCTCCGGCGAAAAACAGAGATGTTTTTCTAACAGTCAAGCTTTTCTCTTCTTCGTGTACAAACTCATTGTCTACAAGCAAACCTCCTTTCATTTCTCTATACGAATCAAATACGAATCTCAAATTTTGGAATCTTGGTTTTATTGTTGTGATGATATTTGTAAAAGGTTTTTTTTATTAGAGAGTGTTTTTTGAGTTTACTTGTTAGAGAATGGAGGGAGAAAAGTGAAGGTTGGGGAAAAGGAAGATAACGAGTGCAAGATTTATAATGAGAAGGCGACACGGAGGGAATCTCTTTTGAAGAATTTTACAGTTTAAACAAATGTTGTTTTGACACGTGGTGCTGACTCGTCGACTTTAACTTTTGTGAAAAAGTTTTCAAGTTAGTTAGTAGATGCTCTTCACTTTACAGTTTGTAGTAACATATCATATGTACCATCGCCGTGCGAATGCGATACAATTAAATGGTCTACTAAGAAACGTAAGAGATGACAATGATCAAATTCGTATTTAAAATAATAACACTACACTTATTTTTGTGTTTCTTTCAATTTTAAGAAGTGTTTTTGGGTGAAGCGAGTTTGTAGTTTATTTATTACCGTAAGAAGTACGTAGCCATAGGCCCACATATACTTGATTACAAATATCAACGTTGAATACTAGTATCAAACTATAGCGTGACCATTGAGACGCATAGTTTAGCAAGAAAATAGGTCATTTCTCATTAAAAAATACCAACCCACGTTTAATACTACTATTGTTTAGGTATTAGATATTCGATTATCTCGAACATTTAATTATTTTCGTTTTGTTGGTTGTGATTACATATATGCGTGTGTACTTTTCAAGATTCTTGTTGGACCGTCTTCAGCAAAATTATAACCTTTGCTTTCCGATCACTGTTTCTCCTTCTCTCCTTTTTCCGATTCTAACAATATTCCATATGTATTATTATACAATGATAATACAGTCATGTACAGATCATCGTAAGGGTACTTCATTACTATCTTTAGTATTTTTAAAATATATAAAAGCATATAATCGTGTAGGCATGCATAAAAGTTACAAATGATTGATTCCTCTTTGTAATTAGTTAACTATAACTGATTTGAATCTCATTTTTATAACGTTTTAATTAATTAACTATGGGTTGGTGGATTTGAAAAGAATAATGTCACTGCAATGCATTTCGATTTTTATAAGTTAAAGATGCATAATTTACAAAATAGGCTTCTCATATCTCGTGGTTGATATTTCCATATTCGCTAATATATATTTATTTCTATATAAAATATGAACCTTACACTATGCATGTACCATCGAGGTCCATACGACCAGCTAGATAGTCAATAGAATAGTACTAAACTTCCTTTTGAAATTGGTCCTCAAACGGAAACGAATTAAAACTGTGGAAAATGTGGGTTTTTTCCCATGAGCGACATAATAATACACATACGTAATATGTTTTTGTATATATCTATTTGCTTAGTTTCAAATAGACCCATCAAGTGGTCCGTATGGGCACAAAAGATTCCCACTACACATAATTTGATAATCCTAACGATCACATAATATTATTATCTTCATTTTTTGGGGTATGAAAATGATTTAGTGAAACCTTTTAAGCACAATCATGGATTATGAAGAACTTAAAACTATATGATCATTTTATCGTAAAGAGCTTTTTTAACTGACTAGTATTTATATAGATATCACTTGCTAGTTCTATTTATCGCCATATTTTTATTTGTTTTTTTTTACTTGAATATTTATTTAATTTCACACTGTTAATGAGATAAATTGCAAAAGAATGGCAAAGGTTAGTGCACTGAGCTGAGAAAAATGAATTCAAAATTAGGCCAATACCCAAAAAATGGCAACGGTAGAATGATCACATTCGGATATGTATTTACTATTTAGTTATTTCGAGAAAATGATTGGTATCCATTTGCTATATTATTGAATATTAGTAAACAAAAGAGAACGGATATTTTCTTGATTTTTTTTTCTTTTTGTTAAGGGATATTTTGCTGAAATATCTAGTTAGGTCAAAAGTACACCTGAATTTCAGATATAGGATTTGTTCAAATAATAAAGTATCTAACTCTAGCTAATTTTGGGATGTCTAAGTCCAACATTTGATCTGACTAGATTCAGTAAAATGGGTAGGAACCATAATGAGCACGTTGATAAGGTCGGTTTCTAACCTCCAGCACTATCAAAATAATGCACTAAGACAATAGTGCACATGTGCACTCAATTTTCTCACTTTAAGCTAATTTTGGGATGTATAATCTCACGTTTGTTTCAAAATAATGTCTCCAACTGTGAGGTAATATGTATGTTGGAATTATAATTTGAGTTTCCCTCTAATCACTCTCAAGCTAAATTATTGCAAGCCAAGACAAAATTCAAACATAAATAAATTCTTTAAAACCAAGAAGCAAAGTCCATGAATTCATATCAAATCGAGCTTTTTGATACTATTACTAGCAAATGGATGAAATGGATTCAAACTAAAATCTAAGTTATTTAAACCACTTGTTAAAGTAATTGGGTCTTTAAAAATGCCAAAAATCCAAAACTTTAATTTCTAGAAAATTATCTAAAACTCTAAGGTTAGTCCATGAATTCATACCAAATCAAAACGTTTTGATGCTATTAGTGGAGAATGGATGCAATGTATTTAAATTATAATCTAAACTAATTAAAACAATTGGTAAGGTATATGAGTCTCTAAAGAAGCCAAAAACCCAAAATTTTATTTATTAGAAAAATTACTCAAAATTTTATTTATTTATTAGTCCATGAATTAATACCAAATTGAACGTTTTGATGATATTATCGGAAAATGGATGCAATGTGTTCAAATTACAATCTAAACTATTTAAATCACTTCTTAAGATATATGAGTCTCCAAAGAAATAAAAAACCCCAAAACTTTATTTTTATAAAAATTATCCAAAACTCTAAGGTGTTAATCCATGAATTCATAACAAATTGAACGTTTTGATGCTATTACCGGAAAATGGATGCAATGTGTTCAAATTACAATCTAAACTATTTAAATCACTTATTAAGATATATGAGCCTCTAGAGAAATAAAAAACCAAAAAACTTTATTTTTAGAATTTTTTTCCAAAAACTCTAAGGTGTTAGTCCATAAATTCATACCAAATCGAACTTTTTGATACTATTACTAGTAAATGGATGAAATGTGTTCAAACTAAATCTAAGTTATTTAAACCACTTGTTAAAGTAGTTGGGTCTCTAAAAAAAGCCAAAAATCCAAAACTTTAATTTTTAGAAAACTATCTAAAACTATAAGTTGTTAGTCCATGAATTCATACCAAATTGAACGTTTTGATGGTATTACCGGAAAATGGATGCAATGTGTTCAAATTACAATCTAAACTTTTTAAATCACTTATTAAGGTATATGAGTCTCTAAATAAATCAAAAACCTTAAAGTTTTATTTTAGAAAAATTATCCAAAACTCTAATGTGTTAATCCATGAATTCATAACAAATTGAAAGTTTTTATGCTATTACCGGAAAATGAATGCAATGTGTTCAAATTAAAATATAAACTATTTAAACCACTTATTAAGGTATATGAGTCTCTAAAGAAATCAAAAACCCAAAAACTTTATTTTAGAAAAATTATCTAAAACACTAAGGTGTTAGTCCATGAATTCAATAAATAACTTAAATTTATTTTGAACACATTGCATCCATTTGCTATTAATAGGATGAAAAAGTTTGATTTGGTTTGAATTCATGGACTAACACCTTAGAGTTTTAGATAATTTTCTAAAAATTAAAGTTTTTGATTTTTGGGGTTTTTAGAGACCCATTTACTTTAAATGTTTTAAATAGTTTAGATTGTAAGTCTGAACACATTGCATTCATTTTCCGGTAATAGCATCGAAACGTTCGTTTTATTATGAATTCATGGATTAACACCTTAGAGTTTTGGATAATTTTTATAAAAATAAAGTTTTTGGGTTTTTGATTTCTTTAGAGACTCATATACCTTAATAAGTTGTGTAAATAGTTTAGATTGTAATTTGAACACATTGCATCCATTTTCCGGTAATAGCATCAAAACGTTCAATTTGTTTTGAATTCATGGATTAACACCTTAGAGTTTTGAGTAATTTTTCTAAAAATTAAAATTTTGGGTTTTTGGCTTCCTTAGAGACTCATATACCTTACCAATTGTTTCAGTTTGTTTAGATTCTAATTTAAATTTATTGCATCCAATCTCCACTAATAGCATCAAAACAATTCGATTTAATTCGATTTTGTATGAACTCATGGAATAACACCTTAGAGTTTTAGATAATTTTCTAAAAACTAAAGTTTTGGATTTTTGGCTTTTTTAGAGACCCAACTACTTTAACAAGTGGTTTAAATAACTTAGATTTAGTTTGAACACATTTCATGAATTTGCAAGTAATAGTATCAAAAAGTTTGATTTGGTATGAATTCATGGACTAACACCTTAGAGTTTTGGATAATTTTTCTAAAAATAAAGTTTTTGTGTTTTTGATTTCTCTAGAGGCTCATATACCTTAATAAGTGGTTTAAATAGTTTAGATTATAATTTGAACACATTGCATCCATTTTCCGGTAATAGCATCAAAACGTTCAATTTGTTATGAATTCATGGATTAACACCTTAGAGTTTTAGATAATTTTTATAAAAATAAAGGTTTGGAGTTTTTGATTTCTTTGGAGAGTCATATATCTTAAAAACTGATTTAAATAGTTTAGATTGTAATTTGAACACATTGCAACCATTTTCCGGTAATAGCATCAAAACGTTCGATTTGGTATGAATTCATGGACTAACACCTTAGAGTTTTAGATAATATTCTAAAAATTAAAGTTTTGGATTTTTGGCTTTTTTAGCGACCTAACTACTTTAACAAGTGGTTTAAATAACTTAGATTTAGTTTGAACACATTTCATCCATTTACTAGTAATAGTATCAAAAAGTTCGATTTGGTATGAATTCATGGACTAACACCTTAGAGTTTTAAATAATTTTCTAAAAATTAATGTTTTGGATTTTTTGGAGACCCAACTACTTTAACAAGTGGTTTAAATAACTTAGATTTAGTTTGAACACATTTCATCCATTTGCTAGTAATAGTATCAAAAAGTTCGATTTGGTATGAATTTATGGACTAACACCTTAGAGTTTTGGAAAACTTTTCTAAAAATAAAGTTTTTGGGTTTTTGATTTCTCTAGAGGCTCATATACCTTAATAAGTGGTTTAAATATTTTAGATTATAATTTGAACACATTGCATCCATTTTCCGGTAATAGCATCAAAACGTTCAATTTGCTATGAATTCATGGATTAACACCTTAGAGTTTTGAATAATTTTTATAAACATAAAGTTTTGGGGTTTTTGATTTCTTTGGAGACTCATATATCTTAAGAAGTGATTTAAATAGTTTAGATTGTAATTTAAACACATTGCATCTATTTTCCGGTTATAGTATCAAAACGTTCAATTTGGTATGGATTCATGGACTAACACCTTAAAGTTTTAGATAAGTTTCTAAAAATTTAAGTTTTGGTTTTTTGGCTTCTTTAGAGACTCATATACCTTACCAATTGTTTTAATTAGTTAAGATCTAATTTAAATATATTGCATCCATTCTCCACTAATAGCATCAAAACAATTCGTTTTAGTATGAATTCATGGACTAACACCTTAGAGTTTTAAATAATTTTCTAAAAATTAATGTTTTGGATTCTTTAGAGACCCAACTACTTTAACAAATGGTTTAAATAGTTTGACCACATTTTATCCATTTGCTAGTAATATTATCAAAAAGTTCGATTTGGTATGAATTCATAGACTAAGACCTCAGAGTTTTGGATAATTTTTCTTAAAATAAACTTTTTGGGTTTTTGATTTCTTTATAGACTCATATACCTTAATAAGTGGTTTAAATAGTTTAGATTGTAATTTGAACACATTGCATCTATTTTACGGTAATAGCATCAAAACGTTCAATTTGTTATGAATTCATGGATTAACACCTTAGAGTTTTAGATAATTTTATAAAAATAATGTTTTGGGCTTTTTTATTTCTTTGGAGACTCATATACCTTAATAAGTGATTTAAATGGTTTAGATTGTAATTTGAACACATTGCATCCATTTTTTGGTAATAGCATCAAAACGTTCAATTTTGTATGAATTCATGGACTAACACCTTAGAGTTTTAGATAATTTTCTAAAAATTAAAGTTTTTTATTTTTGGGGTTTTTAGAGACCCAACTACTTTACCAAGTGGTTTAAATAACTTAGATTTAGTTTGAACACATTTCATCCATTTGGTAGTAATAGTATCTAAAAGTTCGATTTGGTATGAATTCATGGACTAACACCTTAGAATTTTGGATAATTTTTCTAAAAATAAAGTTTTTGGGTTTTTGATTTCTGTAGACACTCATATACCATAATAAGTGGTTTAAATAGTTTAGATTGTTGTTTGAACACATTGCATCTATATTCCGGTAATAGCATCAAAACGTTTGATTCAGTATGAATTCATGGACTAACACCTTAGAATTTTGAGTAATTTTTCTTAAAATTAAAATTTTTGGTTTTTGGTTTCCTTAGAGACTCATATACCTTACCAATTGTTTCAATTTGTTTAGATTCCAATTTAAATTTATTACATCCATTCTCCACTAATAGGATCAAAACAATTCGATTTTGTATGAACTCATGGACTAACACATTAGAGTTTTAGATAATTTTCTAAAAATGAAAGTTTTGGATTTTTTAGAGACCCAACTACTTTAACAAGTGGTTTAAATAACTTTGATCTAGTTTGAACACATTTCATCCATTTGCAAGTAATAATATCAAAAAGTTCGATTTGGTATGAATTCATGGACTAACACCTTAGAGTTTTGGATAATTTTTCTAAAAATAAAGTTTTTGGGTTTTTGATTTCTCTAGAGGCTCATATACCTTAATAAGTGGTTCAAACAGTTTAGATTGTAATTTGAACACATTGCATCCATTTTCCGGTAATAGCATCAAAATGTTCAATTTGTTATGAATTCATGGATTAACACCGTAGAATATTGAATCATTTTTTATAAAAATAAAGTTTTTGGGTTTTTGATTTCTTTGGAGACTCATATATTTTAAGAAGTTATTTAAATAGTTTAGATTGTAATTTAAACACATTGCATCCATTTTCCGGTAATAACATCAAAACGTTCAATTTGGTATGAATTCATGGACTAACACCTTAGAGTTTTAGATAATTTTCTAAAAATTATGGTTTTGGGTTTTTGGATTATTTAGAGACTCATATACCTTACCAATTGTTTTAATTAGTTAAAATCTAATTTCAATGTATTGCATCCATTCTCCACTAATAGCATCAAAACAATTCATTTTGGTATGAATTCATGGACTAACACCTTAGAGTTTTAAATAATTTTCTAAAAATTAATGTTTTGGATTTTTGTATTTTTTAGAGACCCAACTACTTTAACAAATGGTTTAAATAACTTAGATTTAGTTTGAACACATTTCATCCATTTGCTAGTAATATTATCAAAAAGTTCGATTTGGTATGAATTCATGGACTAAGACCTTAGAGTTTTGGATAACTTTTCTAAAAATAAAATTTTTGGGTTTTTGATTTCTTTAGAGACTTTTATACCTTAATAAGTGGATTAAATAGTTTAGATTGTAATTTGAACACATTGCATCCATTTTCCAGTAATAGCATCAAAACGTTCAATTTTTTATGAATTCATGGATTAACACCTTAGAGTTTTGGATAATTTTATAAAAATAAAGTTTTTGAGTTTTTGATTTCTTTGGAGATTCATACATCTTAAGAAGGGATTTAAATAGTTTAGTTTGTAATTTGAACACATTGCATCTATTTTCTGGTAATAGCATCAAAACGTTCAATTTTGTATGAATTCATGGACTAACACCTTACAGTTTTAGATAATTTTCTAAAAATTAAAGTTTTTTATTTTTGGCATTTTTAGAGACCCAACTACTTTAACAAGTGGTTAAAATAACTTAGATTTAGTTTGAAAACATTTCATCCATTTGCTAGTAATAGTATCTAAAAGTTCGATTTGGTATGAATTCATGGATTAACACCTTAGAGTTTTGGATAATTTTTCTAAAAATAAAGTTTTTGGGTTTTTAATTTCTTTGGAGACTCATATATCTTAAGAAGTGATTTAAACAGTTAAGATTGTAATTTGAACACATTGCATCCATTTTCCGGTAATAGCATCAAAACGTTCAATTTGGTATGAATTCATGGACAAACACCTTAAAGTTTTAGATAATTTTCTAAAACTTAAAGTTTTAGGTTTTTGGCTTCTTTAGGGACTCATATACCTTACCAATTGATTTAAATAATTAAGATCTAATTTAAATTTATTGCATCCATTCTCCACTAATAGCATCAAAACAATTCGTTTTGATATGAATTCATGGACTAACACCTTAGAGTTTTAAATAATTTCTAAAAATTAATGTTTTGGATTTTTGGATTTTTTAGAGACCCAACTACTTTAACAGATGTTTTAAATAACTTAGATTTAGTTTGAACACATTTTATCCATTTGCTAGTAATATTATCAAAAAGTTTGATTTGGTATGAATTCATGGACTAAGACCTTAGAGTTGTGGATAATTTTTTTAAAAATAAACTTTTTAGGTTTTTGATTTCTTTAGAGATTCATATACCTTAATAAGTGGTTTAAATAGTTTAGATTGTAATTTGAACACATTGCATCCATTTTCCGGTAATAGCATCAAAACGTTCAATTTGTTATGAATTCATGGATTAACACGTTAGGGTTTTGGATAATTTTATAAAAATAATGTTTTGGGGTTTATTTATTTATTTGGAGACTCATATACCTTAATAAGTGATTTAAATAGTTGAGATTGTATTTTGAACACATTGCATCTATTTTCCGGTAATAGCATCAAAACGTTCAATTTGGTATGAATTCAAGAACTAACACCATAGAGTTTTGAGTAATTTTTTTAAAAAATAAAATTTTGGGTTTTTGGCTTCCTTAGAGACTCATATACCTTACCAATTGTTTCAATTTGTTTAGATTCTAATTTAAATTTATTGCATCCAATCTCCAGTAATAGCTTCAAAACAATTCGATTTAATTCGATTTTGTATGAACTCATGGAATAACACCTTAGAGTTTTAGATAATTTTCTAAAAACTAAAGTTTTGTATTTTTGGCTTTTTAAAGACCCAACTACTTTAACAAGTGGTTTAAATAACTTAGATTTAGTTTGAACACATTTCATCCATTTGCTAGTAATAGTATCAAAAAGTTCGATTTGGTATGAATTTATGGACTAACACCTTAGAGTTTTGGAAAACTTTTCTAAAAATAAAGTTTTTGGGTTTTTAATTTCTCTAGAGGCTCATATACCTTAATAAGTGGTTTAATAGTTTAGATTATAATTTGAACACATTGCATCTATTTTCCGGTTATAGTATCAAAACGTTCAATTTGGTATGGATTCATGGACTAACACCTTAGAGTTTTAGATAATTTTCTAAAAATTAAAGTTTTGGGTTTTTGGCTTCTTTAGAGACTCATATACCTTACCAATTGTTTTAATTAGTTAAGATCTAATTTAAATGTATTGCATCCATTCTCCACTAATAGCATCAAAACAATTCGTTTTGGTATGAATTCATGGACTAACACCTTAGAGTTTTAAATAATTTTCTAAAAATTAATGTTTTGGATTTTTGTATTTTTTAGAGACCCAACTACTTTAACAAATGGTTTAAATAACTTAGATTTAGTTTGAACACATTTCATCCATTTGCTAGTAATATTATCAAAACGTTCGATTTGGTATGAATTCATGGACTAAGACCTTAGAGTTTTGGATAACTTTTCTAAAAATAAACTTTTTGGGTTTTTGATTTCTTTAGAGACTCATATACCTTAATAAGTGGATTAAATAGTTTAGATTGTAATTTGAACACATTGCGTCCATTTTCCGGTAATAGCATCAAAACGTTCAATTTGGTATGAATTCATGGATGAACACCTTAGAGTTTTGGATAATTTTATAAAAATAAAGTTTTTGAGTTTTTGATTTCTTTGGAGACTCATATACCTTAATAAGTGATTTAAATAGTTTAGATTGTAATTTGAACACATTGCATCCATTTTCTGGTAATAGCATCAAAACGTTCAATTTTGTATGAATTCATGGACTAACATCTTAGAGTTTTAGATAATTTTCTAAAAATTAAAGTTTTTTATTTTTGGCATTTTTAGAGACCCAACTACTTTAACAAATGTTATAAATAACTTAGATTTAGTTTGAACACATTTCATCCATTTGCTAGTAATAGTATCTAAAAGTTCGATTTGGTATGAATTCATGGACTAACACCTTAGAGTTTTGGATAATTTTTCTAAAAATAAAGTTTTTGGGTTTTTGATTTCTTTAGAGACTCATATACATTAATAAGTGGTTTAAATAGTTTAGATTGTAGTTTGAACACATTGCATCCATTTTCCTATAATAGCATCAAAACGTTCGATTCAGTATGAATTCATGGACTAACAACTTAGGATTTTGAGTAATTTTTTTTGTAAATTTAAAATTTTAGGTTTTTGGCTTCCTTAGAGACTCATATACCTTACCAATTGTTTCATTTTGTTTAGATTCTAATTTAAATTTATTGCATCCATTCTCTACTAATAGCATCAAAACAATTCGATTTGGTATGAACTCATGGACTAACACCTTAGAGTTTTAGATAATTTTCTAAAAATTAAAGTTTTTTATTTTTGGCTTTTTTAGAGACCCAACTACTTTAATAAGTGGTTTAAATAATTTAGATTTAGTTTGAACACATTTCATATATTTGCAAGTAATAATATCAAAAAGTTCGATTTGGTATGAATTCATGGACTAACACCTTAGAGTTTTGGATAATTTTCTAAAAATAAAGTTTTTTAGTTTTTGATTTCTCTAGAGGCTCATATACCTTAATAAGTGGTTTAAATAGTTTATATTGTCATTTGAACACATTGCATCCATTTTCCGGTAATAGCATCAAAACGTTCAATTTGTTATGAGATCATGGATTAACACCTTAGAGTTTTGGATAATTTTCTAAAAAATAAAAAATTTGGGTTTTTGATTTCTTTGGAGACTCATATATTTTGAGAAGTTATTTAAATAGTTTAGATTGTAATTTAAACACATTGCATCAATTTTCCGGTAATAGCATCAAAACGTTCAATTTGGTATGAATTAATGACCTTAGAGTTTTAGATAATTTTCTAAAAATTAAAATTTTGGGTTTTTGGATTCTTTAGAGACTCATATACCTTACCAATTGTTTTAATTAGTTAAGATCTAATTTAAATGTATTGCATCTATTCTCCACTAATAGCATCAAAACAATTCGTTTTGGTATGAATTCATGGATTAACACCTTAAAGTTTTAAATAATTTTCTGAAAAATAATGTTTTGGATTCTTTAGAGACCCAACTACTTTAACAAATGATTTAAATGGTTTGAACACATTTCATCCATTTGCTAGTAATATTATCAAAAAGTTCGATTTGGTATGAATTCATGGACTTACACCTTAGAGTTCTGGACAATTTTTCTAAAAATAACGTTTTTGGGTTTTTGATTTATTTGGAGACTCATATACCTTAATAAGTGGTTTAAATAGTTTAGATTGTAATTTGAACACATTGCATCCATTTTCCGGTAATAGCATCAAAACGTTCAATTTGGTATGAATTAATGGACTAACACCTTAGAATTTTGAGTAATTTTTCTAAAAATTAAAATTTTGGGTTTTTGGCTTCCTTAGAGACTCATATACCTTACCAATTGTTTCAATTTGTTTAGATTCTAATTTAAATTTATTGCATCCAATCTCCACTAATAGCATCAAAACAATTCAATTTAATTCGATTTTGTATGAACTCATGGAATAACACCTTAGAGTTTTACATAATTTTCTAAAAATTAAAGTTTTGGATTTTTGGCTTTTTTAGAGACCCAACTACTTTAACAAGTGGTTTAAATAACTTAGATTTAGTTTGAACACATTTCATGAATTTGCAAGTAATAGTATCAAAAAGTTTGATTTGGTATGAATTCATGGACTAACACCTTAGAGTTTTGGATAATTTTTCTAAAAATAAAGTTTTTGTGTTTTTGATTTCTCTAGAGGCTCATATACCTTAATAAGTGGTTTAAATAGTTTAGATTGTTGTTTGAACACATTGCATCCATTTTCCGGTAATAGCATCAAAACGTTCAATTTGTTATGAATTCATGGATTAACACCTTAGAGTTTTGGATAATTTTTATAAAAATAAAGTTTTGGATTTTTTGATTTCTTTGGAGACTCATATATCTTAAAACTTGATTTAAATAGTTTAGATTGTAATTTGAACACATTGCATCCATTTTCCGGTAATAGCATCAAAACGTTCGATTTGGTATGAATTCATGGACTAACACCTTAGAGTTTTAGATAATATTCTAAAAATTAAAGTTTTGGATTTTTGGCTTTTTTAGCGACCCAACTACTTTAACAAGTGGTTTAAATAACTTAGATTTAGTTTGAACACATTTCATCCATTTACTAGTAATAGTATCAAAAAGTTCGATTTGGTATGAATTCATGGACTAACACCTTAGAGTTTTAAATAATTTTCTAAAAATTAATGTTTTGGATTTTTTGGATTTTTTAGAGACCCAACTACTTTAACAAGTGGTTTAAATAACTTAGATTTAGTTTGAACACATTTCATCCATTTTCTAGTAATAGTATCAAAAAGTTCGATTTGGTATGAATTTATGGACTAACATCTTAGAGTTTTGGAAAACTTTTCTAAAAATAAAGTTTTTGGGTTTTTGATTTCTCTAGAGGCTCATATACCTTAATAAGTGGTTTAAATAGTTTTGATTGTAATTTGAACACATTGCATCCATTTTCCGGTAATAGCATCAAAACGTTCAATTTGTTATGAATTCATGGATTAACACCTTAGAGTTTTGGATAAATTTTTATAAAAATAAAGTTTTTGGGTTTTTGATTTCTTTGGAGACTCATATATCTTAAAAAGTGATTTAAATAATTTAGATTGTAATTTAAACACATTGCATCTATTTTCCGGTTATAGCATCAAAACGTTCAATTTTGTATGGATTCATGGACTAACACCTTAGAGTTTTAGATAAGTTTCTAAAAATTTAAGTTTTGGTTTTTTGGCTTCTTTAGAGACTCATATACCTTACCAATTTTTTTAATTAGTTAAGATCTAATTTAAATATATTGCATCCATTCTCCACTAATAGCATCAAAACAATTCGTTTTATTATGAATTCATGGACTAACACCTTAGAGTTTTAAATAATTTTCTAAAAATTAATGTTTTGGATTCTTTAGAGACCCAACTACTTTAACAAATGGTTTAAATAGTTTGACCACATTTCATCCATTTGCTAGTAATATTATCAAAAAGTTCGATTTGGTATGAATTCATGGACTAAGACCTCAGAGTTTTGGATAATTTTTCTTAAAATAAACTTTTTGGGTTTTTGATTTATTTATAGACTCATATACCTTAATAAGTGGTTTAAATAGTTTAGATTGTAATTTGAACACATTTCATCTATTTTACGGTAATAGCATCAAAACGTTCAATTTGTTATGAATTCATGGATTTAACACCTTAGAGTTTTGGATAATATTTACAAAAATAAAGTTTTGGGGTTTTTGATTTCTTTGGAGACTCATATACCTTAATAAGTGATTTAAATAGTTTAGATTGTAATTTGAACACATTGCATCCATTTTCCGGTAATAGCATCAAAACGTTCAAGTTGGTATGATTTCATGGACTAACACCTTAGAATTTAGAGTAATTTTTCTAAAAATTAAAATTTTGGGTTTTTGGCTTCTTTAGAAACCCAACTACTTTACCAAGTGGTTTAAATAACTTAGATTTAGTTTGAACACATTTTATCCATTTGGTAGTAATAGTATCTAAAAGTTTGATTTGGTATGAATTCATGGACTAACACCTTAGAATTTTGGATAATTTTTCTAAAAATAAAGTTTTTGGGTTTTTGATTTCTGTGGAGACTCATATACCATAATAAGTGGATTAAATAGTTTATATTGTAATTTGAACACATTGCATCCATTTTCCGGTAATAGCATCAAAACGTTCAATTTGGTATGAATTCATGGATTAACACCTTAGAGTTTTGGATAATTTTATAAAAATAAAGTTTTTGAGTTTTTGATTTCTTTTGAGACTCATATACCTTTAATAAGTGATTTAAATAGTTTAGATTGTAATTTGAACACATTGCATCCATTTTCTGGTAATAGCATCAAAACGTTCAATTTTGTATGAATTCATGGTTTAACACCTTAGAGTTTTAGATAATTTTCCGGTAATAGCATCAAAACGTTCAATTTGTTATGAATTCATGGATTAACACTTTAGAGTATCAGATCATTTTTTATAAAAATAAAGTTTTTGGGTTTTTGATTTCTTTGGAGACTCATATATTTTAAGAAGTTATTTAAATAGTTTAGATTGTAATTTAAACACATTGCATCCATTTTCCGGTAATAGCATCAAAACGTTCAATTTGGTATGAATTAATGGACTAACACCTTAGAGTTTTAGATAATTTTCTAAAAATTAAAGTTTTGGGTTTTTGGATTCTTTAGAGACTCATATACCTTACCAACTGTTTAATTAGTTAAAATCTAATTTCAATGTATTGCATCCATTCTCCACTAATAGCATCAAAACAATTCGTTTTGGTATGAATTCATGGACTAACACCTTAGAGTTTTAAATAATTTTCTAAAAATTAATGTTTTGGATTTTTGTATTTTTTAGAGACCCAACTACTTTAACAAATGGTTTAAATAACTTAGATTTAGTTTGAACACATTTCATCCATTTGCTAGTAATATTATCAAAATGTTCGATTTGGTATGAATTCATGGACTAAGACCTTAGAGTTTTGGATAACTTTTCTAAAAATAAAATTTTTGGGTTTTTGATTTCTTTAGAGACTCATGTATCTTAATAAGTGGATTAAATAGTTTAGATTGTAATTTGAACACATTGCATCCATTTTCCGGTAATAGCATCAAAACGTTCATTTTTTTATGAATTCATGGATTAACACCTTAGAGTTTTGGATAATTTTATAAAAATAAAGTTTTTGATTTTTTGATTTCTTTGGAGACTCATATACCTTAATAAGCTATTTAAATAGTTTAGTTTGTAATTTGAACACATTGCATCCATTTTCTGGTAATAGCATCAAAACGTTCAATTTTGTATGAATTCATGGACTAACACCTTAGAGTTTTAGATAATTTTCTAAAAATTAAAGTTTTTTATTTTTGGCATTTTTTAGAGACCCAACTACTTTAACAAGTGGTTTAAATAACTTAGATTTATTTTGAACACATTTCATCCATTTGCAAGTAATAATATCTAAAAGTTCGATTTGGTATGAATTCATGGACTAACACCTTAGAGTTTTGGATAATTTTTCTAAAAATAAAGTTTTTGGGTTTTTGATTTCTTTGGAGACTCATATACCTTAATAAGTGATTTAAATAGTTAAGATTGTAATTTGAACACATTGCATCCATTTTCCGGTAATAGCATCAAAACGTTCAATTTGGTATGAATTCATGGACTAACACCTTAAAGTTTTAGATAATTTTTCTAAAACTTAAAGTATTAGGTTTTTCTGACCAAAAAAAAAAAAAAAAAAAAAAAAAAGGTTTTAGGTTTTTGGCTTCTTTAGAGACTCATATACCTTACCAATTGATTTAAATAATTAAGATCTAATTTAAATTTATTGCATCCATTCTCCACTAATAACATCAAAACAATTCGTTTTGGTATGAATTCATGGACTAACACCTTAGAGTTTTAAATAATTTTCTAAAAATTAATGTTTTGGATTTTTGGATTTTTTAGAGACCCAACTACTTTAACAGATGTTTTAAATAACTTAGATTTAGTTTGAACACATTTCATCCATTTGCTAGTAATATTATCAAAAAGTTCGATTTGGTATGAATTCATGGACTAAGACCTTAGAGTTGTGGATAATTTTTCTAAAAATAAACTTTTTGGGTTTTTGATTTCTTTAGAGATTCATATACCTTAATAAGTGGTTTAAATAGTTTAGATTGTAATTTGAACACATTGCATCCATTTTCCGGTAATAGCATCAAAACGTTCAATTTGTTATGAATTCATGGATTAACACTTTAGAGTTGTGGATAATTTTATAAAAATAATGTTTTGGGGTTTTTTATTTCTTTGGAGACTCATATACCTTAATAAGTGATTTAAATAGTTTAGATTGTATTTTGAACACATTGCATCCATTTTCCGGTAATAACATATAAACGTTCAATTTGGTATGAATTCATGAACTAACACCTTAGAATTTTGAGTAACTTTTTAAAAAAATAAAATTTTAGGTTTTTGGCTTCCTTAGAGACTCATATACCTTACCAATTGTTTCAATTTGTTTAGATTCTAATTTAAATTTATTGCATGCAATCTCCACTAACAGCATCAAAACAATTCGATTTAATTCGATTTTGTATGAACTCATGGAATAACACCTTAGAGTTTTAGATAATTTTATAAAAACTAAAGTTTTGGATTTTTGGCTTTTTTAAAGACCCAACTACTTTAACAAGTGGTTTAAATAACTTAGATTTAGTTTGAACACATTTCATCCATTTGCTAGTAATAGTATCTAAAAGTTCGATTTGGTATGAATTTATGGACTAACACCTTAGAGTTTTGGAAAACTTTTCTAAAAATAAAGTTTTTGTGTTTTTGATTTTCTAGAGGCTCATATAACTTAATAAGTGGTTTAAATAGTTTAGATTATAATTTGAACACATTGCATCTATTTTCCGGTTATAACATCAAAACGTTCAATTTGGTATGGATTCATGGACTAACACCTTAGAGTTTTAGATAATTTTTTAAAAATTAAAGTTTTCGGTTTTTGGCTTCTTTAGAGACTCATATACTTTACCAATTTTTTTAATTAGTTAAGATCTAATTTAAATGTATTGCATCCATTCTCCACTAATAGCATCAAAACAATTCGTTTTGGTATGAATTCATGGACTAACACCTTAGAGTTTTAAATAATTTTCTAAAAATTAATGTATTGGATTTTTTAGAGACCCAACTACTTTAACAAATGGTTTAAATAGTTTGAACACATTTCATCCATTTGCTAGTAATATTATCAAAAAGTTCGATTTGGTATGAATTCATGGACTAAGACCTTAGAGTTTTGGATAATTTTTTTCAAAATAAACTTTTTGGGTTTTTGATTTCTTTAGAGACTCATATACATTAATAAGTGGTTTAAATAGTTTAGATTGTAATTTGAACACATTTCATCCATTTGCTAGTAATAGTATCTAAAAGTTCGATTTGGTATGAATTCATGGACTAACACCTTAGAGTTTTGGATAATTTTTCTAAAAATAAAGTTTTTGGGTTTTTGATTTCTTTAGAGTCTCATATACATTAATAAGTGGTTTAAATAGTTTAGATTGTAGTTTGAACACATTCCATCCATTTTCCCGTAATAGCATCAAAACGTTCGAATCAGTATGAATTCATGGACTAACACCTTAGAATTTTGAGTAATTTTTTTTGTAAATTTAAAATTTTAGGTTTTTGGCTTCCTTAGAGACTCATATACCTTACCAATTGTTTCATTTTGTTTAGATTCTAATTTAAATTTATTGCATCCATTCTCTACTAATAGCATCAAAACAATTCGATTTGGTATGAACTCATGGACTAACACCTTAGAGTTTTAGATAATTTTCTAAAAATTAAAGTTTTGGATTTTTGGCTTTTTTAGAGACCCAAGTACTTTAATAAGTGGTTTAAATAATTTAGATTTAGTTTGAACACATTTCATATATTTGCAAGTAATAATATCAAAAAGTTCGATTTGGTATGAATTCATGGCCTAACACCTTAGAGTTTTAAATAATTTTCTAAAAATTAATGTTTTGGTTTTTGATTTCTCTAGAGGCTCATATACCTTAATAAGTGGTTTAAATAGTTTATATTGTAATTTGAAAACATTGCATCCATTTTCCGGTAATAGCATCAAAACGTTTAATTTGTTATGAGATCATGGATTAACACCTTAGAGTTTTGGATAATTTTCTAAAAAATAAAGTTTTTTGGTTTTTGATTTCTTTGGAGACTCATATATTTTGAGAAGTTATTTAAATAGTTTAGATTGTAATTTAAACACATTGCATCAATTTTCCGGTAATAGCATCAAAACGTTCAATTTGGTATGAATTAATGGACTTGGGTTTTTGGCTTCTTTAGAGACTCATATAGCTTACCAATTGTTTTAATTAGTTAATGGACTAACACCTTAGAGTTTTAAATAATTTTTTAAAAATTAATGTTTTTTATTTTTGGATTTTTTAGAGACCTAACTACTTTAAAAAATGGTTTAAATAACATAGATTTAGTTTGAACACATTTCATCCATTTGCTAGTAATATTATCAAAAAGTTCGGTTTGGTATGAATTCATAGACTAAGACCTTAGAGTTTTGGAAATTTTTTCTAAAAATAAACTTTTTTTGTTTTTGATTTCTTTAGAGACTCATATACCTTAATAAGTGGTTTAAATAGTTTAGATTGTAATTTAAATTTATTACATTCATTCTCCACTAATAGCATCAAAATAATTCGATTTGGTATGAACTCATGGACTAACACCTTAGAGTTTTTGATAATTTTCTAAAAATTAAAGATTAGGATTTTTTAGAGACCCAAATACTTTAAAAAGTTCTTTAAATAACTTAGATTTAGTTTGAACACTATTTGCAAGTAATAATATCAAAAAGTTTGATTTGGTATGAATTCATGGACTAACACCTTAGAGTTTTGGATAATTTTTCTAAAAATAAAGTTTTTTGGTTTTTGATTTCTCTAGAGGCTCATATACCTTAATAAGTGGTTTAAATAGTTTATATTGTAATTTGAAAACATTGCATCCATTTTCCGGTAATAGCATCGAAACGTTCAATTTGTTATGAGATCATGGATTAACACCTTAGAGTTTTGGATAATTTTCTAAAAAATAAAGTTTTTGGGTTTTTGATTTCTTTGGAGACTCATATATTTTGAGAAGTTATTTAAATAGTTTAGATTGTAATTTAAACACATTGCATCAATTTTCCGGTAATAGCATCAAAACGTTCAATTTGGTATGAATTAATGGATTAACACCTTAGAGTTTTAGATAATTTTCTAAAAATTAAAATTTTGGGTTTTTGGCTTCTTTAGAGACCCATATACCTTACCAATTGTTTTAATTAGTTAAGATCTAATTTAAATGTATTGCATCTATTCTCCACTAATAGCATCAAAACAATTCGTTTTGGTATGAATTCATGGACTAACACCTTAGAGTTTTAAATAATTTTTTAAAAATTAATGTTTTTTATTTTTGGATTTTTTAGAGACCTAACTACTTTAACAAATGGTTTAAATAACATAGATTTAGTTTGAACACATTTCATCCATTTGCTAGTAATATTATCAAAAAGTTCGATTTGGTATGAATTCATGGATTAAGACCTTAGAGTTTTGGAAAAAATTTCTAAAAATAAACTTTTTTTGTTTTTGATTTCTTTAGAGACTCATATACCTTAATAAGTGGTTTAAATAGTTTAGATTGTAATTTAAATTTATTACATTCATTCTCCACTAATAGCATCAAAACAATTCGATTTGGTATGAACTCATGGACTAACACCTTAGAGTTTTTGATAATTTTCTAAAAATTAAAGTTTAGGAATTTTTAGAGACCCAAATACTTTAATAAGTGCTTTAAATAACTTAGATTTAGTTTGAACACATTTCATCTATTTGCAAGTAAAAATATCAAAAAGTTCGATTTAGTATGAATTCATGGACTAACACCTTAGAGTTTTGGATAATTTTTCTAAAAATAAAGTTTTTGGGTTTTTGATTTCTCTAGAGGCTCATATACCTTAATAAGTGGTTTAAATAGTTTAAATTGTAATTTGAACACATTGCATCCATTTTCCAGTAATAGCATCAAAACGTTCAATTTGTTATGAATTCATGGATTAACACCTTAGAGTTTTGGATAAATTTTTATAAAAATAAAGTTTTTTGGGTTTTTGATTTCTTTGGAGACTCATATATCTTAAGAAGTGATTTAAATAGTTTAGATTGTAATTTAAACTCATTGTATCCATTTTCCGGTATTAGCATCAAAACGTTCAATTTGGTATGAATTCATGGACTAACACCTTAGAGTTTTAGATAATTTTCTAAAAATTAAATTTTTGGGTTTTTGGCTTCTTTAGAGACTAATATACCTTACCAATTGTTTTAATTAGTTAAGATATAATTTAAATGTATTGCATCCATTCTCCACTAATAGCATCAAAACAATTCGTTTTGGTATGAATTCATTGTCTAACACCTTAGAGTTTTAAATAATTTTTGAAAAATTAATGTTTTGGATTTTTAGATTTTTTAGAGACCCATATACTTTAACAAATGGTTTAAATAACTAATGTGACGCCCCTGAACCATTTTTTGAGAAAATGGATGGGGTTGTCGATCGACATGGCTTAAAGGCTGTCGATCGACATGTTCTTAAGGGCTGTCGATCGACAGGTACCCGAATTGGCTGGTTTTCTGGTTCGATTTAAGTCGTTCAATTGGACCGGGCCGGTTTGGAGAAACCATAGGGCTTCATATTTAAGGGTTTTTGGCCGCATCTAAGCGAACCAAGCCTCAAAAATAAGCAGGAAGGAGTTGAGAGGAGTTCTCTTGTTTATGTAAGGGTTTTTGAGTTAGGGTTTTGTTTATGAGAGATTTGGTGTAGTTTTCTTGTGGAGATTATCGTGGATTCGTGTCTAGCCTCAATTCTACCAGTTTCTAACCGAAATCTAAGGTGAGTGCGTGACCATGGCTTCTGGGCCGGTGGATTCGTTAGGGTTGTGTGGTGGTAGGTTGAGAATTGATTGATTGGATCTTGTTTATGTTGAATATGTCTGTGATTTGTGTGTGGATTGTTTGGATTGTGATTTTCGTGCAGGTTTCGTGTTGATGCAGAGGAGGAAATCGATCCGAGAGGATCATGATCGATTTCCAGGGATTGCGAAGGCCTGTCGATTGACAACCCTAGGGTCTGTCGATCAACAAACCAACACGAGGAGCTGTCGATCGACACCTAGAGGTTGTCTCGATCGACATGCTGACGAGGAGGCTGTCGGTCGACAACCTTTAGGTCTGTTGATCGACAGGTGAGGTTATCGGTCGACAACCTTTAGGTCTGTCGATCGACATGTATGAGAGGAGCTGTCGATCGACATGTATGAGAGGAGCTGTCAATCGACATGTATGAGAGGAGCTGTCGATTGACAGGTTCTGAAAGGCTGTCGGTCGACAGGCACCTGCAGAAGGTGTCGATCGACACCTAGTGGTAGTGTCAATCGACAGCCTGTCTGGTTGGCTGTGGTTGAGCCTTTGATTGTGTTTGTGTGCTGTGTGATGTATGTTTGCCTGAGCGGATCCATCGCGTCTGAGTGCGCAGTCGTAGATGGGATGACCGTCTCACTGGGTATTTGTGATAATACTCACGCATCTCTTTTTCCATGTGATGCAGGTAAAGGCAAATTGTGATCGTGGAATCATGGCTAAGAAGAGGGAGATGATCTAGGGTCTCGCGTTGGGTGTTGTTGTGATTTCCTTTTCTGTTTTAGAACCTTGTTAGGTTGCTGGTTTGATGGAATCTGTTGAATTGGAATTGTCTTGGATTTGGATTGGTTTAGTATTTTAATGAATTTTCTTATTGAGTTATCCGCTGTTATGTGTTTGTCTGGTTTGCTTAGTTGTTGAGGATAGTATTTATGGGAATGCTAGTTCGAGACCAAGGATTAAGTGTAAAACGGGTCGGGTCGGGTCGTTTCAACTTAGATTTAATTTGAACACATTTCATCCATTTGCTAGTAATATTATCAAAAAGTTCGATTTGGTATGAATTCATGGACTCAGACCTTAGAGTTTTGAATAATTTTTCTAAAAATAAACTTTTTGGGTTTTTGATTTCTTTAGAGACTCATATACCTTAATAAGTGGTTTAAATAGTTTAGATTGTAATTTGAATACATTGCATCCATTCTCCGGTAATAGCATCAAACATCTCAATTTGGTATGAATTCATGGATTAAACACCTTAGAGTTTTGGATAATTTTGTAAAAATAAAGTTTTGGGGTTTTTTTTTATTTCTTTGGAGACTCATATACCTTAATAAGTGATTTAAATAGTTTAGATTGTATTTTGAACACATTGCATCCATTTTCCGGTAATAGCATCAAAACGTTCGATTCGGTATGAATTCATGGACTAACACCTTGGAATTTTGAGTAATTTTTCTTAGAATTAAAATTTTGGGTTTTTGGCTTCCTTAGAGACTCATATACCTTACCAACTGTTTCAATTTGTTTAGATTCTAATTTAAATTTATTGCATCAATTCTCCAATAATAGCCTCAAAACAATTCGATTTGGTATGAACTCCTAGACTAACACCTTAGAGTTTTAGATAATTTTCTAAAAATTAAAGTTTTGGATTTTTGGCTTTTTTAGGGACCCAACTACTTTAACAAGGGGTTTAAATAACTTAGATTTAGTTTGAACACATTTCATCCATTTGCAAGTAATAATATCAAAAAGTTCGATTTGGTATGAATTCATGGACTAACACCTTAGAGTTTTGGATAATTTTTCTAAAAATAAAGTTTTTGGGTTTTTGATTTCTCTAGAGGCTCATATACCTTAATAAGTGGTTTAAATAATTTAGATTGTAATTTGAACACATTGCATCCATTTTCCTGTAATAGCATCAAAACGTTCAATTTGGTATGAATTAATGGATTAACACCTTAGAGTTTTGGATAATTTTTATAAAAATAAAGTTTTGGGGTTTTAGATTTCTTTGGAGACTCATATACCTTAATAAGTGATTTAAATAGTTTCGATTGTAATTTGAACACATTGCATCCATTTTCCGGTAATAGCATCAAAACGTTCAATTTGGTATGAATTCATGGACTAACACCTTAGAGTTTTAGATTATTTTCTAAAAATTAAAGTTTTAAGTTTTTTGGCTTCTTTAGAGACTCATATACCTTACCGATTGTTTTAATTAGTTAAGATCTAATTTAAATGTATTACATCCATTCTCCACTAATAGCATCAAAACAATTCGTTTTGGTATGAATTCATGGACTAACACCTTAGAGTTTTAAATAATTTTCTAAACATTAGTGTTTTGGATTTTTGGATTTTTTAGAGACCCAACTACTTTACCAAATGGTTAAAATAACTTATATTTAGTTTGAACACATTTCATCCATTTGCTAGTAATAGTATCAAAAAGTTCGATTCGGTATGAATTCCTGGGCTAACACCTTAGAGTTTTGGATAATTTTTCTAAAAATAAAGTTTTCTGGTTTTTGATTTCTTTAGGGACTCATATACCTTAATAAGTGGTTTAAATAGTTTAGATTGTAATTTGAACACATTGCATCCATTTTCCGGTAATAGCATGAAAACGTTCAATGTGGTATGAATTCATGGACTAACACTTTAGAATTTTGAGTAATTTTTCTAAAAATTAAATTTTTGGGTTTTTGTCTTCTTTAAAGACTCATATACCTTACCAATTGTTTTAATTATTTAAGATCTAATTTAAATTTATTGCATCCATTCTCCACCAATAGCATCAAAACAATTCGTTTTGGTATAAATTCATGGACAAACACCTTAGAGTTTTAAATAATTTTCTAAAAATTAATGTTTTGTATTATTGGGTTTTGTAGAGACCCAACTACGTTAACAAATGGATAAAATAACTTAGATTTACTTTGAACACATTTAATCCATTTGCTAATAATAGTATCAAAAAGTTCGATTTGGTATGAATTCATGGACTAACACCTTAGAGTTTTGGATAATTTTTTTAAAAATAAAGTTTTTGGGTTTTTGATTTCTTTAGAGACTCATATACCTTAATAAGTTGTTTAAATAGTTTAGATTGTAATTTGAACACATTGCATCCATTTTCCGGCAATAGCATCAAAACGTTCAATTTGTTATGAATTCATGGATTAACACCTTGAGTAATTTTTCTAAAAATTAAAATTTTGGGTTTTTGGCTTCTTTAGAGACTCATATACCTTACCAATTGTTTTAATTAGTTAAAATCTAATTTAAATGTATTACATCCATTCTCCACTAATAGCATCAACACAATTCGTTTTGGTATGAATTCATGGACTAACACCTTAGAGTTTTAAATAATTTTTTAAACATTATTGTTTTGGATTTTTGGATTTTTTAGAGACCCAACTACTTTACCAAATGGTTAAAATAACTTATATTTAGTTTGAACACATTTCATCCATTTGCTAGTAATAGTATCAAAAAGTTTGATTCGGTATGAATTCCTGGGCTAACACCTTAGAGTTTTGGATAATTTTTCTAAAAATAAAGTTTTCTGGTTTTTGATTTCTTTAGAGACTCATATACCTTAATAAGTGGTTTAAATAGTTTAGATTGTAATTTGAACACATTGCATCCATTTTCCGGTAATAGCATGAAAACGTTCAATGTGGTATGAATTCAGGGACTAACACTTTAGAATTTTGAGTAATTTTTCTAAAAATTAAATTTTTGGGTTTTTGTCTTCTTTAGAGACTCATATACCTTACCAATTATTTTAATTAGTTAATATCTAATTTAAATTTATTGCATCCATTCTCCACCTATAGCATCAAAACAATTCGTTTTGGTATAAATTCATGGACAAACACCTTAGAGTTTTAAATAATTTTCTAAAAATTAATGTTTTGTATTATTGGGTTTTGTAGAGACCCAACTACGTTAACAAATGGATAAAATAACTTAGATTTACTGTGAACACATTTAATCCATTTGCTAATAATAGTATCAAAAAGTTTGATTTGGTATGAATTCATGGACTAACACCTTAGAGTTTTGGATAATTTTTCTAAAAATAAAGTTTTTGGGTTTTTGATTTCTTTAGAGACTCATATACCTTAATAAGTTGTTTAAATAGTTTAGATTGTAATTTGAACACATTGCATCCATTTTCCGGCAATAGCATCAAAACGTTCAATTTGTTATGAATTCATGGATTAACACCTTGAGTAATTTTTCTAAAAATTAAAATTTTGGGTTTTTGGCTTCTTTAGAGACTCATATACCTTACCAATTGTTTTAATTAGTTAAAATCTAATTTCAATGTATTACATCCATTCTCCACTAATAGCATCAAAACAATTCGTTTTGGTATGAATTCATGGACTAACACCTTAGAGTTTTAAATAATTTTCTAAACATTATTGTTTTGGATTTTTGGATTTTTTAGAGACCCAACTACTTTACCAAATGGTTAAAATAACTTATATTTAGTTTGAACACATTTCATCCATTTGCTAGTAATATTATCAAAAAGTTCGATTCGGTATGAATTCATGGACTAACACCTAAGAGTTTTGAATAATTTTTCTAAAAATAAAGTTTTTGGGTTTTGATTTCTTTAGAGACTCATATACCTTAATAAGTGGTTTAAATCGTTTAGATTGTAATTTGAACACATTGCATCCATTTTCCGGTAATAGCATCAAAACGTTCGATTTGGTATGAATTTATGGACTAAGACCTTAGAGTTTTGGATAATATTTCTGAAAATAATTTTTTTGGGTTTTTGATTTCTCTAGAGACTCATATACCTTAATAAGTGGTTTAAATAGTTTAGATTGTAATTTGAACACATTGCATCCATTTTCCCGGTAATAGCATCAAACATCTCAATTTGGTATGAATTCATGGACTAACATCTTAGAGTTTTAGATAATTTTCTAAAAATTAAAGTTTTGGGTTTTTGGCTTCTTTAGAGACTCATATACCTTACCAATTGTTTTAATTAGTTTAGATTCTAATTTAAATACATTGCATCCATTCTCCACTAATAGCATCAAAAACGTTTTGATTTGGTATGAATTCATAGACTATAACCTTAGAGTTTTAGATAATTTTCTAAAAATTAAAGTTTTTTTATTTTTGGCTTTTTAAGAGACCCAACTACTTTAAAAAGTGGTTTAAACAACTTAGATTTAGTTTGAACATATTTCATCTATTTGCTAGTAATAGTATCTAAAAGTTCGATTTGTATGAATTCATGGATTAAAACTTTAGAGTTTTGGATAATTTTTCTAAAAATAAACTTTTTAGGTTTTTGATTTCTTTAGAGACTCATATACCTTATTTCAAGTGGTTTAAATAGTTTAGATTTTAATTTGAACACATTGCATCCATTTTCCGGTAATAGCATCAAAACGTTCAATTTGTTATGAATTCATGGATTAACACCTTAGAGTTTTGGAAAAAAATTCTAAAAATAAAGTTTATAGGTTTTGATTTCTCCAGAGGTCATATACCTGAATAAGTGGTTTAAATAGTTTAGATTGTAATTTGAATTTATTACATTCATTCTCCACTAATAGCATCAAAACAATTCGATTTGGTATGAACTCATGGACTAACACCTTAGAGTTTTTGATAATTTTCTAAAAATTAAAGTTTAGGAATTTTTAGAGACCCAAATACTTTAATAAGTGCTTTAAATAACTTAGATTTAGTTTGAACACATTTCATCTATTTGCAAGTAAAAATATCAAAAAGTTCGATTTAGTATGAATTCATGGACTAACACCTTAGAGTTTTGGATAATTTTTCTAAAAATAAAGTTTTTGGGTTTTTGATTTCTCTAGAGGCTCATATACCTTAATAAGTGGTTTAAATAGTTTAAATTGTAATTTGAACACATTGCATCCATTTTCCAGTAATAGCATCAAAACGTTCAATTTGTTATGAATTCATGGATTAACACCTTAGAGTTTTGGATAAATTTTATAAAAATAAAGTTTTTTGGGTTTTTGATTTCTTTGGAGACTCATATATCTTAAGAAGTGATTTAAATAGTTTAGATTGTAATTTAAACTCATTGTATCCATTTTCCGGTATTAGCATCAAAACGTTCAATTTGGTATGAATTCATGGACTAACACCTTAGAGTTTTAGATAATTTTCTAAAAATTAAATTTTTGGGTTTTTGGCTTCTTTAGAGACTAATATACCTTACCAATTGTTTTAATTAGTTAAGATATAATTTAAATGTATTGCATCCATTCTCCACTAATAGCATCAAAACAATTCGTTTTGGTATGAATTCATTGTCTAACACCTTAGAGTTTTAAATAATTTTGAAAAATTAATGTTTTGGATTTTTAGATTTTTTAGAGACCCATATACTTTAACAAATGGTTTAAATAACTAATGTGACGCCCCTGAACCATTTTTTGAGAAAATGGATGGGGTTGTCGATCGACATGGCTTAAAGGCTGTCGATCGACATGTTCTTAAGGGCTGTCGATCGACAGGTACCCGAATTGGCTGGTTTTCTGGTTCGATTTAAGTCGTTCAATTGGACCGGGCCGGTTTGGAGAAACCATAGGGCTTCATATTTAAGGGTTTTTGGCCGCATCTAAGCGAACCAAGCCTCAAAAATAAGCAGGAAGGAGTTGAGAGGAGTTCTCTTGTTTATGTAAGGGTTTTTGAGTTAGGGTTTTGTTTATGAGAGATTTGGTGTAGTTTTCTTGTGGAGATTATCGTGGATTCGTGTCTAGCCTCAATTCTACCAGTTTCTAACCGAAATCTAAGGTGAGTGCGTGACCATGGCTTCTGGGCCGGTGGATTCGTTAGGGTTGTGTGGTGGTAGGTTGAGAATTGATTGATTGGATCTTGTTTATGTTGAATATGTCTGTGATTTGTGTGTGGATTGTTTGGATTGTGATTTTCGTGCAGGTTTCGTGTTGATGCAGAGGAGGAAATCGATCCGAGAGGATCATGATCGATTTCCAGGGATTGCGAAGGCCTGTCGATTGACAACCCTAGGGTCTGTCGATCAACAAACCAACACGAGGAGCTGTCGATCGACACCTAGAGGTTGTCTCGATCGACATGCTGACGAGGAGGCTGTCGGTCGACAACCTTTAGGTCTGTTGATCGACAGGTGAGGTTATCGGTCGACAACCTTTAGGTCTGTCGATCGACATGTATGAGAGGAGCTGTCGATCGACATGTATGAGAGGAGCTGTCAATCGACATGTATGAGAGGAGCTGTCGATTGACAGGTTCTGAAAGGCTGTCGGTCGACAGGCACCTGCAGAAGGTGTCGATCGACACCTAGTGGTAGTGTCAATCGACAGCCTGTCTGGTTGGCTGTGGTTGAGCCTTTGATTGTGTTTGTGTGCTGTGTGATGTATGTTTGCCTGAGCGGATCCATCGCGTCTGAGTGCGCAGTCGTAGATGGGATGACCGTCTCACTGGGTATTTGTGATAATACTCACGCATCTCTTTTTCCATGTGATGCAGGTAAAGGCAAATTGTGATCGTGGAATCATGGCTAAGAAGAGGGAGATGATCTAGGGTCTCGCGTTGGGTGTTGTTGTGATTTCCTTTTCTGTTTTAGAACCTTGTTAGGTTGCTGGTTTGATGGAATCTGTTGAATTGGAATTGTCTTGGATTTGGATTGGTTTAGTATTTTAATGAATTTTCTTATTGAGTTATCCGCTGTTATGTGTTTGTCTGGTTTGCTTAGTTGTTGAGGATAGTATTTATGGGAATGCTAGTTCGAGACCAAGGATTAAGTGTAAAACGGGTCGGGTCGGGTCGTTTCAACTTAGATTTAATTTGAACACATTTCATCCATTTGCTAGTAATATTATCAAAAAGTTCGATTTGGTATGAATTCATGGACTCAGACCTTAGAGTTTTGAATAATTTTTCTAAAAATAAACTTTTTGGGTTTTTGATTTCTTTAGAGACTCATATACCTTAATAAGTGGTTTAAATAGTTTAGATTGTAATTTGAATACATTGCATCCATTCTCCGGTAATAGCATCAAACATCTCAATTTGGTATGAATTCATGGATTAAACACCTTAGAGTTTTGGATAATTTTGTAAAAATAAAGTTTTGGGGTTTTTTTTTATTTCTTTGGAGACTCATATACCTTAATAAGTGATTTAAATAGTTTAGATTGTATTTTGAACACATTGCATCCATTTTCCGGTAATAGCATCAAAACGTTCGATTCGGTATGAATTCATGGACTAACACCTTGGAATTTTGAGTAATTTTTCTTAGAATTAAAATTTTGGGTTTTTGGCTTCCTTAGAGACTCATATACCTTACCAACTGTTTCAATTTGTTTAGATTCTAATTTAAATTTATTGCATCAATTCTCCAATAATAGCCTCAAAACAATTCGATTTGGTATGAACTCCTAGACTAACACCTTAGAGTTTTAGATAATTTTCTAAAAATTAAAGTTTTGGATTTTTGGCTTTTTTAGGGACCCAACTACTTTAACAAGGGGTTTAAATAACTTAGATTTAGTTTGAACACATTTCATCCATTTGCAAGTAATAATATCAAAAAGTTCGATTTGGTATGAATTCATGGACTAACACCTTAGAGTTTTGGATAATTTTTCTAAAAATAAAGTTTTTGGGTTTTTGATTTCTCTAGAGGCTCATATACCTTAATAAGTGGTTTAAATAATTTAGATTGTAATTTGAACACATTGCATCCATTTTCCTGTAATAGCATCAAAACGTTCAATTTGGTATGAATTAATGGATTAACACCTTAGAGTTTTGGATAATTTTTATAAAAATAAGTTTTGGGGTTTTAGATTTCTTTGGAGACTCATATACCTTAATAAGTGATTTAAATAGTTTCGATTGTAATTTGAACACATTGCATCCATTTTCCGGTAATAGCATCAAAACGTTCAATTTGGTATGAATTCATGGACTAACACCTTAGAGTTTTAGATTATTTTCTAAAAATTAAAGTTTTAAGTTTTTTGGCTTCTTTAGAGACTCATATACCTTACCGATTGTTTTAATTAGTTAAGATCTAATTTAAATGTATTACATCCATTCTCCACTAATAGCATCAAAACAATTCGTTTTGGTATGAATTCATGGACTAACACCTTAGAGTTTTAAATAATTTTCTAAACATTAGTGTTTTGGATTTTTGGATTTTTTAGAGACCCAACTACTTTACCAAATGGTTAAAATAACTTATATTTAGTTTGAACACATTTCATCCATTTGCTAGTAATAGTATCAAAAAGTTCGATTCGGTATGAATTCCTGGGCTAACACCTTAGAGTTTTGGATAATTTTTTCTAAAAATAAAGTTTTCTGGTTTTTGATTTCTTTAGGGACTCATATACCTTAATAAGTGGTTTAAATAGTTTAGATTGTAATTTGAACACATTGCATCCATTTTCCGGTAATAGCATGAAAACGTTCAATGTGGTATGAATTCATGGACTAACACTTTAGAATTTTGAGTAATTTTTCTAAAAATTAAATTTTTGGGTTTTTGTCTTCTTTAAAGACTCATATACCTTACCAATTGTTTTAATTATTTAAGATCTAATTTAAATTTATTGCATCCATTCTCCACCAATAGCATCAAAACAATTCGTTTTGGTATAAATTCATGGACAAACACCTTAGAGTTTTAAATAATTTTCTAAAAATTAATGTTTTGTATTATTGGGTTTTGTAGAGACCCAACTACGTTAACAAATGGATAAAATAACTTAGATTTACTTTGAACACATTTAATCCATTTGCTAATAATAGTATCAAAAAGTTCGATTTGGTATGAATTCATGGACTAACACCTTAGAGTTTTGGATAATTTTTTTAAAAATAAAGTTTTTGGGTTTTTGATTTCTTTAGAGACTCATATACCTTAATAAGTTGTTTAAATAGTTTAGATTGTAATTTGAACACATTGCATCCATTTTCCGGCAATAGCATCAAAACGTTCAATTTGTTATGAATTCATGGATTAACACCTTGAGTAATTTTTCTAAAAATTAAAATTTTGGGTTTTTGGCTTCTTTAGAGACTCATATACCTTACCAATTGTTTTAATTAGTTAAAATCTAATTTAAATGTATTACATCCATTCTCCACTAATAGCATCAACACAATTCGTTTTGGTATGAATTCATGGACTAACACCTTAGAGTTTTAAATAATTTTTTAAACATTATTGTTTTGGATTTTTGGATTTTTTAGAGACCCAACTACTTTACCAAATGGTTAAAATAACTTATATTTAGTTTGAACACATTTCATCCATTTGCTAGTAATAGTATCAAAAAGTTTGATTCGGTATGAATTCCTGGGCTAACACCTTAGAGTTTTGGATAATTTTTCTAAAAATAAAGTTTTCTGGTTTTTGATTTCTTTAGAGACTCATATACCTTAATAAGTGGTTTAAATAGTTTAGATTGTAATTTGAACACATTGCATCCATTTTCCGGTAATAGCATGAAAACGTTCAATGTGGTATGAATTCAGGGACTAACACTTTAGAATTTTGAGTAATTTTTCTAAAAATTAAATTTTTGGGTTTTTGTCTTCTTTAGAGACTCATATACCTTACCAATTATTTTAATTAGTTAATATCTAATTTAAATTTATTGCATCCATTCTCCACCTATAGCATCAAAACAATTCGTTTTGGTATAAATTCATGGACAAACACCTTAGAGTTTTAAATAATTTTCTAAAAATTAATGTTTTGTATTATTGGGTTTTGTAGAGACCCAACTACGTTAACAAATGGATAAAATAACTTAGATTTACTGTGAACACATTTAATCCATTTGCTAATAATAGTATCAAAAAGTTTGATTTGGTATGAATTCATGGACTAACACCTTAGAGTTTTGGATAATTTTTTCTAAAAATAAAGTTTTTGGGTTTTTGATTTCTTTAGAGACTCATATACCTTAATAAGTTGTTTAAATAGTTTAGATTGTAATTTGAACACATTGCATCCATTTTCCGGCAATAGCATCAAAACGTTCAATTTGTTATGAATTCATGGATTAACACCTTGAGTAATTTTTCTAAAAATTAAAATTTTGGGTTTTTGGCTTCTTTAGAGACTCATATACCTTACCAATTGTTTTAATTAGTTAAAATCTAATTTCAATGTATTACATCCATTCTCCACTAATAGCATCAAAAACAATTCGTTTTGGTATGAATTCATGGACTAACACCTTAGAGTTTTAAATAATTTTCTAAACATTATTGTTTTGGATTTTTGGATTTTTTAGAGACCCAACTACTTTACCAAATGGTTAAAATAACTTATATTTAGTTTGAACACATTTCATCCATTTGCTAGTAATATTATCAAAAAGTTCGATTCGGTATGAATTCATGGACTAACACCTAAGAGTTTTGAATAATTTTTCTAAAAATAAAGTTTTTGGGTTTTTTGATTTCTTTAGAGACTCATATACCTTAATAAGTGGTTTAAATCGTTTAGATTGTAATTTGAACACATTGCATCCATTTTCCGGTAATAGCATCAAAACGTTCGATTTGGTATGAATTTATGGACTAAGACCTTAGAGTTTGGATAATATTTCTGAAAATAATTTTTTTGGGTTTTTGATTTCTCTAGAGACTCATATACCTTAATAAGTGGTTTAAATAGTTTAGATTGTAATTTGAACACATTGCATCCATTTTCCGGTAATAGCATCAAACATCTCAATTTGGTATGAATTCATGGACTAACATCTTAGAGTTTTAGATAATTTTCTAAAAATTAAAGTTTGGGTTTTTGGCTTCTTTAGAGACTCATATACCTTACCAATTGTTTTAATTAGTTTAGATTCTAATTTAAATACATTGCATCCATTCTCCACTAATAGCATCAAAACGTTTTGATTTGGTATGAATTCATAGACTATAACCTTAGAGTTTTAGATAATTTTCTAAAAATTAAAGTTTTTTTATTTTTGGCTTTTTTAAGAGACCCAACTACTTTAAAAAGTGGTTTAAACAACTTAGATTTAGTTTGAACATATTTCATCTATTTGCTAGTAATAGTATCTAAAAGTTCGATTTGTATGAATCATGGATTAAAAACTTTAGAGTTTGGATAATTTTTCTAAAAATAAACTTTTTAGGTTTTTGACTTTTCTTTAGAGACTCATATACCTATTTCAAGTGGTTTAAATAGTTTAGATTTTAATTTGAACACATTGCATCCATTTTCCGGTAATAGCATCAAAACGTTCAATTTTTATGAATTCATGGATTAACACCTTAGAGTTTTGGAAAAAAAATTCTAAAAAAAAGTTTATAGTTTTTTGATTTCTCCAGAGGTCATATACCTGAATAAGTGTTTAAATAGTTTAGATTTATTTGATTTTTCATTCATCTCCACTATAGCATCAAAAACAATTCATTTGGTATAACTCATGCTAACCTTAAGTTTTTGATATTTCTAAAAATTAAAGTTAATTTTAGAGACCCAAATACTTATAAGTGCTAATAACTAGATTAGTTGAACACATTCATCTTTCCAGGTAAAATATCAAAAGTTCGATTTGTATGAATTCATGGACTAACACCTTAGAGTTTTGGATATATTTCTAAAAATAAAGTTTTTGGGTTTTTGATTTCTCTAGAGGCTCATATACCTTAATAAGTGGTTTAAATAGTTTAAATGTAATTTGAACACATTGCATCCATTTTCCAGTAATAGCATCAAAACGTTCAATTTGTTATGAATTCATGGATAACACCTTAGAGTTTTTTATAATTTTTATAAAAATAAAGTTTTGGGTTTTGATTTCTTTGGAGACAATATATCTTAAGAAGTGATTTAAATAGTTTAGATTGTAATTTAAACTTCATTGTATCCATTTTCCCGGTATTAGCATCAAAAACGTTCAATTTGGTATGAATTCATGGACTAACACCTTAGAGTTTTAAAATAATTTTCTAAAAATTAAAATTTTTGGGTTTTTGGCTTCTTTAGAGACTTAATATACCTTACCAATTGTTTTAATTAGTTAAGATATAATTTAAATTATTGCATCCATTCTCCACTAATAGCATCAAAACAATTCGTTTTGGTATGAATTCATTGCAACACCTTAGAGTTTTAAATAATTTTTAAAAATTAATGTTTTGGATTTTTTAGATTTTTTAGAGACCCATATACTTTAACAAATGGTTTAAATAACTAATGTGACGCCCCTGAACCATTTTTTGAGAAAATGGATGGGGTTGTCGATCGACATGGCTTAAAGGCTGTCGATCGACATGTTCTTAAGGGCTGTCGATCGACAGGTACCCGAATTGGCTGGTTTTCTGGTTCGATTTAAGTCGTTCAATTGGACCGGGCCGGTTTGGAGAAACCATAGGGCTTCATATTTAAGGGTTTTTGGCCGCATCTAAGCGAACCAAGCCTCAAAAATAAGCAGGAAGGAGTTGAGAGGAGTTCTCTTGTTTATGTAAGGGTTTTTGAGTTAGGGTTTTGTTTATGAGAGATTTGGTGTATTTTCTTGTGGAGATTATCGTGGATTCGTGTCTAGCCTCAATTCTACCAGTTTCTAACCGAAATCTAAGGTGAGTGCGTGACCATGGCTTCTGGGCCGGTGGATTCGTTAGGGTTGTGTGGTGGTAGGTTGAGAATTGATTGATTGGATCTTGTTTATGTTGAATATGTCTGTGATTTGTGTGTGGATTGTTTGGATTGTGATTTTCGTGCAGGTTTCGTGTTGATGCAGAGGAGGAAATCGATCCGAGAGGATCATGATCGATTTCCAGGGATTGCGAAGGCCTGTCGATTGACAACCCTAGGGTCTGTCGATCAACAAACCAACACCGAGGAGCTGTCGATCGACACCTAGAGGTTGTCTCGATCGACATGCTGACGAGGAGGCTGTCGGTCGACAACCTTTAGGTCTGTTGATCGACAGGTGAGGTTATCGGTCGACAACCTTTAGGTCTGTCGATCGACATGTATGAGAGAGCTGTCGATCGACATGTATGAGAGGAGCTGTCAATCGACATGTATGAGAGGAGCTGTCGATTGACAGGTTCTGAAAGGCTGTCGGTCGACAGGCACCTGCAGAAGGTGTCGATCGACACCTAGTGGTAGTGTCAATCGACAGCCTGTCTGGTTGGCTGTGGTTGAGCCTTTGATTGTGTTTGTGTGCTGTGTGATGTATGTTTGCCTGAGCGGATCCATCGCGTCTGAGTGCGCAGTCGTAGATGGGATGACCGTCTCACTGGGTATTTGTGATAATACTCACGCATCTCTTTTTCCATGTGATGCAGGTAAAGGCAAATTGTGATCGTGGAATCATGGCTAAGAAGAGGGAGATGATCTAGGGTCTCGCGTTGGGTGTTGTTGTGATTTCCTTTTCTGTTTTAGAACCTTTAGGTTGCTGGTTTTGATGGAATCTGTTGAATTGGAATTGTCTTGGATTTGGATTGGTTTAGTATTTTAATGAATTTTTATTGAGTTATCCGCTGTTATGTGTTTGTCTGGTTTGCTTAGTTGTTGAGGATAGTATTTATGGGAATGCTAGTTCGAGACAAGGATTAAGTGTAAAACGGGTCGGGTCGGGTCGTTTCAACTTAGATTTAATTTGAACACATTTCATCCATTTGCTAGTAATATTATCAAAAAGTTCGATTTGGTATGAATTCATGGACTCAGACCTTAGAGTTTTGAATAATTTTTCTAAAAATAAACTTTTTGGGTTTTTGATTTCTTTAGAGACTCATATACCTTAATAAGTGGTTTAAATAGTTTAGATTGTAATTTGAATACATTGCATCCATTCTCCGGTAATAGCATCAAACATCTCAATTTGGTATGAATTCATGGATTAAACACCTTAGAGTTTTGGATAATTTTGTAAAAATAAAGTTTTGGGGTTTTTTTTTATTTCTTTGGAGACTCATATACCTTAATAAGTGATTTAAATAGTTTAGATTGTATTTTGAACACATTGCATCCATTTTCCGGTAATAGCATCAAAACGTTCGATTCGGTATGAATTCATGGACTAACACCTTGGAATTTTGAGTAATTTTTCTTAGAATTAAAATTTTGGGTTTTTGGCTTCCTTAGAGACTCATATACCTTACCAACTGTTTCAATTTGTTTAGATTCTAATTTAAATTTATTGCATCAATTCTCCAATAATAGCCTCAAAACAATTCGATTTGGTATGAACTCCTAGACTAACACCTTAGAGTTTTAGATAATTTTCTAAAAATTAAAGTTTTGGATTTTTGGCTTTTTTAGGGACCCAACTACTTTAACAAGGGGTTTAAATAACTTAGATTTAGTTTGAACACATTTCATCCATTTGCAAGTAATAATATCAAAAAGTTCGATTTGGTATGAATTCATGGACTAACACCTTAGAGTTTTGGATAATTTTTCTAAAAATAAAGTTTTTGGGTTTTTGATTTCTCTAGAGGCTCATATACCTTAATAAGTGGTTTAAATAATTTAGATTGTAATTTGAACACATTGCATCCATTTTCCTGTAATAGCATCAAAACGTTCAATTTGGTATGAATTAATGGATTAACACCTTAGAGTTTTGGATAATTTTTATAAAAATAAAGTTTTGGGGTTTTAGATTTCTTTGGAGACTCATATACCTTAATAAGTGATTTAAATAGTTTCGATTGTAATTTGAACACATTGCATCCATTTTCCGGTAATAGCATCAAAACGTTCAATTTGGTATGAATTCATGGACTAACACCTTAGAGTTTTAGATTATTTTCTAAAAATTAAAGTTTTAAGTTTTTTGGCTTCTTTAGAGACTCATATACCTTACCGATTGTTTTAATTAGTTAAGATCTAATTTAAATGTATTACATCCATTCTCCACTAATAGCATCAAAACAATTCGTTTTGGTATGAATTCATGGACTAACACCTTAGAGTTTTAAATAATTTTCTAAACATTAGTGTTTTGGATTTTTGGATTTTTTAGAGACCCAACTACTTTACCAAATGGTTAAAATAACTTATATTTAGTTTGAACACATTTCATCCATTTGCTAGTAATAGTATCAAAAAGTTCGATTCGGTATGAATTCCTGGCTAACACCTTAGAGTTTTGGATAATTTTTCTAAAAATAAAGTTTTCTGGTTTTTGATTTCTTTAGGGACTCATATACCTTAATAAGTGGTTTAAATAGTTTAGATTGTAATTTGAACACATTGCATCCATTTTCCGGTAATAGCATGAAAACGTTCAATGTGGTATGAATTCATGGACTAACACTTTAGAATTTTGAGTAATTTTTCTAAAAATTAAATTTTTGGGTTTTTGTCTTCTTTAAAGACTCATATACCTTACCAATTGTTTTAATTATTTAAGATCTAATTTAAATTTATTGCATCCATTCTCCACCAATAGCATCAAAACAATTCGTTTTGGTATAAATTCATGGACAACACCTTAGAGTTTTAAATAATTTTCTAAAAATTAATGTTTTGTATTATTGGGTTTTGTAGAGACCCAACTACGTTAACAAATGGATAAAATAACTTAGATTTACTTTGAACACATTTAATCCATTTGCTAATAATAGTATCAAAAAGTTCGATTTGGTATGAATTCATGGACTAACACCTTAGAGTTTTGGATAATTTTTTTAAAAATAAAGTTTTGGGTTTTTGATTTCTTTAGAGACTCATATACCTTAATAAGTTGTTTAAATAGTTTAGATTGTAATTTGAACACATTGCATCCATTTTCCGGCAATAGCATCAAAACGTTCAATTTGTTATGAATTCATGGATTAACACCTTGAGTAATTTTTCTAAAAATTAAAATTTTGGGTTTTTGGCTTCTTTAAGAGACATATACCTTACCAATTGTTTTAATTAGTTAAAATCTAATTTAAATGTATTATCCATTCTCCACTAATAGCATCAAAACAATTCGTTTGGTATGAATTCATGGACTAACACCTTAGAGTTTTAAATAATTTTTTAAAATTATTGTTTTGGATTTTTGGATTTTTTAGAGACCCAACTACTTTACCAAATGGTTTAAATAACTTATATTTAGTTTGAACACATTTCATCCATTTGCTAGTAATAGTATCAAAAAGTTTGATTCGGTATGAATTCCTGGGCTAACACCTTAGAGTTTTGGATAATTTTTCTAAAAATAAAGTTTTTGGTTTTTGATTTCTTTAGAGACTCATATACCTTAATAAGTGGTTTAAATAGTTTAGATTGTAATTTGAACACATTGCATCCATTTTCCGGTAATAGCATCAAAACGTTCAATGTGGTATGAATTCAGGACTAACACTTAGAATTTTGAGTAATTTTTCTAAAAATTAAATTTTTGGGTTTTTGTCTTCTTTAGAGACTCATATACCTTACCAATTATTTTAATTAGTTAATATCTAATTTAAATATTGCATCCATTCTCCACCTATAGCATCAAAACGTTCGTTTGGTATAAATTCATGGACAAACCTTAGAGTTTAATAATTTTCTAAAAATTAATGTTTTGTATTTTGGGTTTTTAGAGACCCAACTACTTAACAAGTGGTTTAAAATAACTTAGATTTACTGTGAACACATTTAATCCATTTGCTAATAATAGTATCAAAAAGTTGATTTGTATGAATTCATGGACTAACACCTTAGAGTTTTGGATAATTTTTCTAAAAATAAAGTTTTTGGGTTTTTGATTTCTTTAGAGACTCATATACCTTAATAAGTTGTTTAAATAGTTTAGATTGTAATTTGAACACATTGCATCCATTTTCCGGCAATAGCATCAAACGTTCAATTTGTATGAATTCATGGATAACACCTTGAGTAATTTTTCTAAAAATTAAAATTTTGGGTTTTTGGCTTCTTTAGAGACTCATATACCTTACCAATTGTTTTAATTAGTTAAAATCTAATTCAATGTATACATCCATTCTCCACTAATAGCATCAAAACAATTTCGATTTTGGTATGAATTCATGGACTAACACCTTAGAGTTTTAAATAATTTTCTAAATTATTGTTTTGGATTTTTGGATTTTTTAGAGACCCAACTACTTTACCAAATGGTTTAAAAAACTTATATTTAGTTTGAACACATTTCATCCATTTGCTAGTAATATATATCAAAAAGTTCGATTGGTATGAATTCATGGACTAACACCTTAGAGTTTTGATAATTTTTCTAAAAATAAAGTTTTGGGTTTTGATTTCTTTAGAGACCAATACCTTAAAAGTGGTTTAAATCGTTTAGATTGTAATTTGAACACATTGCATCCATTTTCCGTAATAGCATCAAAACGTTCGATTTGGTATGAATTTATGGACTAAACCTTAGAGTTTTGGATAATATTTCTAAAAATAATTTTTTGGGTTTTTGATTTCTCTAGAGACTCATATACCTTAATAAGTGGTTTAAATAGTTTAGATTGTAATTTGAACACATTGCATCCATTTTCCGGTAATAGCATCAAAATCTCAATTTGGTATGAATTCATGGACTAACACTTAGAGTTTTAGATAATTTTCTAAAAATTAAAGTTTTGGGTTTTTGGCTTCTTTAGAGACTCATATACCTTACCAATTGTTTTAATTAGTTTAGATTCTAATTTAAATACATTGCATCCATTTCCACTAATAGCATCAAAACGTTCGATTTGGTATGAATTCATGACTATAACCTTAGAGTTTTAGATAATTTTCTAAAAATTAAAGTTTTTTTTTTTTGGCTTTTTAGAGACCCAACTACTTTAAAAGTGGTTTTAAATAACTTAGATTTAGTTTGAACATATTTCATCTATTTGCTAGTAATAGTATCAAAAAGTTCGATTTGGTATGAATTCATGGATAAAACTTTAGAGTTTTGGATAATTTTTCTAAAAATAATTTTTAGGTTTTTGATTTCTTTAGAGACTCATATACCTTATTTCAAGTGGTTTAAATAGTTTTAGATTTTAATTGAACACATTGCATCCATTTTCCGGTAATAGCATCAAAACGTTTCAATTTGTTTATGAATTATGGATTAAGACCTTAGAGTTTTGGAAAAAAATTCTAAAAATAAAGTTTATAGGTTTTTGATTTCTCCAGAGGTCATATACCTGAATAAGTGGTTTAAATAGTTTAGATTGTAATTTGAATTTATTACATTCATTCTCCACTAATAGCATCAAAACAATTCGATTTGGTATGGAACTCATGGACTAACACCTTAGAGTTTTTGATAATTTTCTAAAAATTAAAGTTTAGGAATTTTTTAGAGACCCAAATACTTTAATAAGTGCTTTAAATAACTTAGATTTAGTTTGAACACATTTCATCTATTTGCAAGTAAAAATATCAAAAAGTTCGATTTAGTATGAATTCATGGACTAACACCTTAGAGTTTTGGATAATTTTTCTAAAAATAAAGTTTTTGGGTTTTTTGATTTCTCTAGAGGCTCATATACCTTAATAAGTGGTTTAAATAGTTTAAATTGTAATTTGAACACATTGCATCCATTTTCCAGTAATAGCATCAAAACGTTCAATTTGTTATGAATTCATGGATTAACACCTTAGAGTTTTGGATAAATTTTTATAAAAATAAAGTTTTTTGGGTTTTTGATTTCTTTGGAGACTCATATATCTTAAGAAGTGATTTAAATAGTTTAGATTGTAATTTAAACTCATTGTATCCATTTTCCGGTATTAGCATCAAAACGTTCAATTTGGTATGAATTCATGGACTAACACCTTAGAGTTTTAGATAATTTTCTAAAAATTAAATTTTTGGGTTTTTGGCTTCTTTAGAGACTAATATACCTTACCAATTGTTTTAATTAGTTAAGATATAATTTAAATGTATTGCATCCATTCTCCACTAATAGCATCAAAACAATTCGTTTTGGTATGAATTCATTGTCTAACACCTTAGAGTTTTAAATAATTTTTGAAAAATTAATGTTTTGGATTTTTAGATTTTTTAGAGACCCATATACTTTAACAAATGGTTTAAATAACTAATGTGACGCCCCTGAACCATTTTTTGAGAAAATGGATGGGGTTGTCGATCGACATGGCTTAAAGGCTGTCGATCGACATGTTCTTAAGGGCTGTCGATCGACAGGTACCCGAATTGGCTGGTTTTCTGGTTCGATTTAAGTCGTTCAATTGGACCGGGCCGGTTTGGAGAAACCATAGGGCTTCATATTTAAGGGTTTTTGGCCGCATCTAAGCGAACCAAGCCTCAAAAATAAGCAGGAAGGAGTTGAGAGGAGTTCTCTTGTTTATGTAAGGGTTTTTGAGTTAGGGTTTTGTTTATGAGAGATTTGGTGTAGTTTTCTTGTGGAGATTATCGTGGATTCGTGTCTAGCCTCAATTCTACCAGTTTCTAACCGAAATCTAAGGTGAGTGCGTGACCATGGCTTCTGGGCCGGTGGATTCGTTAGGGTTGTGTGGTGGTAGGTTGAGAATTGATTGATTGGATCTTGTTTATGTTGAATATGTCTGTGATTTGTGTGTGGATTGTTTGGATTGTGATTTTCGTGCAGGTTTCGTGTTGATGCAGAGGAGGAAATCGATCCGAGAGGATCATGATCGATTTCCAGGGATTGCGAAGGCCTGTCGATTGACAACCCTAGGGTCTGTCGATCAACAAACCAACACGAGGAGCTGTCGATCGACACCTAGAGGTTGTCTCGATCGACATGCTGACGAGGAGGCTGTCGGTCGACAACCTTTAGGTCTGTTGATCGACAGGTGAGGTTATCGGTCGACAACCTTTAGGTCTGTCGATCGACATGTATGAGAGGAGCTGTCGATCGACATGTATGAGAGGAGCTGTCAATCGACATGTATGAGAGGAGCTGTCGATTGACAGGTTCTGAAAGGCTGTCGGTCGACAGGCACCTGCAGAAGGTGTCGATCGACACCTAGTGGTAGTGTCAATCGACAGCCTGTCTGGTTGGCTGTGGTTGAGCCTTTGATTGTGTTTGTGTGCTGTGTGATGTATGTTTGCCTGAGCGGATCCATCGCGTCTGAGTGCGCAGTCGTAGATGGGATGACCGTCTCACTGGGTATTTGTGATAATACTCACGCATCTCTTTTTCCATGTGATGCAGGTAAAGGCAAATTGTGATCGTGGAATCATGGCTAAGAAGAGGGAGATGATCTAGGGTCTCGCGTTGGGTGTTGTTGTGATTTCCTTTTCTGTTTTAGAACCTTGTTAGGTTGCTGGTTTGATGGAATCTGTTGAATTGGAATTGTCTTGGATTTGGATTGGTTTAGTATTTTAATGAATTTTCTTATTGAGTTATCCGCTGTTATGTGTTTGTCTGGTTTGCTTAGTTGTTGAGGATAGTATTTATGGGAATGCTAGTTCGAGACCAAGGATTAAGTGTAAAACGGGTCGGGTCGGGTCGTTTCAACTTAGATTTAATTTGAACACATTTCATCCATTTGCTAGTAATATTATCAAAAAGTTCGATTTGGTATGAATTCATGGACTCAGACCTTAGAGTTTTGAATAATTTTTCTAAAAATAAACTTTTTGGGTTTTTGATTTCTTTAGAGACTCATATACCTTAATAAGTGGTTTAAATAGTTTAGATTGTAATTTGAATACATTGCATCCATTCTCCGGTAATAGCATCAAACATCTCAATTTGGTATGAATTCATGGATTAAACACCTTAGAGTTTTGGATAATTTTGTAAAAATAAAGTTTTGGGGTTTTTTTTTATTTCTTTGGAGACTCATATACCTTAATAAGTGATTTAAATAGTTTAGATTGTATTTTGAACACATTGCATCCATTTTCCGGTAATAGCATCAAAACGTTCGATTCGGTATGAATTCATGGACTAACACCTTGGAATTTTGAGTAATTTTTCTTAGAATTAAAATTTTGGGTTTTTGGCTTCCTTAGAGACTCATATACCTTACCAACTGTTTCAATTTGTTTAGATTCTAATTTAAATTTATTGCATCAATTCTCCAATAATAGCCTCAAAACAATTCGATTTGGTATGAACTCCTAGACTAACACCTTAGAGTTTTAGATAATTTTCTAAAAATTAAAGTTTTGGATTTTTGGCTTTTTTAGGGACCCAACTACTTTAACAAGGGGTTTAAATAACTTAGATTTAGTTTGAACACATTTCATCCATTTGCAAGTAATAATATCAAAAAGTTCGATTTGGTATGAATTCATGGACTAACACCTTAGAGTTTTGGATAATTTTTCTAAAAATAAAGTTTTTGGGTTTTTGATTTCTCTAGAGGCTCATATACCTTAATAAGTGGTTTAAATAATTTAGATTGTAATTTGAACACATTGCATCCATTTTCCTGTAATAGCATCAAAACGTTCAATTTGGTATGAATTAATGGATTAACACCTTAGAGTTTTGGATAATTTTTATAAAAATAAAGTTTTGGGGTTTTAGATTTCTTTGGAGACTCATATACCTTAATAAGTGATTTAAATAGTTTCGATTGTAATTTGAACACATTGCATCCATTTTCCGGTAATAGCATCAAAACGTTCAATTTGGTATGAATTCATGGACTAACACCTTAGAGTTTTAGATTATTTTCTAAAAATTAAAGTTTTAAGTTTTTTGGCTTCTTTAGAGACTCATATACCTTACCGATTGTTTTAATTAGTTAAGATCTAATTTAAATGTATTACATCCATTCTCCACTAATAGCATCAAAACAATTCGTTTTGGTATGAATTCATGGACTAACACCTTAGAGTTTTAAATAATTTTCTAAACATTAGTGTTTTGGATTTTTGGATTTTTTAGAGACCCAACTACTTTACCAAATGGTTAAAATAACTTATATTTAGTTTGAACACATTTCATCCATTTGCTAGTAATAGTATCAAAAAGTTCGATTCGGTATGAATTCCTGGGCTAACACCTTAGAGTTTTGGATAATTTTTCTAAAAATAAAGTTTTCTGGTTTTTGATTTCTTTAGGGACTCATATACCTTAATAAGTGGTTTAAATAGTTTAGATTGTAATTTGAACACATTGCATCCATTTTCCGGTAATAGCATGAAAACGTTCAATGTGGTATGAATTCATGGACTAACACTTTAGAATTTTGAGTAATTTTTCTAAAAATTAAATTTTTGGGTTTTTGTCTTCTTTAAAGACTCATATACCTTACCAATTGTTTTAATTATTTAAGATCTAATTTAAATTTATTGCATCCATTCTCCACCAATAGCATCAAAACAATTCGTTTTGGTATAAATTCATGGACAAACACCTTAGAGTTTTAAATAATTTTCTAAAAATTAATGTTTTGTATTATTGGGTTTTGTAGAGACCCAACTACGTTAACAAATGGATAAAATAACTTAGATTTACTTTGAACACATTTAATCCATTTGCTAATAATAGTATCAAAAAGTTCGATTTGGTATGAATTCATGGACTAACACCTTAGAGTTTTGGATAATTTTTTTAAAAATAAAGTTTTTGGGTTTTTGATTTCTTTAGAGACTCATATACCTTAATAAGTTGTTTAAATAGTTTAGATTGTAATTTGAACACATTGCATCCATTTTCCGGCAATAGCATCAAAACGTTCAATTTGTTATGAATTCATGGATTAACACCTTGAGTAATTTTTCTAAAAATTAAAATTTTGGGTTTTTGGCTTCTTTAGAGACTCATATACCTTACCAATTGTTTTAATTAGTTAAAATCTAATTTAAATGTATTACATCCATTCTCCACTAATAGCATCAACACAATTCGTTTTGGTATGAATTCATGGACTAACACCTTAGAGTTTTAAATAATTTTTTAAACATTATTGTTTTGGATTTTTGGATTTTTTAGAGACCCAACTACTTTACCAAATGGTTAAAATAACTTATATTTAGTTTGAACACATTTCATCCATTTGCTAGTAATAGTATCAAAAAGTTTGATTCGGTATGAATTCCTGGGCTAACACCTTAGAGTTTTGGATAATTTTTCTAAAAATAAAGTTTTCTGGTTTTTGATTTCTTTAGAGACTCATATACCTTAATAAGTGGTTTAAATAGTTTAGATTGTAATTTCAACACATTGCATCCATTTTCCGGTAATAGCATGAAAACGTTCAATGTGGTATGAATTCAGGGACTAACACTTTAGAATTTTGAGTAATTTTTCTAAAAATTAAATTTTTGGGTTTTTGTCTTCTTTAGAGACTCATATACCTTACCAATTATTTTAATTAGTTAATATCTAATTTAAATTTATTGCATCCATTCTCCACCTATAGCATCAAAACAATTCGTTTTGGTATAAATTCATGGACAAACACCTTAGAGTTTTAAATAATTTTCTAAAAATTAATGTTTTGTATTATTGGGTTTTGTAGAGACCCAACTACGTTAACAAATGGATAAAATAACTTAGATTTACTGTGAACACATTTAATCCATTTGCTAATAATAGTATCAAAAAGTTTGATTTGGTATGAATTCATGGACTAACACCTTAGAGTTTTGGATAATTTTTCTAAAAATAAAGTTTTTGGGTTTTTGATTTCTTTAGAGACTCATATACCTTAATAAGTTGTTTAAATAGTTTAGATTGTAATTTGAACACATTGCATCCATTTTCCGGCAATAGCATCAAAACGTTCAATTTGTTATGAATTCATGGATTAACACCTTGAGTAATTTTTCTAAAAATTAAAATTTTGGGTTTTTGGCTTCTTTAGAGACTCATATACCTTACCAATTGTTTTAATTAGTTAAAATCTAATTTCAATGTATTACATCCATTCTCCACTAATAGCATCAAAACAATTCGTTTTGGTATGAATTCATGGACTAACACCTTAGAGTTTTAAATAATTTTCTAAACATTATTGTTTTAGATTTTTGGATTTTTTAGAGACCCAACTACTTTACCAAATGGTTAAAATAACTTATATTTAGTTTGAACACATTTCATCCATTTGCTAGTAATATTATCAAAAAGTTCGATTCGGTATGAATTCATGGACTAACACCTAAGAGTTTTGAATAATTTTTCTAAAAATAAAGTTTTTGGGTTTTTGATTTCTTTAGAGACTCATATACCTTAATAAGTGGTTTAAATCGTTTAGATTGTAATTTGAACACATTGCATCCATTTTCCGGTAATAGCATCAAAACGTTCGATTTGGTATGAATTTATGGACTAAGACCTTAGAGTTTTGGATAATATTTCTGAAAATAATTTTTTTGGGTTTTTGATTTCTCTAGAGACTCATATACCTTAATAAGTGGTTTAAATAGTTTAGATTGTAATTTGAACACATTGCATCCATTTTCCGGTAATAGCATCAAACATCTCAATTTGGTATGAATTCATGGACTAACATCTTAGAGTTTTAGATAATTTTCTAAAAATTAAAGTTTTGGGTTTTTGGCTTCTTTAGAGACTCATATACCTTACCAATTGTTTTAATTAGTTTAGATTCTAATTTAAATACATTGCATCCATTCTCCACTAATAGCATCAAAACGTTTTGATTTGGTATGAATTCATAGACTATAACCTTAGAGTTTTAGATAATTTTCTAAAAATTAAAGTTTTTTTATTTTTGGCTTTTTAAGAGACCCAACTACTTTAAAAAGTGGTTTAAACAACTTAGATTTAGTTTGAACATATTTCATCTATTTGCTAGTAATAGTATCTAAAAGTTCGATTTGTATGAATTCATGGATTAAAACTTTAGAGTTTTGGATAATTTTTCTAAAAATAAACTTTTTAGGTTTTTGATTTCTTTAGAGACTCATATACCTTATTTCAAGTGGTTTAAATAGTTTAGATTTTAATTTGAACACATTGCATCCATTTTCCGGTAATAGCATCAAAACGTTCAATTTGTTATGAATTCATGGATTAACACCTTAGAGTTTTGGAAAAAAATTCTAAAAATAAAGTTTATAGGTTTTTGATTTCTCCAGAGGTCATATACCTGAATAAGTGGTTTAAATAGTTTAGATTGTAATTTGAACACATTGCATCCATTTTCCGGTAATAGTATCAAAAAGTTCGACTTTGTATGAATTCATGGATTAACACCTTAGTTTTGAGTAGTATTTCTAAAAATAAAGTTTTTGGGTTTTTGATTTCTCTAGAGGCTCATATAATTTAATAAGTGGTTTAAATAGTTTAGATTGTAATTTGAACACATTGCATCCATTTTCCGGTAATAGCATCAAACGTTCAATTTGTTATGAATTCATGGACTAACACCTTAGAATTTTTAGTAATTTTTCTAAAAATTAAAATTTTGGGTTTTAGCATTTTTTAGAGAATGATATACCTAAATAAGTGATTTAAATAGTTTAGATTGTAATTTGAACACATTGCATTCATTTTCCGGTAATAGCATCAAAACGTTCAATTTGGTATGAATTCATGGACTAACACCTTAGAATTTTGAATAATTTTTCTAAAAATTAAAATTTTGGGCTTTTGGCTTCTTTAGAGACTCGTATACCTTACCAATTGTTTTAATTAGTTAAGATCAAATTAAAATTTATTGCATCCATTCTCCACTAATAGCATCAACACAATTCGTTTTGGTATGAATTCATGGACAAACACCTTAGAGTTTTAAATAATTTTCTAAAAATTAATGTTTTGGATTTTTGGATTTTTTAGAGACCCAACTACTTTAACAAATGGTTAACATAACTTATATTTAGTTTGAACACATTTCATCCATTTGCAAATAATAGTATCAAAAAGTTCGATTCGGTATGAATTCATGGACTAACACCTTAGACTTTTGGATAATTTTTCTAAAAATAAAGTTTTCTGGTTTTTGATTTCTTTAGAGACTCATATACCTTAATAAGTGGTTTAAATAGTTTAGATTGTAATATGAACACATTGCATCCATTTTCCGGTAATAGCATGAAAACGTTCAATTTGGTATGAATTTATGGATTAACACCTTAGAATTTTGAGTAATTTTTCTAAAAATTAAAATTTTGGGTTTTTGGCTTCTTTAGAGACTCATATACCTTACCAATTGTTTTAATTAGTTAAGATCTAATTTAAATTTGTTGCATCCATTCTCCACTAATATCATCAAAACAATTCGTTTTGGTATGAATTCATAGACAAACACCTTAGAGTTTTAAATAATTTTCTAATAATTAAATTTTTGTATTATTGGGTTTTTTAGAGACCCAACTACTTTAACAAATGGTTAAAATAATTTATATTTAGTTTGAACACATTTCAACAATTTGCTAGTAGTAGTATAAAAAATTCAATATGGTATGAATTCATGGACTAACACCTTAGAATTTTGGATAATTTTTCTAAAAATAAAGTTTTTGGGTTTTTGATTTCTTTAGAGACTCAGATTCCTTAATAAGTGGTTTAAATAGTTTACATTGTAATTTCAACACATCGCATTCATTTTCCAGTAATAGCATCAAAACGTTCAATTTGGTATGAATTCATGGATTAACATCTTAGAATTATGAGTAATTTTTCTAAAACTTAAATTTTTGAGTTTTTGCTTCTTTAGAGACTCATATACCTTACCAATATTTTTAATTAGTTTAGTTTCTAATTTAAATTTATTGCCTCCATTCTCCACTAATAGCATCAAAACAATTCGATTTGGTATGAATTCATGGACTAACACCTTAGAGTTTTAGATGATTTTCTATAAAAATAAGTTTTGGATTTTTGGCTTTTCTAGAGACCCATTTACTTTAACAAGTGGTTAAAATAACTTAGATTTAGTTTGAACACTTTTCATCCATATACTAGTAATAGTATCAAAAAGTTCGATTCGGTATGAATTCATGGACTTAACACACCTTAGAGTTTTGGATAATTTTTCTAAAAATAAAGTTTTTGTGTTTTTGATTTCTCTAGAGGCTCATATACCTTAATAAGTGGTTTAAATAGTTTAGATTGTAATTTGAACACAATGCATCCATTTTCCGGTAATAGCATCAAAACGTTCCATTTGGTATGAATTAATGGATTAACACCTTAGAGTTTTGGAAAAAATTTCTAAAAATATAGTTTTTGGGTTATTGATTTCTCTAGAGGCTCATATACCTTAATAAGTGGTTTAGATTGTAATTTGAACACATTGCATCCATTTTCCGGTAATAGCATCAAAACATTCAATTTGGTATGAATTCATGGACTAACACCTTAGAATTATAAGTAATTTTTTCTAAAACTTAAAATTTTGGGTTTTTGGCTTCTTTAGAGACTCAAATACCTTACCAATTTTTTTAATTAGTTTAGTTTCTAATTTAAATTTATTGCATCCATTCTCCACTAATAGCATCAAAACAATTCGTTTTGGTATAAATTCATGGACAAACACCATAGAGTTTTAAATAATTTTCTAAAAATTAATGTTTTGTATTTTTTGATTTTTTAGAGACCCAACTACTTTAACAAATTGTTAAAATAACTTATATTTAGTTTGAACACATTTCATTCGTTTGCTAGTAATAGTATCAAAAAGTTCGATTCGGTATGAATTCATGGACTAACACCTTAGAGTTTTGGATAATTTTTATAAAAATAAAGTTTTTGTGTTTTTGATTTCTCTAGAGGCTCATATACCTTAATAAGTGGTTTAAATATTTTAGATTGTAATTTGAACACATTGCATTCATTTTCCGGTAATAGCATCAAAACGTTCAATTTGTTATGAATTCATGGATTTAACACCTTAGAGTTTTGGATAATATTTACAAAAATAAAGTTTTGGGGTTTTTGATTTCTTTGGAGACTCATATACCTTAATAAGTGATTTAAATAGTTTAGATTGTAATTTGAACACATTGCATCCATTTTCCGGTAATAGCATCAAAACGTTCAATTTGGTATGATTTCATGGACTAACACCTTAGAATTTAGAGTAATTTTTCTAAAAATTAAAATTTTGGGTTTTTGGCTTCTTTAGAGACTTGTATACCTTACCAATTGTTTTCATTTGTTTAAATTCTAATTTAAATACATTGCATCCATTCTCCACTAATAACATCAAAACAATTCGTTTTGGTATGTATTCATGGACAAATACCTTAGAGTTTTAAATAAATTTCTAAAAATTAATGGTTTGTATTATTGGGTTTTTAGAGACCCAAATACTTTAACAAATGGTTAAAACAACTTAGATTTAGTTTGAACACATTTCATCCATTTGCTAGTAATATTATCAAAAAGTTCGATTCGGTATGAATTCATGGACTAACACCTTAGAGTTTTGGATAATTTTTCTAAAAATAAAGTTTTTGGGTTTTTGATTTCTTTAGAGACTAATATACCTTAATAAGTGGTTTAAATAGTTTAGATTGTAATTTGAACACATTGCATCCATTTTCCGGTAATAGCATGAAAACGTTAAATTTGGTATGAATTCATGGACTAACACCTTAGAATTTTGAGTAATTTTTCTAAAACTTAAAAATTTGGGTTTTTGGCTTCTTTAGAGACTCGTATACCTTACCAATTGTATTAATTAATTAAGATCTAATTTAAATTTATTGCATCCATTTTCCACTAATAGCATCAAAACAGTTCGTTTTGGTATGAATTCATGGACAAACACCTTAGAGTTTTAAATAATTTTCTAAAAATTAATGTTTTGTATTATTGGGTTTTTTAGAGACCCAACTACTTTAACAAATGGTTAAAATAACTTCGATTTAGTTTGAACACATTTCATCTATTTGCTAGTAGTATCAAAAAGTTTGATTTGGTATGAATTCATGGACTAAGACCTTAGAGTTTTGGATAATTTTTCTACAAATAAAGTTTTTGGGTTTTTGATTTCTTTAGAGACTCATATACCTTAATAAGTGGTTTAAATAGTTTAGATTGTAATTTCAACACATTGCATCCATTTTCCAGTAATAGCATCAAAACGCTCAATTTGGTATGAATTCATGAACTAACACCTTATAATTATGAGTAATTTTTCTAAAACTTAAAATTTTGGGTTTTTGGGTTCTTTAGAGAATCATATACCTTACCAATATTTTTAATTTGTTTAGTTTCTAATTTAAATTTATTGCATACATTCTCCACTAATAGCATCAAAACAATTCGTTTTGGTATAAATTCATGGAAAAACACCATAGAGTTTTAAATAATTTTCTAAAAAATGAATGTTTTGGATTTTTGGATTTTTTAGAGACCCAACTACTTTAACAAATGGTTAAAATAACTTATATTTAGTTTGAACACATTTCATTCGTTTGCTAGTAATATTATCAAAAAGTTCGATTCGGTATGAATTCATGGAACCTTAGAGTTTTGGATAATTTTTATAAAAATAAATTTTTTGTGTTTTTGATTTCTCTAGAGGCTCATATACCTTAATAAGTGGTTTAAATATTTTAGATTGTAATTTGAACACATTGCATTCATTTTCCGGTAATAGCATCAAAACGTTCAATTTGTTAAACCAACTTAGATTTAGTTTGAACACATTTCATCCATTTGCTAGTAATATTATCAAAAAGTTCGATTCGGTATGAATTCATGGACTAACACCTTAGAGTTTTGGATAATCTTTATAAAAATAAAGTTTTTGGGTTTTTGATTTCTTTAGAGACTCATATACCTTAATAAGTGGTTTAAATAGTTTAGATTGTAATTTGAACACATTGCATCCATTTTCCGGTAATAGCATGAAAACGTTAAATTTGGTATGAATTCATGGACTAATACCTTAGAATTTTGAGTAATTTTTCTAAAAATTAAAAATTTGGGTTTTTGGCTTCTTTAGAGACTCGTATACCTTACCAATTGTATTAATTAGTTAAGATCTAATTTAAATTTATTGCATCCATTCTCCACTAATAGCATCAAAACAATTCGTTTTGGTATGAATTCATGGACAAACACCTTAGAGTTTTAAATAATTTTCTAAAAATTAAATTTTTGTATTATTGGGTTTTTTAGAGACCCAACTACTTTAACAAATGGTTAAAATAACTTAGATTTAGTTTGAACACATTTCATCTATTTGCTAGTAGTATCAAAAAGTTTGATTTGGTATGAATTCATGGACTAAGACCTTAGAGTTTTGGATAATTTTTCTACAAATAAAGTTTTTGGGTTTTTGATTTCTTTAGAGACTCATATACCTTAATAAGTGGTTTAAATAGTTTAGATTGTAATTTCAACACATTGCATCCATTTTCCAGTAATAGCATCAAAACGTTCAATTTGGTATGAATTCATGGACTAACACCTTAGAATTATGAGTAATTTTTCTAAAACTTAAAATTTTGGGTTTTTGGCTTCTTTAGAGACTCATATACCTTACCAATATTTTTAATTTGTTTAGTTTCTAATTTAAATTTATTGCCTCCATTCTCCACTAATAGCATCAAAACAATTCGATTTGGTATGAATTCATGGACTAACACCTTAGAGTTTTAGATGATTTTCTATAAAAATAAGTTTTGGATTTTTGGCTTTTCTAGAGACCCATTTACTTTAACAAGTGGTTAAAATAACTTAGATTTAGTTTGAACACATTTCATCCATATACTAGTAATAGTATCAAAAAGTTCGATTTGGTATGAATTCATGGACTAACACCTTAGAGTTTTGGATAATTTTTCTAAAAATAAAGTTTTTGGGTTTTTGATTTCTTTATAGACTCATATACCTTAATAAGTTGTTTAAATAGTTTAGATTGTAATTTGAACACATTGCTTCCATTTTCCGGTAATAGCATCAAAACGTTCAATTTGGTATGAATTAATGGATTAACACCTTAGAGTTTTGGATAATTTTTCTAACAATAATATTTTGGGGTTTTTGATTTCTTTGGAGACTCATATACCTTAATAAGTGGTTTAAATAGTTTAGATTGTAATTTGAACACATTGCATCCATTTTCCGGTAATAGCATCAAAACGTTCAGTTTGGTATGAATTCATGGATTAACACCTTAGAGTTTTGGATAATTTTTTTAAAAATAATATTTTGGGGTTTTGATTTCTTTGGAGACTCATATACCTTACCAATTGTTTTAATTTGTTTAGATTCTAATTTAAATACATTGCATTCATTCTCCACTAATAGCATTAAAACAATTCGATTTGGTATGAATTCATGGACTAACACCTTAGAGTTTTGAATATTTTTTCTAAAAATTAAAAAATTTGGTTTTCTAAAAATTATAAAAATTTGGTTTTTGACTTCTTTAGAGACTCATATATCGTACCAATTGTTTTAATTAGTTTAGAGTCTAATTTAAATACATTGCATTCATTCTCCACTAATAGCATCAAAACGTTTTGATTTGGTATGAATTCATGGATTAACACCTTAGAGTTTTAGATAATTTTCTAAAAATTAAAGTTTTAGATTTTTGGCTTTTTTAGAGACCCAACTACTTTAACAAGTTGTTTAAATAATTTAGATTTAGTTTGAACACATTTCATCCATTTGCTAGTAATAGTATCAAAAAATTCGGGTTGGTATGAATTCATGGACTAACACCTTAGAGTTTTGGATAATTTTGCTAAAAATAAAGTTTTTGGGTTTTTGATTTCTTTAGAGACTCATATACCTTAATTCAAGTGGTTTAAATAGTTTAGATTTTAATTTGAACACATTGCATTCATTTTCCGGTAATAGCATCAAAACGTTCAATTTTGTATGAATTCATGGATTAACAGCTTAGAGTTTTGGATAATTTTTCTAAAAATAAAGTTTTGGTGTTTTTGATTTCTTTGGAGACTCATATACCTTAATAAGTGATTTCAATAGTTTAGATTGTAATTTGAACACATTGTATTCATTTTCTGGTAATAGCATCAAAACGTTCAATTTGGTATAAATTCATGGACTAACATCTTAGAATTTAGAGTAATGTTTCTAAAAATTAAAATTTTGGATTTTTGGTTTTTTTAGAGACTCATATACCTTACCAATTGTTTTAATTAGTTTAGATTCTAATTTAAATACATTGCATCCATTCTCCACTAATAGCATCAAAACAATTCGATTTGGTATGAATTCATGGACTAACACCTTAGAGTTTTAGATAATTTTCTAAAAATTAAAGTTTTGGATTATTGTCTTTTTTAGAGACTCAACTACTTTACCAAGTGGTTTAAATAACTTAGATTAAATTTGAACACATTGCATCTATTTGCTAGTAATAGTCTCAAAAAGTTCGATTTGGTATGAATTCATGGAATAACACCTTAGAATTTTGGATACTTTTTCTAATCATAAAGATTTTGTGTTTTTGATTTTTTTAGAGACTCATGTACCTTAATAAGTGGTTTAAATAGTTTAGATTATAATTTGAACACATTACATTCATTTTTCGGTAATAGCATCAAAACGTTCAATTTTGTATGAATTCATGGACTAATATCTTAGAATTTTGAGTAATTTTTCTAAAAAAATAAAAAAATTGGATTTGTGGCTAGAGAGATTCATATACCTTTGGATTTTATACTCACGCGCTCAACGCGCCTATCATGCGAGTGGGATTATTCATGCCATGCATGTTGAGGTTTTGACATTTTGTTAATGTGTCGGCATGTAATGATTTATTTCCTTAATTCTCTAAAGTAAATACTCTTCGTTATGATCCACTAATTAATTAACTTTCATATTAATTTTCTCATGATCGAAGAAGAGCGAGATTAAATTTTATATTATTAATTAAGAAGAGTGTTGAAGGGATTTCCTAGATGTTTCTGTCTTCTATAGTGTTGGAAACAAAAAGTAAGAAAGATGTTTACATTAGCTAATTATTTGTTCAACTAACAAGTTGTAAATCATATTCCATTTTTTCATTCCAAATTTTAAAATCTAGTAAAATCTTTTCCAAATATATTCTATATGCAATTCCAAAATAGCGTAAACTTATTTTTTATTTTAAATATGGTGTAATTTCGTTTTTTATACCATTTTACAGTTGAACTTTTTTTTTATATAAAATAGTTTTCAAATTTTAAATTATTTCGTTTTAAAAGACAAATAGTTATTTCGATGATGATTTTTTTTAATTATTATTTTAAATGGAATATTTAAAAGTTTATCAATTCACAACTATTTGCAACAAAACAACCATATATACTAGGATGTCGAAAATATAATGTTTGTCTAAAATTTTTTTAATTAAAATTATGTACGTATATCCAATTTAATATATGTTTTTATTAGAATAAGTCTTAAACAATCTATATTCTTAAGTTAATATGTAAGTTAAATTTATAGACAAAATTATATTTATGCAACTAATAAAACAGAAAAAAATGATATATCTAAAATATTTATTATGGAGTAGAAATTAAGTAATACATTTGAGTAAAATTCAACTCTATTTTATTATTGAGTAGAATATATAGTAATATATTGGAGATACTTTTACACTCAGTTTCATTCGAGAAACTATGCTTTCATTCGAGAAACTATGCTTCTGAAATATAAATCAAATGAAATATTGTTGCGTAGATGAAACTCACAGAAATAATCTAAGGGTGTGAAGTCACGACCAAAAAAAAAAATCTAAGGTTGTGAAGTTGATGACATTGTACACAAAGTTGATTAACTCGGATATGTCAACTTGAGTTCCCTAAAAAATTATTGCAAGCAAAGAGAAAAAATTTAACATAAATTTAGTCATAAACTGGAGAATCAACGCAAGTTTTCACAGTGATAAACTTAGTCAATAAAAAAACACACAACATTGAGAATCAAAGAAAACATTTTAAACTGAAAAAGGATTTTAAGGCATTGGCCTAATCTCGATTCCATGAAGAATAAGGCCCTTCTTCTCATATGGCCTCTTAGTCTCCTTAAGGCTCATCTTTATTTCACCCATATCTCCTCTCCTCTTGAAGAACTGTCCCAATTCAATCTCGAACCAACCATCTCCTCTCAGCTCAGCGCACCGACTTTCTTCGTTTCCCGGGTTTTGCATAAGACTCACCATGGAAGACTGAACATCATCGGTCTCGGTGCCATCCAAGACAAGGGAAGCCTCTATGGGCTGGCGAAAACCATAGGGATCATCATTCCACTTAAAGACAAGGTAAGCGCCGTAGAGTGTGTCATCAGAGAGAAGGGTTATGTTGATCTTTCCAGTGATGTCAAACCACCACACCATGATCAACTCAGCTACTTGTGTGAACCTGATATACACACCCATGAACATTAGCATATCTCACAGTGCACGAAGTTTGAGATTTCAATATAATGAAGCTAATATAAACCTGGTATTAGGAAGAGAGATCCATTGCCAGTATCTATGATCATTTCCCCAAACAATACTCAAGGCCCTTGGTGCAATCATGTAACATTTCTTACCACTTGTTCTCTCCAACGAAAAGCTCTGTTTTTTTCATTACATAATCAGAACATAACATATCAAAAGACACATGAAGCAACAAAAATAAAAAAAATTAAGACTTTCAAACATTCTTGATGATCTTAATTAAACCCACACAAATAATCTCCTTGTTTAGACCCACACAGATTTTTGATGTTTGACTAATCAGATATTAGTTTCATTACGACTATGATTATCAAAGCTAATTACTTTTGGCTATTGATACAACTTTGACTAGAGTAGACTTTCTAAACTCCAATACTTGGATTTTCTTATAAACGCAACTGAGAAGGGAGAAAAAATGATTTACCAACTGAGAATCGTGGAGAAGAAGAGGGTTCTCGACAAGGGAGAAGAAGAGTTGTTTCCTTGTCGGAAAACCTTGAGGAGCAACAAAGCCGTCGGGGAAATCGGAAGGTAAGAAATGATTCCAGACATCGTCGGACTCTGAGGCGGATCTGAAGATCGTGGAAACGGCTGATGATCGGCACACGTCACGAGGCGATGTTAAAGAAAGGATCTTAGCGATGCAATCTTGTGGCAAAGTATTCATTTCTTTAGTATGCTTCTCAACAAGAAGAAGATCTCACACGATTATATATACAGATACAGTGTTTGTGTTGGATTAGAGCAAAGTATCATTTTTTAATAATTTGGGAAGAAGAGACGTGGAAGTGGTGCATTAATTAACTCACACGAAGGATACTTGGTGATGAAGTATACGTGTTCTTTTCTTACTCGGTTTATCAAATGTTTATTACACAATTAGTACTAGACTAAGCAAACACATGTGACATGTACCCAAGATATTATCTACCAAAATATTACTACATATAGTATTAGTGGTACTATTATCCGTATCTTTAAATTTTAATCCACAATAGTATACCAATTATTTCATTCGAGAAAATATGTTAACGGAATTTTCTCATTTTCTGCTACATTTACTTGTCGTATTCCCCACTTTTTGGGCAAAAAAATAGTTATTTTTGTTATAAAATCGTATTCGGTCTGTTCCTAAAAGATAAAAAATTTATAAACAAAATTTGTTCCAAAATGATAGAGTTTTTACTGTTTTTAATGCACTTTTACAAATTTCAATTTCAAAACAAATACTGAAATACTATTGGTTAAATTTTATTGGAAACTGTAAATCGTAGAGATCAATACGTTTTCTTAATAAGTGTGTATAACCTTTAACATCTATTATTTTGGAACGGAGGGGAGTACATAATTATAATTCGAGATGAACTTGGTGTAGACCGTAAAGTGGGCCCAATTTCTTCTTTTTGTCGCACGGAAAGTGGGCCCAATTTCTTCTTTTGTCGCCCGTAAAGTGAGCCCAGTTTCTTCTTTTTGTCGCATAGTATATGGTAAAAGCCTGTGAAGAATCCCATGTTGAAGTGTGATGGGATGGAATTTTAAGCAGTTTAGACAATCCACTTATTTTTGAAAAAGTTATATGAAACTTAAGAATTAATCGTTACGAGTTACGACTATTTGTTGACAAAAAAAACAAAAATCGTTACTACTATTTTGTTTATGGTAGCATCACTCGTGTCGATATCTCGCAGGTTAGCTTCCCTTATCATATAGGCTTACTGTGTGATCGATCGGAAGGGTGCTTCTGATATAGGTAATGAAAAGAGTTTCTAGGTTTTGGAAAAAGATTGTAATTTGATCTTGGTACGAGATTATTAACAAGAAACGTCTCAACTGGATTTGGTATATATGTCCATCAACGATATGGGATTTACCAATATGCATGATATCATCTTAATGAAAATGCTTTTGTCTTTGCCTAATCCATCAAATAAATCGTATAAATATTCCTACTCTTGGGTTGATAATTATTAGTAAGCTTTATTTTAAACATCCACCCTTAAACATCCAAACAAAAAGCATAAGTACAAAAGAAAGGTTGCATTGCATGACAAAGTTAAAAGTACCAAGGGTGAAGGGGCTTCGAGAGCTTTCTACTACGCAGTCGTCTTATTCATAGACATCATTTCTACAAACAAACCACGAAAGTTTTACTTTGTTGACAAGAATCAAGAATCAAATTTATGTACCTGAAACCGTGTTCGAGACTTGAGGGCAGGTCCGCGATGATTGTGGCGTGTGTATCTTGGTGTCTTAGTAAGACACCTAACAACTACTTTACGTCTTCCAACGTAGCTTCCACTAAGTTCCAAGGCCTTGTCTACTGCGCCAAAGCCCTTAATACCTACCACAGATGCTCTGTACATAATCAACAAAGACAAGTCGCATTCAATAACTTGAAAGTTGGGAAATATGGTACGAGGAAGAAGTCACAAACCCCTTGTAGATATTGACGCTCCCGACCACTCCACATGAAGAGAAATGTTTACGCAACGCGGTCTCAATCTCAGAATCAGGAAGCGAAGGGTTATATCCTTGAACATGTATATATTATCAACACATGCAAGAAGACATCTAAAAGGCACAAAACTCCAAAATAATAACAAAAGAATTCAGTTGACTTGTTGTCCCGAAACGGATAATCCTTAGCACAGACATTCCATCCTCCAAGGTCACTTCCACTAAGTTGCAAGGCCTTGTCTACTGCACCCTCTCCCACAAAATAAATATAAGCAACACGACCCCCATGTGTAATATAAACATCATTGATCATTCCACGTGAAGTGAAATGTTCTCTCAACGCACTCTCGACCTCATGATGAATCTCAATGTCAAATCCCGTAACGGAAATCCTCCCCATCTCACTGAAATGCAGGAGATGATATTATGAACGTACGTGATCCTTTTTTTCTAAAAAAAACACAAGTTCAAAGAACAAACAATCAATTTACTGAGTTTTTGGTTTGGCTACATCACTAAGTAGCTTCACAGGTCCATCTGGGAACCACAAGGAAATTTCCTTGTAAGCGCTCTCCACTGATTCACTCCGATGGATCAGGTTACTGCACCAATTCATTGCAATTCTCTCATTGGACCCAATACATACATATTTCTTGACCATAAAGAAAAAGTGCTCTTTTATACCTGCCAGACTCAGTGTCAGAAGCTGTAGGGCTTGTCTTTTCAATGATCTCTCTTCCGATCAAAACAACGTTCTTCCCCTCCCAGATCATTGCAATGACCGGGCCAGAGATTATGTAGTCAACCAGACGACTGAAGCGGGGATTGGCAGACAAGTGTTGGTAGTGTTTCTCAGCAAAAGGGCGGTTCACAGTGATCATCTTAAGACCTGTCCATGCCACAAATGATCATCAACTAGACCAATGAATACTCTCAAAGGCATCTAAATCAAACACGGACACAATCCATTCGATGACTGGATACAAGTCTGTCTAGTCTAAGCTACGAAGATTATTGTTGGGCATGGATTTGGAGGCCCAAATCCACCTCTCATAATGAGGCCCATCAGAAGATTGAGGCCCAGTGTTTATTAGCTAAACCATAGTGCTTTCTCTCATCTAGTTACTTTATGTAAACTATAGTTGCATCAAACCTTAGAGAGATGTAACTATAAATAGTTGTCACATTGCTTGATGTGACAACTCAGGACACAATACTGAGAGAAGAGCAATACGACCACGCTTCGTGCATTCTCTACGATCAGACTTTGTATTATTGAGCGATTATCATTTTTTATACGACCACCATCTTTTATATGATCGTATACCTTCAATACGACCACATACCTTTAATTCGTTTGTCTTCTCTCTAAATACGGACATCACATATTTCTACGATCGTATCCATTTTTACTTAACAGCTATCTCGGCCTCTCACAATATACGAACATACTTTCCCGATCTTGAGATCAACAATTATGCAGCTATCGGTCTGTATTCTTACCTTTCAAAGTGAAACCCTTCCTATCGAACCTGGGAATGATTTGACCAACCTGAATTCACACAAAAAAACCCTTAAAACCTCGAGGGATACGACACAAATCAAGTTTGTCGGAACACGGATCATAACAAGAAACAGTCGGAGTAGGGAAACTGACAAGACCAGCCACGACGCCGTCGGGCTTGATCAGGATGAAAGTGTGTTCCATTGTGTTGTCGTCGGCGATGGATACAGATTCTCAATGAACCAACATGACATACTATAGGGACGGAGTTTATAGTACCAAGATTTGTTACAAAGAAATTATTATTTGGTGGGCCGTAAAGTGGGTCCAGTTTTTTTTTTTTTTTTTGTCGCACATAGCTCAGTTTCTTTTCGAGTAAATGTTTATGTTTCTGTACCCAAATGATTTTTATTTTACCAAGGGGTTATTGGTTTATTGATTTTAATGGATTTGGAAATCCAAACAAAATCTAGTGTTATTGGTTATATGATTTTAAAATCCATATTAAAATCCGGTGTTATTGGTTCTATGATTTATAAATCCTAATTAAAATCACTTGTTATTCAATCCTACGGATTTACTTATGGATTTGATTTCACCTAGGATTTTAATAGATTTGAAAGGATTTCATGTCAAAAATACAAAGGATCAAATCCGAGGGGAAACCTTCGGATTTACAACCATTTGTAAATCTTATAAGATTTACAAATCAAATAACACACTTATAAATCCACAAATCAACTAAAATAATCAAACTAATAAATAAAACACCATCAAACAAAATAATAGAAAAATTGTGTCACGTATGTATTTTTCGTTTCTTCTTCATCATCTTATGTATGTTTTTCTTTCTAATAGTTGTTGTTTCTTTCTTTTTATAGGCTTGTTCATTTTTTCTTGCTATTCACGTGATCAATTTTTCCGTGATTCTTCACAATAATGATTTTAGTGAATATTATTGCGAAATCATATACTAATCATAGTAAATAATATATATAAAGATACAAAGGTGTATGTGTTAGTGTTCGTTTTTGATGGGTTAAGTTTTATTTGTTAAAAGTATACTCAAACATGGATTCAACAAATACGGGAGAACAAGAAATCCTTGAAGAACGAGAAAAACATATATCACATGAAAATAATGAGTTTTTTTTTTTTTTTTTTTTTTTGTCATAAAAATAATGAGTTAAATGTTGATATTACTTTATTGGTTAGTCAATGAAATCCATTTAGTTGATTTGTAAATCCATTTTATTTGATTTTGAAATCCACACTATCTATTATTATGGATTTTAAAATCCACACTATCTATTATTATGGATTTTAAAATCCATGGATTCATCTCAGATTTCTAAAATCCAAATGGATTTTAAAATACACAAACCAATAAGATAGGTCAAGTTTCATATGTCGGATGTGGGAAAGTACAAAGAGATTATAATTTAAATTTAGAGAAAGATAGTAGTAACAATTAACAAAACATTAGAAAAGTAACTTGGCTTGGCTAGCTTACAAAGACACTATCATTACACACTAATTAGGTTTCTCCTTATCGGAATTTTTTTATGACAAAAACATAATTAATTACGACAATGATTCTACATTGGATATCTAACTCCTGCGGCTAATATCCTCTGCTGCTCCAGCTGCAACCATTCACATATCATCCCTCAGTACATTGTTAACAGTAATCATTAACAATTTATATATGCTTAAATTATAAAATCATATGTGTGAGTTTAATTAAGTAAAGCAAAGTACCTGGAAGAGTTCATGCATCATGTTCTTGAGGTAATGATACTCATGCTCTACTACCTCTAGTCCTCTCAAGCACCTGAACCATCATGATAAAAATAAAGCATTATGTATTTATCCACACATATTCTCAAGTAAATATATACAAAGAAATAGCGTAAAATCTTGTACCCTGGACGGTTGCTAAGCTCGGAAGCAGACCGAAACGCAACGCAAACGTTACGAACCCTACGAGCACCAATGCTCGAACTGCTTCCCACCAACTGATTCAAATGCAACCCTATCTTCTTGTAGTCCGAGAATTCTCTATCCATCCTATTCAATTTCATTCATATATACAAACTAATTTAAAAACATAATAACTATACACTACATAAATACATCAAATGAAAGAAATAAAGATATATAGGCTAAATGTAACAACTCACAGTAATAATCTGAGATTACGGAGCAACTTCTCGGATTCATCAAAGTAAATATTAATAACATCGTAAACAAAGTTTGGTGAAGTCTCGTCTTGAAGCTGTTGAAGCTGCAAGAACTGCTCGTCCAACACTCCTTGATGAAAGAGGGAAGTCAGAAGGCGGTTTATGTCGGCTTGAAGCCGGTCCACACCCAACCCCAACATCCACAATGGCACACCCGTCTTGTCCGCTTATACAAATCTTTCCTCTTTTTTAAATTTTATCAAACCGGTCTTGCTTCAAACTACTAACTAAAGAGCTTATGATTCAACTTTGGGACAATACTATGGGTATTTATAATCATAAGTTGAGGTAAGGACCTTGAGGTGACCCACTTGTATTCAAATTTCTATGAGTCAGGTTACCTTTTTCCCACTTTTAGCGTGAATCAAAAAAATTTAAGAAAATTATATTGAGTATGAAAATTATTTAATTTCACGCGTGTGTGAAATGAGGTTAGTGGAAGGGGTAAAAATCGAGGAGAGTGTGGGGAATAAACGGGACCGTTTCAAGAAAAGCAAACCTGATAACACTGTACAAGTGTACTTGTGACTTTGTGAGTCAGTCAGTGACCCGGTTATAGCCGCCAGCCGGTTAACCCGCGTGACACTGCCAATAGCGGCGTTCTTTCTTCCTCCCGACAAACCACCTGTAACCGGTCAGACCAGGTTACACCTCTTGCAGCCTCTACATATAGCATTTGTACAAGATATATCTGTCCTAATTCAAGAACTTGACAAAACATATGTGTCTTAAATTCTTAGTTTACCTTTTCCTTCTTTTGTCTCCTCGCAAATTCAATTAATATGTGTTATTTTTTTTACTTTTTAAGTTTTAATTAGGTCTGATAAATATGATTTCGATTGAATAAAGAATGAGTATATATATATATATATATAACGATTATCAAGGTTAAAAATAAGTAATGAAATGTACATTAGATTATAGCATGATCCACTACGAAATAATAATAATAATAGAAAATATCATGAAAATTCTTTAAACAAATGGGGGCATGCATTAGTTTCTGAGACGGTAAAAGAAAGGCCCACACTTTGTTGCTCCCTCGTATGACGCGCGACTTTCCCACTTACTCACTTTTGCAGTGAGTGTTCGCTGTTCTCTATGCTTCAATTTCAATCCATCCTTACTCTATTTCTATAAAAGGCTTTTCTCTTTCTCCATCATTTTAATATGCCTATATTTATCTCTTGCTCTTTTTTAAAACTACACAACAGAAGAGTAAAAGAAACACAAACACAAGGCAGAAACATGCCTGAATTGTTTCCCTGAAGGAAGAACATATTTATCAATAGTTAGAAACCAATGTTATAAGTCCTTTTGTTATGTCAGTATATTAAATTGAATTTGACAGAAAATGTCCGTAATAAACAGCTGCCATATATAAGATGGTTGTGGACAATAAATCAACGTTCAAATTACCTGAAAGAAGAACAAAATTATTGAATCTCGACCAATATGTTTTGTACACAAGATATGTTACATTATTCCGTTATTGTAAATGTCAATCAAAGTAAAAAAAATTCAGCTTACTTCGAAGTTCGAACTCATCTAGAGTATAATTCATGACATATAAACATTTAAATAAATAAAATATGGCACGTAACATAAGCCTCTAATCATTCTTGTTAATTAGTCTTCGTGGAGCCAAAAAGTACATAATTATAGAAAGTAGCGGTAATTAACGGGAAATGATATTAGAGCACAAAAAGCGTGCTCATAAGTAATTATTTCGAGCCAGTGTAGACAAATAATATGAAAACTAGGCAAGAAATACAATACGAATTGTAATCGGAGTCGCATTATCGAGAAAATGCAAATAGAAGTAGTGGAAAAGAAGAAAGGGCGTGCTTGGAAGTGGAACAAACGAATAGTATAAATAAATACTTTTCATGCTATTATCAGAGTAAGTAGTAAAGTGGACCGCATAATGAGTAGAGGCCTTTTAAGGTTATATTACCGATTAAAACTAGTGATTATATTATGATTATTTACAAAAATCCAGATTGTCTCATTCGTATATGCCATGCTTGTTTGCGCCCCGTGCTCGAGTACCCTATTCATTACCCTTTCAATATTGCTTAAATCGTATGATGGTTTTGTTTTTTTCTTCTAATTCTTCCATATACTACTACTCTCTCTTTTCTTAAAAAGATAAAAACTTTACAAAAAAAATTTATTCCAAAATGATATAATTTTTACTGTTTTCTATGCACTTTTACAAACTTCAAGACAAATACTGAAACACAATTGGTTAAACTTTATTGAAAACTGTATTTCGTAGAAATCAATGCGTTATCTTAATAAGTGTGCATAACCTTAAACATATATCTTTAAGGAACGAAGGGAGTATAATTGTTCTAATATATGTGTGTGTGTATAAAGTGTTTTTGTATAAAAACCGCATATGATGGAAAGTCTTGTCTTGATCATGGTATATATCTGGTATAATTTAACTTTTATTCCATACATATGTTACTCATATTCGATAACAACATCAAAATTATATCGTTTTTCAAAAATCGATAAGCTAGTTAGAAAAATTCTAAATGTACCGTATATAATTTTATTTTTAGGCTTCATGAGAAACCTATTGATCATGGTGTATATCCAAAATAGTTTAACTTCTATTCCATACATATGTCATTCATATTCGGTAATAACTTCAAAATTACCAAGTTTTTCAAAATTCGATAGACCCCTTCGAAATTTAGACATATTTTAAATTGTTATAGTTTTGGACTCTTGGTCATAGAACAAAGTAGCTTTTCGATATTCATACTAGCATATCATAATAATTCCCTCTTTTTTGTTTTGTCTCAGGCTGCGAGGCAATTGGTTGGCCCTTGTATGATGACTTGGACGACCCAACCTCGGCGTATTGAAACACCAGCTCGGACGTTCCTTTGAGGGAGGCCTTGAGAACTAGTGTTGCTGTTGTTAGCTACCAAGGTCCAAGAATCTCACAGTACCAAGCAATATACACCAGATCAATTGTTCATGATGGACTCTATTGCATTGTCATCGCCTTGATTTGGTAGCTCCAAGTGATGTTGAAGATCCATGGAAATATATCATGAAAGAATTGCTTTCGATTCAAGATTTTATAAACCGTATGCCGGAAAATTTGGTGAACAAACATGGAATAAGCCACTTGCAAGATGCATTTGATTGTCTTATGCGTCATGGTCTAATTTTAGACATTAATAGGACTAATACTCCATGGGTACGTAATAAAAATATATTTGATTCCAATTTCATTTTTTTGCTTGTTTATTTGATGTTTGGCTAAAGCTTCGTTCTTAGAAATGGTAATCTATTGGTTATTTGATGCGAGTGTGTTTGGGAATATAGATCTATGAATATAGATTTTGGGAAGCTCTCGTAATCTGGTCAGGAAAAGTACGGGTGTTCTTGGGTGAATGTCCAATTGACATTGTGAACTTCAAATCACTCATCACTAAGTATGCACGAGTTGTACAACTATCAAAAGAAATATATGAATGAACATAAATCGATTTGGTAAGTAGATCAAATAATCGGAATGATTATTACTTATTAAAATAATGTATTATCCGAAACAGTTAAAAATAATTGAACAAAACTTCATCGAACTTTATGTATTTAAATATATGGAACCATAAATTGGAAAATTCATTTTTGTTTGGGAATTTTTTTATACTAAATTAAACCAACTTTCATCGTATTAAGTATTAACCAAAACTCGAATAAATCATATTAAAAAATCAGACATAAATATTAGTCTAAAATTTGATACCCATAAACTTTAACCTATCCAAACTAAGTTTTAAGCTATCTAAACTAAATTTGGCTCTTGGGACGAAACTAATATTACATGATGTGGATTCGGCCCGGGGGATAATGAGTTTCGGCCTGGAACCACCTGATAATTCAAAAAAAAAAAACCGAACGAGTTTGTGTGGATGTGTTGCACAATCAAATCGATAGCAACATGATTATCACCACCTCGAGGAATTATTATATTTGCGTATTTCTTCGTTAGAGTATGAAATCATCAAAAGCTGGCTCCCAAACTTTGAGTATTGCATAGTAGTTTCCCAAATTAAACATAAACCAAGAGGCAGCGCGAAAGATCAACATTTTTGTGACATCGAAGAAATGATTTGCAAGCCATGCATACGTTGTCAAGAACAGTTGCGATATATCTGCTCTTTTCAAGGGTATCACGTTTAATCCTTCTTGCTAAACATACTTTAGTAGTATTTGTATTCATAACGCCATGGTGTAGACTAAGAAACCAGTTTAATAATGAATCATTGCGACTGTTTTGTGGTGGATATGATTTATGGTAACATCACTCGTGTCCAGATCTCTCAGGTGGCTTCTCGGATCATATAGGCTTATTGTGAGTGGCAGTGTGTTTTTGATTTGTCAGGGAATGAAAAAAAAAAACAGAATTGTTACCGGACTCAAGAAGAAAGGGTTTCCAGATTTTGGAAAAAGCTTGTAACTTGATCTCGGAACCACTAGATTATCAACAAAAAACTCAACTGGATTTGGTATGTCCAATTACGAGTATGCATGATATATTAATGAAATCCTTTTGTCTTATCCAATCCATTGAATATAAATCGTATAATGTTCATACTCTTGGGTTAATCATACTCTTGTAAACATCCAGACATAAACTTCGTACGAGTTAACTTGAAAACATCCAAGCAAAAAGCATAACAAGTACAAAAGAAAGAAAGAAAGGACCAAGGAGCTTTGTCGAGCTTTCTACTCAGCAGTCATCATCTTATACATTGACATCATTTCTCCAAAAAACCAAGAAAGTTTTAGTTTGTTGCCAAGAATCAAGTGTCAAGAATCAAGAAGAAATTTATGTACCCGAAACCGTGCAAAACTATTGAAGCCAGCAGGTGTTGGTGAATTAATAACTCTTCTACGACGATCGTGGACAGTGTATCTTGGTGATCTAGTAAACTACTCAACAAGTACTTTGCGTGTTCCAATGACGCACCCACTTAGATTCATCGCCTTCTCAGCTGCGTCAAATCCCTTAATAGACACCACAGTGATCTGTAGAAATCAAGTCAAGTCTTTAGTGAGAGCATTTAATAACTTGAAAGTTGGGAAAAATGGTTGTCGGATTAAGGCACAAACCCCTTGAGGATACAGACTTCCTTGACCTCACCACATGAAGAGAAAAGATCACGCGCCGCAATCTCGATCTCAGAATCGCTAAGTGAAGGGTCATATCCTCTAACAGAAACCGAAACAGGCCTGCAATCATTGGATTGCATGAGATGATCAAGACATGCAAGAATACATGTTAAAGACAGAAATCTCCAAAACAAAAAATAAAATTCAGTTTACCAGTGGTCCTTAAACGGATAAGCCTTAGCACAGACCTTCCATCCTCCGAGGTCACTTCCATTAAGTTGCAAGGCCTTGTCTACTGCTCCCTCTCCCACGAAATAAATATAAGCAACACCCGACCCTTGTCGAATATAAAGGTCCGTGATATTTCCACATGAAGCAAAATGTTCTCTCAACGCACTCTCCACTGCATCCTCATCATCACCATTCTCAAATCCGGTAACGGAAATCCTCCCAATGTCACTGAAATGTAGGAGATAATATTACCAACGTGACAAGAACAACACATCTTTCTTCTTTTTGTCAGAAAGAGGAAAAAACCAATCAATTTACCGGGCTTTTGGTTCGGCTGCATCACTATGTACCTTGACAGGTCCATCTGGGAACCACAAGGCTGTTTCCTTAATAGCGCTCTCCAATGAGTCACTCACATGGATCAGGTTGCTGCACCAAATCAATCATTCGACCCAATACATACATACATTTATTTTTGGACCAAATAAAGAAAAAAAATGCTCTCATATATACCTGCCAATGTCACTGTCAAGGTCAGAAGGTGAAGGGATTGTCTTTCTAATGATTTTTAGTGCGGTCGAAACAACGTTAGTCCCCTCCCAGATCATTGCAACGACTGGGCCAGAGATCATGTAGTCAACAGATTCACGAAGCATGTGCTTAGGCAAGTCTTGGAAGTGTTTCTCAGCAAAAGCGCGGTCCACACTGGTCATCTTTAGACCTATCCATGCCAGCAATGAAACAAGTAATGAATACTCAGCTACTCTCTCAAGTTCTTAATGCAACTAAGTCAGACAAATCAAGGGAATGAATCCATTCGAAGCAGAGCTACGACGATTATGCAGCCGGCAGCTATCAACTTTCTTAAGCTAATGAAAAAGCGATATTCTTACCGTTCATAGTGAAACCCTTCCTATCGAACTTGCGGATGATTTCACCTAGCTGAATTACACACAAAAAAACAAAACATGGAATCCTCTCAGACATGAAAAGGGATACGACACCAAATCAAAGTTGGTTGGAACACAGATCATAACGAGAAACAGTCGGAGAAGGAAAACGTACTAGACCAATATTGACGCCGTCGGGCTTGATCAGGATGAAAGTGTGTTCCATTGTGTTGTCGTCGGCTATACCTAATGAACCAAAATAGGGACGGACTGTATATAGAACCAAAATTATATAGCTTCAGTTACACGGCCCATACTGTATTATTTTTTAATATAATATATATCCCAAGTTCAAAATGATGGTCCGAGGCTTATCTAAAGCCAAAATTGCTACACATAATCATAAATACAAGCAACTTACTGTATGAACATCTAAATCTTAGATTCTATCACCTTCCCTCAGTTGTTTTAATTTGGATTAAATAGCATATTTTCATGCCCCATAAGCTCATAAACTTAAATTTGTTTTATAAAAATTTATTTGATATGGTGTTTATCTGGGAGATAGTTAAATGTGTTATTACAGTTCTTACAAGTTCAAGAAACAAAATTCTACTCAGCTGGTACTTGTCATGGCCATGGGAAGCTATATGTTAACGTTAGATACCTCTATGTACCAAGAAGCTGACCTTAATTGATTGTGGCCTTCTGTTGCACTCTCTTTCTAGGAAAGATTTAGTTCATGGGCTTCTAAGGCTCTCTCCTTTGCTGGTCTCCTTAACACTGCTCACTGCTTTCTGGTCTAGTTCTGCCAAAAGCTTGCACTGATGAGAATAACTCACTATGTTGACCCCAAGTGTGTTCTATGTTGTGCCTCGGCTGAATCCAGATCCCATCTTTTCTTTGGTCTGAGAGTAAGTAAAAATGTCACAATGGAAAGAGACTTCTCTAACAATCAACCTATCTGCAACATGTATTTGGTGACACTTGAAATGAAGTTATCTAGAATCAACCCTATCTGATTTAGACATAGGAGTGGAATTACTCTACTGGACAACCAACCCGTAAGATGAAAAGAGTATCAACGGTTAGTAAATCATCGCCTACACCGGATTTCTTTCAAATTTTTTAGGGCAAATGCGAAATCGAGCTTCTTCGTTTCGTGAATCGAACCCAAGGAATCTTCTCCGGTGGTGACCTGAAGATGACCCAAGGAATCAACCCTACCTGATTTCGTGAATCCAACTCCCGGACTCGTTTCATTCTCATCAGCGTTTTTTAAACCGGACTCGGTCCAACCAGAAATCGTCTACACGAGTTTGGGTTCCATTAAACAACGACTTCGAATTAAATTACTAAAACCGTAAAATCCGTGACCGGGTTCGATACCAAAACCCGTTTCACAACATTTAAATCGTAATTATGATTAATTAAAGTTTCCAATTGAAATTTAAACCATAATTGCTTTTGACTTTTCCAACTTTATTCTATTCTCTAATTTTAATAGAAAAATGAAAATCCGTATACAAATTGATAGACTAGAAAATATGCTCTATGTTTTTCTTGAATTACTAATGACAATGCTTAAACAAAAATGTTTTTCTTCTATCTCTGTGGTATAATAAAAACAACAACTTACTTCTCAAGCAACTTACTTCCCGTAACATGTATTGATAGCTCTAAGTATCAATGTGTACGATTTGTACCGTCCAGAAATTACCGTATAAATTAATTAATTTCACCATTTATATGTTGCTTAGGGGTTTTTTTTTTTTAATTATGTTTTGAGGGTTTATTGGTTCATGGATTTTGATTTTAGTATTTGAAAATTCATGAGTATTTGAAAATCCATAAACTAAATTTAAAAACAAAGTAAAGTGGATTTAAGAATGAAGTAAGGAGGAGTTAAAAAACTAATAAAATTGATTTGAAAAGCAAATAAAGTGGATTTAGAAAGAAAAAAAATACATAGCCAAATAAACCAAATGATTTTTACTATGGGTATGGTTCGGTTTGGATATTATCCGAAACACCTAAAAATAATCGAATTTTTTTCATCGAACTTTATGTATTTTACCGAACCATAAATTGGAAAATTCATTTTTGTTAGGGAATTTTTTAAACAAAATTGAACAAAAACTCAAGTAATCATATAAAAAAAGCAAACGGAAATTAGTCAAAGTTAAATTTGATACCCATAAATATAACCTATCCGATGAGCTAGTATTTTGTGTGTAAATTTCATTCAACAAATGAAATTGTTACTAATTAAGAGCTAAGACTACTGAACCATGCGTTTCCATTCTTCATAACATGAGTATCTAGTTTTTACTTTTTACTTTTTACTAAACTAGAAAAGTCTACTTGGCCTTAAGAAAAGTTCATGAATCAATGATGAGTACGGTTGAAAAATGAACCGGTTTATTAAACGGGTAGGCTCTGGAGCCCAATTTAAGGCGAATATCTCGTGAAACCAATAAATGCAGGAATTGAGAATCAGTAATTAATTTTGTTTATTTTGCTACTCGAGTTATCCCGTGAAAGCCATAATGACATAAGTTAACGTCTTTTTGGACCCACCATATCTATTTCTTTTTAAAATCATATATACACACAAACACAATTAGACACTACACGAACCAAACCAAAGTCACACAACAACAATAAAATGTCACAATATGGTCTCTACAGCCAAATATTCATTGTCTTCTCAATAATTTCTCCGTTGGTCAGATCATTCACCGTCATCACTTCCGACACGACGGCTCCATCGGCTCTTATCGATGGACCACAAACCGGATTCACAATGACCAACGACGGTGCACGTACGGAGCCAGACGAGCAAGACGCCGTTTACGACATTATGCGTGCGACCGGCAACGACTGGGCCGCCTCGATTCCGGACGTGTGTCGAGGCCGGTGGCACGGGATCGAATGCATGCCCGACCAGGACAACGTCTACCATGTGGTCTCTCTGTCTTTTGGAGCTCTCTCGGACGACACAGCGTTTCCTACTTGTGACCCGGAACGCTCTTACGTCTCTGAGTCAGTCACGAGGCTTAAACACCTCAAAGCATTGTTCTTCTATCGGTGTTTAGGCCGGGCTCCTCAGCGAATACCGGCGTTTCTTGGCCGCTTGGGTTCGAGTTTGCAAACACTTGTTCTTAGGGAGAATGGTTTTCTTGGTCCTATACCGGAGGAATTGGGGAATCTTACCAATTTAAAAGTTCTTGATTTGCATAGAAACAACCTTAACGGGTCTATTCCGTTGTCGTTTAACCGGTTTTCCGGTTTAAGGTCGCTTGATTTGAGTGGGAATCGGTTGACTGGTTCGATTCCCGGTTTTCATCTTCCGGATCTTAATGTTCTGGACTTGAACCAGAATCTGTTAACTGGACCGGTCCCATCCACACTCTCGACTTGTAGTTCGTTGATCAAAATTGATCTTAGCCGTAACCGAGTCACTGGCACAATCCCGGACTCGATAAACCGGCTCAACCAACTAGTGCTTCTTGATTTGAGCTATAACCGGTTGTCTGGTCCATTCCCACCTTCTCTCCAAGGCCTAAACTCTCTTCAGGCTTTGATGCTTAAAGGCAATACCAAATTCTCAGCAATGATTCCTGAAAATGTGTTCAAAGGACTCAAGAACTTGATGATTCTAGTACTCTCGAATATGAGTCTCCAAGGCTCAGTACCGGGATCATTGACTCGGTTAACAAGTCTCCGCGTCCTTCATCTGGAGGACAACAACTTGAACGGGTCGATTCCTTTGGAATTTCGTGACGTGAAGCATCTAAGCGAGCTGAGGCTAAACGATAACCGTCTAACAGGGCCAGTACCGTTTGAGAGAGACACAGTGTGGAGGATGAGGAGAAAGTTGAGGCTGTATAACAATGCCGGTTTGTGTGTAAACCATGACAATGACATGGATGATGTGTTCGGTTCAAGTGTCAAGTTGTGTGATGAGGAAATGCAAAGACCTGGTCCTTCTAGTACGGTCCAGCATCTATCAAGAGAAGATGGTGTTACTACAGGCGCAGCTACGGAAGTGTCAAGCGGTTCAAGGCCTTTAGGCTTCTTTAGTCTATTTGCATTTTTCCTAGTGTTCTCAATTTCTGTTGTATGCCAATAATTTCTAGTTTAGAAAGGGTTAAAAAACCATTTGGTGTAAATACATCCAACTTTAATTTAAAAAGATTTTCTCGATTTGTTATAAGTTTTTCTTCTTAACCTTTCAAGATTTTAAAAATCGTTTTTCAATACTCATCGAATACAAATAATTTTAAGTACCCGGACACACGTATGAATGATGTTATATCAATAGTCTCAATTAACCTAAGACCTGGTTCCCTATATAAACTTCTAGTCCGTATGTTCATAGTTGATAAAATCAATTTAATTTTTCCTAAAGAAATTAAAGGTTATAACATATATTATACGATATATTATACAATATGTAGCAATAACTAAACAAAAGTATACTTCTTTTACCTATAATATCTGAGATAATACTAAGCATCAAATTGACTCTCTTTTTATTCATTCACCTTCATAGTTTTCAATTGAGTTAACCTTTAGATAATTTCAAATACTCATTCTTCAAATCCTTCAACCTTAAGAACATTTTTCCAATTGATAGCTCTAAATATTAACGCGCGTGATAAGTTCAATAATTTAACCTATGAGATTGATTTTAAAGTCAAATTAACGTATAAATTCATAAATTTCATCATTTCAATGTTGCTTAGTCTCCCATTGTTACAACGACGAGACACAACCTCAAACCATATACATAACAAATTGGACATGTACGATAGACTCAAAAGGGCAAGAGATTTCTTAGTAATCAATCAATCACATGGCTTTCATAGTACGAGAAAGCTCAAATATTTCAATTTATATTATAGATAAAGCTTGACGAAATGTAGTTCTAACCCTTGAATATTCTTTTTTCTTAGCTTTCCCCAACCCCAGACGACATCGCGAGTGTTATTTTATTAAAATGTACGTATATCCAAGTTAATATATGTTTTTATGAGAATAAGTCTTAAACAATCTATATTCTCAAGTTAATATGTAAGTTAAATTTTATAGACAAAATTATATTTATGCAACTAATAAAACAGAAAAATAGATATATCTAAAATATTTATTATGGAGTAGAAATTAAGTAATACAATTGAGTAAAATTCAACTCTATTTTATTATTAAGTGGAATATATAGTGATATATTGGAGATACTCTTACACTCGGTTTCATTCGAGAAACTATGCTTCTGAAATAGAAATCATATGAAATATTGTTGCGTAGATGAAACTGAAAGCAATAATCTAAGGTTGTGAAGTCACGACCAACAAAAATAATCTAAGGTTGTGAAGTTGATGACATTGTACACAAAGTTGATTAACTCGGATATGTCAACTTGAGTTCCCTAAAAAAATTATTGCAAGCAAAGCGAAAAAATTGAACATAAATTTAGTCATAAACTGGAGAATCAACGCAAGTTTTTCACAGTGATAAACTTGGTCAATAAAAAAACACACAACATTGAGAATCAAAGAAAACATTTTAAACTGAAAAAGGATTTTAAGGCATTGGCCTAATCTCGAATCCATGAAGAATAAGGCCCTTCTTCTCATATGGCCTCTTAGTCTCCTTAAGGCTCATTTTTATTTCACCCATATCTCCTCTCCTCTTGAAGAACTGTCCCAACTCGACTTCATACCAACCATCTCCTCTCAGCTCAGCACACCGACTTTCTTCGTTTCCCGGGTTTTGCATAAGACTCACCATGGAAGACTGAACATCATCGGTCTCGGTGCCATCCAAGACAAGGGAAGCCTCTATGGGCTGGCGAAAACCATAGGGATCATCATTCCACTTAAAGACAAGGTAAGCGCCGTAGAGTGTGTCATCCGAGAGAAGAATTATGTTGATCTTTCCAGTGATGTCAAACCACCACACCATGATCAACTCAGCCACTTGTGTGAACCTGTTTTTTATGCATCCATGAACATTAGCATATCTCACAATGCACAGAAGTTTGAGATTTCAAGACAAGGAAGAAAATATAAACCTGGTATTAGGAAGAGAGATCCATTGCCAGTATCTATGATCATTTCCCCAAACAATACTCAAGGCCCTTGGTGCAATCATGTAACATTTCTTACCACTTGTTCTCTCCAACGAAAAGCTCTGGCTTTTTCATTACATAATCAGAACATGACATATCAAAGACACATGAAGCAACAAAAAAAAAATTTAAGACTTTCAAACATTCTTGATGATCTTAATTAAACCATCAAATAATCTCCTTGTTTAGACCCACACAGATTTTTGATGTTTGACTAATCAGATCCTTATTAGTTTCATTACTAAGGGCTTTGGCGCAGTAGACAAGGCCTTGGAACTTAGTGGAAGCTACGTTGGAAGACGTAGAGTAGTTGTTAGGTGTCTTACTAAGCCACCAAGATACACACGCCACAATCATCGCGGACCTGCCCTCAAGTCTCGAACACGGTTTCAGGTACATAAATTTGATTCTTGATTCTTGTCAACAAAGTAAAACTTTTGTGGTTTGTTTGTAGAAATGATGTCTATGACTAAGACGACTGCGTAGTAGAAAGCTCTCGAAGCCCCTTGGTGCTTTTAACTTTGTCATGCAATGCAACCTTTCTTTTGTACTTATGCTTTTTGTTTGGATGTTTTCAAGTGAACTCGTACGATGTTTAAGGGTGGATGTTTAAAATAAAGCTTACTAATAATTATCAACCCAAGAGTAGGAATATTTATACGATTTATTTGATGGATTAGGCAAAGACAAAAGCATTTTCATTAAGCTGATATCATGCATATTGGTAAATCCCATATCGTTGATGGACATATATACCAAATCCAGTTGAGACGTACAAAGATCAAATTACAATTTTTTTCTAAAACCTAGAAACTCTTTTCATTACCTGGAATATCAGAAGCACCCGTCCGATCACAATAAACCTAGGGAAGCTAACATGCGAGATCTCGACACGAGTGATGTTAATTACCATAAACAAAATAGTCGTAACGATTTTATTTTTTTTGTCAACAAATAGTCGTAACGATTAATCATTTAAGTTTCATAAAACTTTTTCATTAATAAACTGAAAAAGTTGTCTAAACTGCTTAAAATCCCATCACACTTCAACATGAGATTATTCACAGTCTTTTACCATATACTATACGACAAAAAGAAGAAACTGGGGCCACTTTACGTGCGACAAAAAGAAGAAATTGGGCCCACTTTACGGTCTTCACCAAGTTCATCTCGAATTATAATTATGTATCTTATAACAAAAATAACGATTTCTTGGGCCCACTTTACGGTCTTCACCAAGTTCATCTCGAATTATAATTATGTATCTTATAACAAAAATAACGATTTCTTGGCCAAAAATAACGCGCTACCATTGCACAAAAAGCTTGCTCATAAGTAATTATTTCGAGCTAGTGTAGACAAATAATATGAAAACTAGGCAAGAAATACAATACGAATTGTAATCGGAGTCGCATTATCGAGAAAATGCAAATAGAAGTAGTGGAGAAGAAGAAAGGGCGTGCTTGGAAGTGGAACAAACGAATAGTATAAATAAATACTTTTCATGCTATCATCAGAGTAAGTAGTAAAGTGGAGCGCATAATGAGTAGAGGCCTTTTAAGGTTATCTTACCGATTAAAACTGATTATTTACAAAAATCCAGATTGCCTCATTCGTATATGCCATGCTTGTTTGCGCCCCGTGCTCGAGTACCCTATTCATTACCCTTTCAATATTGCTTAAATCGTATGATTGTTTTGTTTTTTTTTTCTAATTCTTCCATATACTACTATAATTTTTCTAATATATATGTGTGTATAAAGTGTTTTTGTATAAAAACCGCAAATGATGGAAAGTCTTGTCTTGATCATGCTATATATCTAACATAATTTAACTTTTATTCCATACATATGCTACTCATATTCGATAACAACATCAAAATTATACTCCCTCCGTTCCTAATTAATAGATGTTTAAGGTAATGCACGATAATTAAGAAAACGCATTGATTTCTACGATTTACAGTTTTCAATAAAGTTTAACCAATAGTATTTCAATATTTGTTTTGGAATTTGTAAAAGTGCATAGAAAACTGTAAAAACTCTATTATTTTGGAACAAAATTTTTTTGTAAAAAATTCTACATTTAGGAACAGAGGGAGTATCATTTTTCAAAATTGATAAGCTAGTTAGAAAAATTCTAAATGTACATGAAACCTATTGATCATGGTGTATATCGAAAATAGTTTAACTTCTATTCCACACACATGTCATTCATATTTGGTAATAACTTTAAAATTACCCAATTTTTCAAAATTCGATAGACCCTTTCGAAATTTAGACGTATTTTAAATTGTTATAGTTTTGGACTCTTTGTCATAGAACAAAGTAGCTTTTCGATATTCATACTAGCATATCATGATAATTCCCACTTTTTGTTTTTTTTTTCTCATGCTGCGAGGCAATTGGTTGGCCCTTGTATGATGACTTGGACGACCCAACCTCGGCGTATTGAAACACCAACTCGGACGTTCCATTAAGGGAGGCTTTGAGAACTAGTGTTGTTGTTGTTAGCTACCAAGGTCTAAGAATCTCACAGTGCCAAGCAATATACACCAGATCAATTGTTCATGATGGACCCTATTGCATTGCCATCGCCTTGATTTGGTAGCTCCAAGTGATGTTGAAGATCCATGGAAATATATCATGAAAGAATTGCTTTCGATTCAAGATTTTATAAACCGTATGCCGGAAAATTTGGTGAACAAACATGGAATAAGCCACTTGCAAGATGCATTTGATTGTCTTATGCGTCATGGTCTAATTTTAGACATGAATAGGACTAATACTCCATGGGTACGTAATAAAAATATATTTGATTCCAATTTCATTTTTTTTGCTTGTTTATTTGATGTTTGGCTAAAGCTTCGTTCTTAGAAATGGTAATCTATTGGTTATTTGATGCGAGTGTGTTTGGGAATATAGATCTATGAATATAGATTTTGGGAAGCTCTCGTAATCTGGTCAGGACTAGTACGGGTGTTCTTGGGTGAATGTCCAATTGACATTGTGAACTTCAAATCACTCATCACTAAGTATCAATGCGCACGAGTTGTACAACTATCAAAAGAAATATATGAACTGAACATAAATCGATTTCGTAAGTAGATCAATAATCCGAATGATTATTACTTATTAAAATTATGTATTATCCGAAACAGTTACAAAAAATTGAACAAAACTTCATCGAACTTTATGTATTTATTATGGAACGATAAATTGGAAAATTCATTTTTGTTTGGGAATTTATTTTATACTAAATTAAACCAATTTTTATCGTATAAAGTATTTTAATTTGGTTTGTGTATTTTAAAGGATTTTAAAATCCATTTGGTTTTTAGAAAACTGAGATGAATCAATGGATTTTAAAATCCATAATAATAGATAACGTGGATTTCAAAATCAAATAAAATGGATTTACAAATCAACTAAATGGATTTCATTGACTAACCAATAAAGTAATATAAACATTTAACTCATTATTTTCATATGATATATGTCTTTCTCGTTCTTCAAGGATTTTTTGTTCTCCCGTATTTGTTGAATCCATGTTTGAGTATACTTTTAACAAATAGTAAAACTTAACCCATCAAAAACGAACACTAATACATAAACCTTTGTATCTTTATATATATTATTTACGATGGTTAGTATATGATTTCACAATAATATTCAGTAAAATCCTTATTGTGAAGAATCACGGAGAAGTTGATCACGTGAATAGTAAGAAAAAAAGAACAAGCCTATAAAAAGAAAGAATCAACAACTATTAGCAAGAAAAACATACATAAGATGATGAAGAAGAGACGAAAAGTACATACGTGACACAATTTTTATATTATTTTGTTTGATGGTATTTTATTTATTGGTTTGATTATTTTAGTTGATTTGTATATATATAAGTCTGTGTTATTTGATTTGTAAATCTTATAAGATTTAGAAATCTTTGTAAATCCGAAGGTTTCCCCTCGGATTTGATCTTTGTATTTTTGACATGAAATCCTTTCAAATCCATTAAAATCCTAAGTGAAATCAAATCCATAAGTAAATCCGTAGGATTGAATAACACATGATTTTAATTAGGATTTATAAATTATAGAACCAATAACACCGGATTTTAATATGGATTTTAAAATCATAGAACCAATAACACTAGATTTTGTGTGGATTTCCAAATCTATTAAAATCTATAAACCAATAACCTCCTCTAAGTTTTAAGTTATCTAAACTAAGTTTGGCTTTTGGGACGAAACTAATATTACATAATGTGGATTCAGGCCTGAAGGATTATGGGTTTCAGCCGGAACCTCCTGATAATTCAAAAAAAAGAAAAGCGAACGAATTTGTGTAGATGTGTTGCCCAATCAAATCGATGGCAACATGATTATCACCACCTCGAGGAATTATTATATTTGCGTATTTCTTCGTTAGAGTATGAAATCATCAAAAGCTGGCTCCCAAACTTTGAGTATTGCATAGTAGTTTTCCAAATTAAACATAAACCAAGAGGTAGCACAAAAGATCAACATTTTTGTGACATCGAAGAAATGATTTGCAAGCCATGCATACGTTGTCAAGAACAGTTGCGATATATCTGCCCTTTTCAAGGGTATCACGTTTAATCCTTCTTGCTAAACATACTTTAGTATTATCTGTATACATACCGCCACGGTGTAGACTAAGAAACCAATTTAATAATGAATCATTGCGATTGTTTTGTGGTGGATATGATTTATGGTAACATCACTCGTGTCCAGATCTCTCAGGTGGCTTCTCGGATCATATAGGCTTATTGTGAGTGGCGGTGTGTTTTTGATTTGTCAGGGAATGAAAAAAAAAACAGAATTGTTACCGGACTCAAGAAGAAAGGGTTTCCAGATTTTGGAAAAAGCTTGTAACTTGATCTCGGAACCACTAGATTATCAACAAGAAACTCAACTGGATTTGGTATGTCCAATGTATGCACTATATATTAATGAAATCCTTTTGTGTTATCCAATCCATTGAATATAAATCGTATAATGTTCATACTCTTGGGTTAATCATACTCTTGTAAACATCCAGACATAAACTTCGTACGAGTTAACTTGAAAACATCCAAGCAAAAAGCATAACAAGTACAAAAGAAAGAAAGAAAGGACCAAGGAGCTTTGCCGAGCTTTCTACTCAACAGTAATCATCTTATACATTGACATCATTTCTCTAAAAAATGAAGAAAGTTTTAGTTTGTTGCCAAGAATCAAGAGTCAAGTTAATCAAGAAGAAATTTATGTACCCGAAACCGTGCAAAACTATTGAAGCCAGCAGGTGTTGGTGAATTAATAACTCTTCTACGACGATCGTGGACAGTGTATCTTGGTGATCTAGTAAACTACTCAACAAGTACTTTGCGTGTTCCAATGACGCACCCACTTAGATTCATCGCCTTCTCAGCTGCGTCAAATCCCTTAATAGACACCACAGTGAATCTGTAGAAATCAAGTCAAGTCTTTAGTGAGAGCATTTAATAACTTGAAAGTTGGGAAAAATGGTTGTCGAATTAAGACACAACCCCCTTGAGGATACAAACTTCCTTGACCTCACCACATGAAGAGAAAAGATCATGCGCCGCAATCTCGATCTCAGAATCGCTAAGTGAAGGGTCATATCCTCTAACAGAAACCGAAACAGACCTGCAACCACTGGATTGCATGAGATGATCAAGACATGCAAGAATACATGTTAAAGACAGAAATCTCCAAAACAAAAAAATAAAATTTAGTTTACTAGTGGTCCTTAAACGGATAAGCCTTAGCACAGACCTTCTATCCTCCGAGGTCACTTCCATTAAGTTGCAAGGCCTTGTCTACTGCTCCCTCTCCCACGAAATAAATATAAGCAACACCCGACCCTTGTGGCATATAAAGGTCTGTGATATTTCCACATGAAGCAAAATGTTCTCTCAACGCACTCTCCACTGCATCCTCATCATCACCATTCTCAAATCCGGTAACGGAAATCCTCCCAATGTCACTAAAATGCAGGAGATAATATTACTAACGTGACTGTAAAAGTAACTTGCTCTGTTTTAGTTCTGAATAATTCAATGATCTTTATTCAATGAAACTTCATGGCTTTATAGCCTTACAACTCAAAAACAATAGATCCTACTTTTAAGCAACATAAAACTCAAACTACTTAGACCATAGAACTCGGTCTTGTTATTGACTCAGGCAACTAAAAGACTTATTCAAACTTCTTGCTTCCAACGGCTACTTGCTCCTTGTCTTTCTCCAACAAAACCCTCCTTAAGCTAAGCTTGATGAGAGTTTAGCTTATCTTCTACTGAACAAACTCCAAGTCTGCTTCTCAGGAACTCGAACACTTCTATGGTCAAAGGCTTTGTGAAAATGTCTGCCACTTGCTCTTGCGAACCACAATGTTCAAGAAAAATCTTTCTCTCCTTAACCAAATCTCTGAGGAAATGAAAACGAACTCCAATATGCTTACATCTCCCATGGAAAACTGGATTTTTGGACAACTTGATTGTTGATGTATTGTCACATAGAATGGCAATGCCTTCACTTGTATCATACCCTAATTCCTTCAAAACTCTCAAACCAGATCGCTTGACACGCACAAGTCGATGCTGCTACATATTCTGCTTCTGTTGTGGACAGTATTACTATTGGCTGTTTCTTTGAGGACCAAGGAATAGTTGCACCATCCAACAAGAACACATAGCCTGAAGTACTCTTCCTGCTATCAATATCTCCAGCAAAATCGCTATCTGTGTAAACAGATAGTTCCTCTATTCCTCCTCTTTTGTACCAAATCCCAAACTCCAAGGTTCCCTTCAGGTATCTCAACACCCTTTTTGCTGCCTGTGCATGTAAGCGAGTTGGACTTGACATGTAACGACTTAGTAAACTTACAGCGTACTGGAGATCTGGTCTTGTATTTGTGATATACATGAGACTTCCTACAATTTGCTTGTAGTAGGTCTCATCTACTCGTTCCCCTCCTTCATCCTTATCAAGCTTGTTCCTTGGAACAATCGGATTGCGCACAAAGTTGCAGTTTTCCATGTCAAACCTCTTCAACACCTCAAGTGCATACTTTCCTTGAGAGATGTGAATCCCTTGTGAGGTCTGCATCACTTCAATTTCGAGAAAGAATCTCATCTTTCTAAGATCAGACATATCAAACTCCTTTTGCATAGACGTCTTGAATTCTTCCATCATTTTAACATCATCTCCTTTGTATATCAAATCATCCACATACACACTGACAATTAGAATGTTACCTTGATCATTTGTCTTCAAGAACAATGTTTCTTCATTCTAAGATTTTGAGAAACCCTCCTTAATGAAGTAATCTTCAAGTCGGCTAAACCAAGCCCTTGGAGCTTATTTTAAGCCGTATAAAGCTTTGTGCAGCTTGTACACCTTCTCCTCTTCACCCTTTACTTCATACCCTTTTGGTTGCTGGATGTAAACATCTTCATTTAGAATTCCATGGAAGAAAGCTGACTTCACATCCAGCTGAAATATCTCCCAATCTCTTTGAGCTGTAGTAGCTTGAATAGTTCTTATGGTGTCCATCCTAGCTACTGGAGCGTAGACCTCAGTGAAATGAACTCTCTGTTCTTGAGAATAACCTTTGGCGACCAACCGAGCCTTGTGTTTGCTGATTTCTCCAAGTTCATTCAGCTTGGTCTTACATATCCACTTGACTCCGATGCATTTTGCTTCATTTGGGAGAAAAACGAGTTTCCAAGTCTCATTCTTCTCTATGGATTTGATTTCCTCATCCATAGCTTCTCTCCACTTCATTCTTTTTGCTGCCTCTTCAAAATGTCAATGGATCAATTGAGTTGATCTGCACCATGTTGACTTCATCTTCCTATTCATTCTCAGCCTCATGAACATAATCTTTTAGATATTGTGGAAGTCTCCTTGTTCTGCTACTCTCCCTGACTTCCACAACATGTTCATTCTCAGCCTCTTCAGTGGTTTCAGTGGGTTGATTAACCTGTCTTGGCTCCTCTCCCTCATTGTCACCATCGTTGACCTCATCTGCACTTTCTTCCCATTTCTCAGTATCATCACTCCAAGTCAGCTCCAAAGATTGTTCTTCATCTTCTTTCCAATCCTACTCTTTTGTTTCTTCAAACACCACATCTCGGCTTATTATGATCCTCTTTTCTTTTGGATCATAGAGCTTGTATGCCTTTGATTCCTCTGAAAAACCAATCATAACACATTCCATAATTTTATCATCTAGTTTACCTCTCTTTACATATGGGATGTGTGCGGGTGCCAGGCTTCCCCACACTCGGAAATGCTCCACACTTGGCTTTATCCCATTCCATGCTTCTTGTGGTCTGATGTCTTTGACAACATGAGTTGGACACCGATTCAAAACATAGAAAGTCCAGATGACTGCTTCAGGCCATAATTTCTTTGGTACTTTTCTTGTGGAGAGCATTGATCTCACCATGTTTATCACGGTACGATTCTTTCTCTCTGCAATGCCATTCTGCTGAGGCGTGTATGCAGTGGTGAGTTATCTCCTGATGCCTTCCTTTCTGCAGTAATCCAAGGATTCGTTTGAGGTGAATACTCCTCCTCTATCTGTCCTCAAGCCTTTCATCTTCTTCCCAGCCTCAGTCTCAACTTTGATCTTGAATATCTTGAACTGAGTGAAAGCCTCTGACTTTTCTTTTAAAAGATAAACCCATGATTTTCTATTGTGATCATCAATGAAACATAGGATATAGCTTTTCCCACTTGTAGAGGTGGGACTAATTGGGCCAAATATATTAGAATGTATCAGCTCAAGTACCTCATTTGCTCTCCATGAACTCTTCTTTGGGATGACACTTCTTGGTTGTTTGCCTATCAAGAAGGTTGGACATGTGAATGTTTGAGCTTCAAAATTTGGCAGACCGCGCACCATTCCCTTGCTCTGCAGTGTTTTCATCCCTTGATGACTGAGATGACCATACCTTTCATGCCATAGCTTTGGTATTTCTTCAGTGATCACACTCAGATATCTTTGTCTCCTTACTGCTTCATTTGTTTGATCAAACAGAATGAACATTCTGTTTGTGCTCATTTTGCTTTCTGCAATTAAGCCCTTCTCATCGTGAAAGATCTTGCAAGCCCTTTTCTGGAACATGATCGTTTGATCCTTCTCTTGAAGATGTCCAAGACTCAGAAGGTTGTTCTTGAGTTCTGGCATATGATACACATCTTGAATTGTGTATGTTACCCCATACAACATGAGCTTCACATTTCCTTTGCCAACAACATCCAATCTTTTGTTGTTTCCCAACTTCAACAAGTGCTTGAACTTCTCATCCATGGTTGAGAACAACTCCTTGTTGCCACTCATGTGGTTTGAGCAGCCAGAGTCAAGAAACCAAGCTCTCTTTCTTGCATTTTCTTGCTCCTCAGAGTATGCCATCAAAGGCATCAAGGCTTTCTCTGCATCTTCACCATCAGGAACCCAAGCTCTCTCCTTTGCATTTTCTTGCTCCTCAGAGTAAGCCACCAGTGCCATCAAGGCTTCCTCTGTATCCTCATCATCAATGAAAGCCATCAGTAGCATCTCTTCACTATCTTCAAGAAAAGTATAGTTGGCTTCATCTTCCCATTTTGGACATTCATTTTGGTAATGTCCAAGACGGTGACACTTGTAGCACTCTACTGTGCTTTTAGAGGGTATTCTCCCTCTTCCACGTCCTCTGCCTCGTCCATAAAATCTCCTTCCTCTGGGACTTGAACCTCTTCCTTGTGTTACTTGTAACACTTGTTCCTCTGCCTTCTCTGGTTTCTTGAACTTCCTTTCATGTACCACCAGAGAGGCCTGCAACTCATCGACCGACATGCTTTCAATGTCAATTGATCTCTCTATTGAAATCATATCATATGTGAATTTCTCACTGAGAGTTCTCAGGATCTTCTCCACAACTTTTGAATCCACCATCAGTTCTCCATTACTTCTCATTTGGTTTGTGATGGCCAAGACATGGACAATGTATTCCTCTATGCTCTCAAATTCCTTCATCTCTAGCACCTCAAAGTCTCTTCTTAACTTCTGCAACATGGACCTCTTCACTCGAGCATTCCCTCCAAACTTTGACTTCATTGATTGCCAAATGATCTTTGAGGTTTTCCTATCAAGGATTTGCTCAAAAATCACTCGATCAATGCTTTGGTAGAAGTAGTGCTTGACTTTGTGGTCATTTGTTTTAGCACTGTGCAGCTGAGTTTTCTGATCCGCTGTCAAGATTGTTGTGGTTGCAGGTTCTTCGAAACCAATCTCCACGATACTCCACATGCCCTTTGCACGTAGGAAATTCTCCATGATTTCACTCCAGTGATCCCAATGTCCATCAAACCGAGGTACTTTCATTTTATCGTCTCCCATTTTTTTGTTTATGAAGCTACGTCTTCTTTGATTTCGAATTATCCAAAACCGAGCTCTTGATACCAATTTGTAATAGTAACTTGCTCTGTTTTAGATCTGAATAATTCGATGATCTTTATTCAATGAAACTCCATGGCTTTATAGCCTTACAACTCAAAAACAATAGATCCTACTTTAAAGCAACATAAAACTCAAACTACTTAGACCATAGAACTCGGTCTTGTTATTGACTCAAGCAACTAAAAGACTTATTCAAACTCTTTGCTTCCAACGGCTACTTGCTCCTTGTCTTTCTCCAACAGTGACAAGAACAACACATCTTTCTTCTTTTTGTTAGTTAAAGGAAAAATCCAATCAATGTACCGGGCTTTTGGTTCGGCTGCATCACTATGTACCTTGACAAGTCCATCTGGGAATCACAAGGCTGTTTTCTTAATAGCGCTCTCCAATGAGTCACTCATATGGATCAGGTTGCTGCACCAAATCAATCATTCGACCCAATACATACATACATTTATTTTTGGACCAAATAAAGAAAAAAATTGCTCTCGTATATACATGCCAATGTCACTGTCAATGTGAGAAGGTGAAGGGATTGTCTTTCTAATGATTTTTAGTGCGGTCAAAACAACGTTCGTCCCCTCCCAGATCATTGCAACGATTGGGCCAGAGATCATGTAGTCAACAGATTCACGAAGCATGTGCTTAGGCAAGTCTTGGTGGTGTTTCTCAGAAAAAGCGCGGTCCACACTGGTTATCTTTAGACCTATCCATGCCAGCAATGAAACAAGTAATGAATACTCAGCTACTCTCTCAAGTTATTAATGCAACTAAGTCAGACAAATGAAGGGAATGAATCCATTCGAAGCAGAGCTACGACGATTATGCAGCCGACAGTTATCAACTTTCTTAAGCTAATGAAAAAGCGATATTCTTACATTTCATAGTGAAACCCTTCCTATCGAACTTGCGGATGATTTCACCTAGCTGAATTACACACAAAAAAACAAAACATGGAATCCTCGTCAAGCCCTAAGAACCTCAGTTATGAAAAGGGATACGACACCAAATCAAAGTTGGTCGGAACACAGATCATAACGAGAAACAGTCGGAGAAGGAAAATGTACTAGACCAATCTTGACGCCGTCGGGCTTGATCAGGATGAAAGTGTGTTCCATTGTGTTGTCGTCGGCGATTCCCAATGAAGCAACATAGGGACGGAGTATATAGAACCAAAATTCTATAGCTACAGTTACACGGCCCATACTGTATTATTTTTTAATATATAATGTACATCCCAAGTTCAAAAAGAGGCTTATCAAAAGCCAAAATTGCTACACATAATTAGGAATACAAGCAACTTATTGTATGACATCTAAACTAAAAGTAATTCTTATATTCTATCACCTTCCCTCACGGCCATACCTTTCAGCTCATAGTAATTCTTATATTCTATCACCTTCCCTCACGGATATTCTTATATCCTCTGACTTTTCTTTTAAAAGATAAACCCATGATCTTCTATTGTGATCATCAATGCAACATAGGATATAGCTTTTCCCACTTGTAGAGGTGGGACTAATTGGGCCACAGATATTAGAATGTATCAGCTCAAGTACTTCATTTGCTCTCCATGAACTCTTCTTTGGGATGGCACTTCTTGGTTGTTTGTCTATCAAGCAGGTTGGACATGTGAATGTTTGAGCTTCAAAATTTGGCAGACCTCGCACCATTCCCTTGCTCTGCAATGTTTTCATCCCTTGATGACAGAGATGAACGTACCTTTCATGCCATAGCTTTGGTATTTCTTCAGTGATCACACTCAGATATCTTTGTCTCCTTACTTTTTCATTTGTTTGATCAAACAAAATGTTTGTGCTTATTTTGCTTTCTGCAATTAAGCCCTTTTCATCATGATAGATCTTGCAAGCCCCTTTCTGGAACATAATCGTTTGATCCTTCTCTTGAAGCTGTCCAAGACTCAGAAGGTTGTTCTTGAGTTCTGGCACATGATACACATCTTGAATTTTGTATGTTACCCCATACAACATGAGCTTCACATTTCCTTTGCCAACAACATCCAATCTTTTGTTGTTTCCCAGCTTCAACGAGTGTTTGAACTTCTCATCCATGGTTGAGAACAACTCCTTGTTGCCACTCATGTGGTTTGAGCAGCCAGAGTCAAGAAACCAAGCTCTCTTTCTTGCATTTTCTTGCTCCTCAGAGTATGCCATCAAAGGCATCAAGGCTTTCTCTGCATCTTCACCATCAGGAACCCAAGCTCTCTCCTTTGCATTTTCTTGCTCCTCAGAGTAAGCCACCAGTGCCATCAAGGCTTCCTCTGTATCCTCATCATCAATGAAAGTCATCAGTAGCATCTCTTCACTATCTTCAAGAAAAGCATAGTTGGCTTCATCTTCCCATTTTGGACATTCATTTTGGTAATGTCCAAGACGGTGACACTTGTAGCACTCTACTGTGCTTTTAGAGGGCATTCTCCCTCTTCCACGTCCTCTGCCTCGTCCATAAAATCTCCTTCCTCTGGCACTTGAACCTCTTCCTTGTGTTACTTGTAACACTTGTTCCTCTGCCTTCTCTGGTTTCTTGAACTTCCTTTCATGTACCACCAGAGAGGCCTGCAACTCATCGACCGACATGCTTTCAATGTCATTTGATCCCTCTATTGAAATCATAACATATGTGAATTTCTCACTGAGAGTTCTCAGGATCTTCTCCACAACTTTTGAATCCACCATCAGTTCTCCATTACTTCTCATTTGGTTTGTGATGGCCAAGACGCGGACAATGTATTCCTCTGTGCTCTCAAATTCCTTCATCTCTAGCACCTCAAAGTCTCTTCTTAACTTCTGCAACATGGACCTCTTCACTCGAGCATTCCCTCCAAACTTTGACTTCATTGATTGCCAAATGATCTTTGAGGTTTTCCTATCAAGGATTTGCTCAAAAATCACTCGATCAATGCTTTGGTAGAAGTAGTGCTTGACTTTGTGGTCATTTGTTTTAGCACTGTGCAGCTGAGTTTTCTGATCTGCTGTCAAGATTGTTGTGGTTGCAGGTTCTTCGAAACCAATCTCCACGATACTCCACATGCCCTTTGCACGTAGGAAATTCTCCATGATGTCACTCCAGTGATCCCAATGTCCATCAAACCGAGGTACTTTCATTTTATCGTCTCCCATTTTTTTGTTTATGAAGCTACGTCTTCTTTGATTTCGAATTATCCAAAACCGAGCTCTTGATACCAATTTGTAATAGTAACTTGCTCTGTTTTAGATCTGAATAATTCGATGATCTTTATTCAATGAAACTCCATGGCTTTATAGCCTTACAACTCAAAAACAATATATCCTACTTTTAAGCAACATAAAACTCAAACTACTTAGACTATAGAACTCGGTCTTGTTATTGACTCAAGCAACTAAAAGACTTATTCAAACTCCTTGCTTCCAACGGCTACTTGCTCCTTGTCTTTCTCCAACAGTGACAAGAACAACACATCTTTCTTCTTTTTGTTAGTTAAAGGAAAAATCCAATCAATGTACCGGGCTTTTGGTTCGGCTGCATCACTATGTACCTTGACAAGTCCATCTGGGAATCACAAGGCTGTTTTCTTAATAGCGCTCTCCAATGAGTCACTCATATGGATCAGGTTGCTGCACCAAATCAATCATTCGACCCAATACATACATACATTTATTTCTGGACCAAATAAAGAAAAAAATTGCTCTCATATATACCTGCCAATGTCATTGTCAATGTGAGAAGGTGAAGGGATTGTCTTTCTAATGATTTTTAGTGCGGTCGAAACAACGTTCGTCCCCTCCCAGATCATTACAACGACTGTGCCATAGATCATGTAGTCAACAGATTCACGAAGCATGTGCTTAGGCAAGTCTTAGAGGTGTTTCTCAGTAAAAGCGCGGTTCACACTGGTTATCTTTAGACCTATCCATGCCAGCAATGAAACAAGTAATGAATACTCAACTACTCTCTCAAGTTATTAATGCAACTAAGTCAGACAAATCAAGGGAATGAATCCATTCGAAGCAGAGCTACGACGATTATGCAGCCGGCAGCTATCAACTTTCTTAAGCTAATGAAAAAATGATATTCTTACCTTTCATAGTGAAACCCTTCCTATCGAACTTGCGGATGATTTCACCTAGCTGAATTACACACAAAAAAACAAAACATGGAATCCTCGTCAAGCCCTAAAAACCTCAAACATGAAAAGGGATACGACAGCAAATCAAAGTTTGTCAGAACACAGATCATAACGAGAAACAGTCGGAGAAGGGAAACGTACTAGACCAATCTTGACGCCGTCGGGCTTGATCAGGATGAAAGTGTGTTTCATTGTGTTGTCGTAGGCGATTCCCAATGAAGCAACATAGGGACGGAGTATATAGAACCAAAATTCTATAGCTTCAGTTACACGGCCCATACTGTATTATTTTTTAATATATAATGTACATCCCAAGTTCAAAAAGAGGCTTATCAAAAGCAAAAATTGTTACACATAATCAGGAATACAAGAAACTTACTGTATGAACATCTAAACTAATAGTAATTCTTATATTCTATCACCTTCCCTCAGTTGTTTTAATTTGGATTAAATAGCATATTTTCATGCCCCATAAGCTAATGAACTTAAAGTTGTTTTGTATGGTGTTTATCTCGGAGATAGTTAAATGTCTTATTACAGTTCTTACAAGTTCAAAAAACAAGATTCTACTCAGTTGGTATCTGTTAGGTACCTCTATGTACCAAGAAGTTGACCTTAATTGATTGTGGCCTTCTGTTGCACTCTCTCTCTCTAAGATGAAGATTTAGTTCATGGGCTTCTAAGGCTCTCTCCTTTGTTGGTCAGCTGCAACTCCTTAACACTGTGATCAATGGGCTCATTGCTTTCTGGTATAGCTCATTTGTTCTGCCAAAAGCTTGCACTGATGAGAATAACTCACTATGTTGACCCTAAGTGCATTCTATGTTATGCCTCGGCTGGATCCAGATCCCATCTTTTCTTTGGTCTGAGAGTAGTAGACATAGCTACAAGTAAGTAAAAATGTCACAATGGAAAGAGATTTCTCTAACAATCAACATATTTGATAAATTTCCACACAGCAACATGTAATTGGTAACACTTGAAATAGAGTTATCTAGAATCAACCCTATCTGTTTTAAACATGGGAGTGAAATTATTCTACTGGACAACCAACCCGTAAGATGAAAAGAGTATCAACGGTTAGTGCTTGCTCTGATTCGGAAGCGAAATCATCGCCTACACAGGATTTCTTTCAAATCTCTTAGGGCAAATGCGAAATCGAGCTTCTTTGTTTCGTGAATCGAACCTAAGGAATGTTCTCCGACGATTTCTCAACTCCCTGACTCGTTTCATTCTCATCAGCGTTTTTTATACCGAACTCGGTTCAACCAGAAATCGTCTACACGAGTTTGGATTCCATTAAACAACGAATTTGAATTAAATTGTTAAAACCGTAAAATCTGTGACCGGGTTCGATACCAAACCCCGTTTCACAACATTTAAATCGTAATTATGATTAATTAAAGCTTCTAGTTGAAGTTTAAACCATAATTCAAAGTTCATGCTTTTGACTTTTCCAATTTTATTCTATTCTCTAATTTTAATAGAAAAATGAAAATCCGTATACAAATTGATAGACTAGAAAATATGCTCTATGTTTTTCTTGATAATTACTAATGACAATGCTTAAACAAAAATGTATTTCTTCTATTTGTGTGGTATAATAAAAACAACAACTTACTTCTCAAGCAACTTACTTCCCTTAACATGTATTGATAGCTCTATGTATCAATATGTACGATTTGTACGGTACTGAAATTATCGTATAAATTCATTAATTTCACCATTTATATGTTGCTTAGAGGTTTATTTTCTTTTAATTATGTTTTTAGGATTTATTGATTCATGGATTTTGATTTTAGTATTTAAAAATTCGTGAGTATTTGAAAATCCATAAACTAAATTTATAAATAAAGTAAAGTGGATTTAAGAATGAAGTAAGGAGGAGTTAAAAAAAACTAATAAAATTGATTTGAAAAGCAAATAAAGTGGATTTAGAAAGAAAAAAAAATACATCCAATTAGTCTATTTGCATTTTTCCTAGTGTTCTCAATTTCTGTTGTATGCCAATAATTTCTAGTTTAGAAAGGGTTAAAAAACCATTTGGTGTAAATACATCCAACTTTAATTTAAAAAGATTTTCTCGATTTGTTATAAGTTTGTCTTCTTAACCTTTCAAGATTTTTAAAATTGTTTTTCAATACTCATCGAAGACAAATAATTTTAAGTACCCCGACACACGTATGAATGATGTTATATTAATAGTCTCAATCAACCTAAGATCCGGTTCCCTATATAAACTTATAGTCCGTATGTTCATAGTTGATAAAATCAATTTAATTGTTCCTAAATAAATTAAAGGTGATAACATATATTATACGATATATTATACAATATGTAGCAATAACTAAACAAAAGTATACTTCATTTACCTATAATATTTGAGATAATACTAAGCATCAAATTAGCTCTCTTTTTATTCATTCACCTTTATAGTTTTCAGTTGAGTTAACCTTTAGATAATTTCAAATCCTCATTCTTCAAATCCTTCAACCTTATGAACATTTTTCCAATTGATAGCTCTAAATATTAACGTGCGTGATAAGTTCACAATTGGTTTTTGTATCTTAAACTCCTAGTATGTATGTTCACAATTGATAAAATCAATTCAACATGTTATTAAATAAATTAAAGGTTACAACATATGTTATATGATGAATAATACAATGTGAAGCAATAACTAAACAAAAGTATTCTTCTTTTACCTATAATATCTCAGATAATACTAACTACTAAGCATCAAATTGGCTCTTTTTTTATACATTCACCTTCATAGTTTTCAGTTGAGTTAACCTTTAGATAATTCCAAATACTCATTCTTCAAATCCTTCAACCTTATGAACATTTTTCCAATTGATAGCTGTAAGTATCATTGAGCGTGATAAGTTCAAATACTTAACCTATGATATTGATTTTGAAAGTGAAATCAACGTATTAATTCATAAATTTCACCATTTCTATGTTGCTTAGTCTCTCAATGTTACAATGAGGAGACACAACCTCAACCCATATTTTCACTGTTTAACAATTTAAATTCTTTTAGTCTTGCCATTAACAAATTAATTAAATCATAACTTTCATTTTTAATTCTATTCGGTTTTTGTATCGTAAACTCCTAGTCTGTATGTTCACAATTCAACATGTTATTAAATAAATTAAAGGTTACAACATATGTTATATGATGAATAATACAATGTGAAGCAATAACTAAACAAAAGTATACTTCTTTTACCTATAATATCTCAGATAATACTAAGCATTAAATTGGCTCTCTTTTTATTCATTCACCTTCATAGTTTTCAGTTGAGTTAACCTTCAGATAATTCCAAATACTCATTCTTCAAATCCTTCAACCTTATGAACATTTTTCCAATTGATAGCTCTAAGTATCATTGAGCGTGATAAGTTCAAATATTTAACCTATGAGATTGATTTTAAAAGTGAAATCAACGTATTAATTAATAAATTTCACCATTTCTATGTTGCTTAGTCTCTCAATGTTACAATGAGGAAACACAGCCTCAAACCATATTTTCACTATTTAACAATTTAAATTATTTTAGTCCTGCCATTAACAAATTAATTAAATCATAACTTTCATTTTTAATTACATTCGGTTTTTGTATCTTAAACTCCTAGTATGTATGTTCACAATTGATAAAATCAATTCAACATGTTATTAAATAAATTAAAGGTTACAACATATGTTATATGATGAATAATACAATGTGAAGCAATAACTAAACAAACGTATACTTCTTTTACCTATAATATCTCAGATAATACTAAGCATCAAATTGGCTTTCTTTTTATTCATTCACCTTCATAGTTTTCAGTTGAGTTAACCTTTAGACAATTGCAAATACTCATTCTTCAATTCCTTCAACCTTATGAACATTTTTCCAATTGATAGCTCTAAGTATCATTGAGCGTGATAAGTTCAAATACTTAACCTATGAGATTGATTTTAAAAGTGAAATCAACGTATTAATTCATAAATTTCACCATTTCTATGTTGCTTAGTCTCTCAATGTTACAATGAGGAAACACAGCCTCAAACCATATTTTCACTGTTTAACAATTTAAATTATTTTAGTCCTGCCATTTCTCGATTTGTTATAAGTTTGTCTTCTTAACCTTTCAAAATTTTAAAAATCGTTTTTCGATACTCATCGAAGACAAATAATTTTAAGTACCCGGACACACGTATGAATGATGTTATATCAATAGTCTCAATCAACCTAAGATCCGGTTCCCTATATAAACTTCTAGTCCGTATGTTCATAGTTAATAAAATCAATTTAATTTTTTCTAAACAAATTAAAGGTTATAACATATATTATACGATATATTATACAATATGTATCAATAACTAAACAAAAGTATACTGATTTTTGTTCCATTGTGTTGTCGTCGCCGATTCCCAATGAACCAACATAGGGATGGAGTATATAGAACCAAAATTCTATAGCTTTAGTTACACGGCCCATACTGTATTATTTTTTAATATATAATGTACATCCCAAGTTCAAAAAGAGGCTTATCAAAAGCCAAAATTGCTACACATAATCAGGAATACAAGCAACTTACTGTATGAACATCTAAACTAATAGTAATTCTTATATTCTATCACCTTCCCTCAGTTGTTTTAATTTGGATTAAATAGCATATTTGCATGCCCCATAAGCTAATAAACTTAAATTTGTTTGGTATGGTGTTTATTTGGGAGATAGTTAAATGTCTTATTACAGTTCTTACAAGTTCAAAAAACAAGATTCTACTCAGTTGGTATATGTTAGATACCTCTATGTACCAAGAAGTTGACCTTAATTTATTGTGGCCTTATGTTGCACCCTCTCTCTCTAAGATGAAGATTTAGTTCATGGGCTTCTAAGGCTCTCTCCTTTGCTGGTATAGCTCATTTGTTCTGCCAAAAGCTTGCACTGATGAGATTAACTCACTATGTTGGCCCTAAGTGCATTCTATGTTATGCCTCGGCTCGATCCAGATCCCATCTTTTCTTTGGTCTGAGAGTAGTATACATAGCTACAAGTAAGTAAAAATGTCACAATGGAAAGAGATTTCTCTAACAATGAACCTATCTGATAAATTTCCACACAACAACATGTAATTGGTGACACTTGAAATAGAGTTATCTAGAATCAATCCTATCTGTTTTAAACATGGGAGTGAAATTATTCTACTGGACAACCAACCCGTAAGATGAAAAGAGTATCAACGGTTAGTGCGTGTTCTGATTCTAAAGCGAAATCATCGCCTACACAGGATTTCTTTCAAATCTCTTAGGGCAAATGCGAAATCGAGCTTCTTTGTTTCGTGAATCGAACCTAAGGAATGTTCTCCGACGATTTCTCAACTCCCTGACTCGTTTCATTCTCATCAGCGTTTTTTATATCGAACTCGGTTCAACCAGAAATCGTCTACACGAGTTTGGATTCCATTAAACAACGAATTTGAATTAAATTGTTAAAACCGTAAAATCTGTGACCGGGTTCGATACCAAAACCCATTTCACAACATTTACATCGTAATTATGATTAATTAAAGCTTCTAGTTGAAGTTTAAACCATAATTCAAAGTTCATGCTTTTGACTTTTCCAATTTTATTCTATTCTCTAATCTTAATAGAAAAATGAAAATCCGTATACAAATTGATAGACTAGAAAATATGCTCTATGTTTTTCTTGATAATTACTAATGACAATGCTTAAACAAAAATGTATTTCTTCTATTTGTGTGGTATAATAAAAACAACAACTTACTTCTCAAGCAACTTACTTCCCGTAACATGTATTGATAGCTCTAAGTATCAATATGTACGATTTGTACGGTACTGAAATGACCGTATACATTCATTAATTTCACCATTTATATGTTGCTTAGAGGTTTATTTTCTTTTAATTATGTTTTTAGGATTTATTGGTTCATGGATTTTGATTTTAGTATTTGAAAATTCGTGAGTATTTGAAAATCCATAAACTAAATTTATAAATAAAGTAAAGTGGATTTAAGAATGAAGTAAGGAGGAGTTAAAAAAAACTAATAAAATTGATTTGAAAAGCAAATAAAGTGGATTTAGAAAGAAAAAAAATACATCCAATTAGTCTATTTGCATTTTTCCTAGTGTTCTCAATTTCTGTTGTATGCCAATAATTTCTAGTTTAGAAAGGGTTAAAAAACCATTTGGTGTAAATACATCCAACTTTAATTTAAAAAGATTTTCTCGATTTGTTATAAGTTTGTCTTCTTAACCTTTCAAGATTTTTAAAATTGTTTTTCAATACTCATCGAAGACAAATAATTTTAAGTACCCCGACACACGTATGAATGATGTTATATTAATAGTCTCAATCAACCTAAGATCCGGTTCCCTATATAAACTTATAGTCTGTATGTTCATAGTTGATAAAATCAATTTAATTGTTCCTAAATAAATTAAAGGTGATAACATATATTATACGATATATTATACAATATGTAGCAATAACTAAACAAAAGTATACTTCATTTACCTATAATATTTGAGATAATACTAAGCATCAAATTAGCTCTCTTTTTATTCATTCACCTTTATAGTTTTCAGTTGAGTTAACCTTTAGATAATTTCAAATCCTCATTCTTCAAATCCTTCAACCTTATGAACATTTTTCCAATTGATAGCTCTAAATATTAACGTGCGTGATAAGTTCACAATTGGTTTTTGTATCTTAAACTCCTAGTATGTATGTTCACAATTGATAAAATCAATTCAACATGTTATTAAATAAATTAAAGGTTACAACATATGTTATATGATGAATAATACAATGTGAAGCAATAACTAAACAAAAGTATTCTTCTTTTACCTATAATATCTCAGATAATACTAACTACTAAGCATCAAATTGGCTCTTTTTTTATACATTCACCTTCATAGTTTTCAGTTGAGTTAACCTTTAGATAATTCCAAATACTCATTCTTCAAATCCTTCAACCTTATGAACATTTTTCCAATTGATAGCTGTAAGTATCATTGAGCGTGATAAGTTCAAATACTTAACCTATGATATTGATTTTGAAAGTGAAATCAACGTATTAATTCATAAATTTCACCATTTCTATGTTGCTTAGTCTCTCAATGTTACAATGAGGAGACACAACCTCAACCCATATTTTCACTGTTTAACAATTTAAATTCTTTTAGTCTTGCCATTAACAAATTAATTAAATCATAACTTTCATTTTTAATTCTATTCGGTTTTTGTATCGTAAACTCCTAGTCTGTATGTTCACAATTCAACATGTTATTAAATAAATTAAAGGTTACAACATATGTTATATGATGAATAATACAATGTGAAGCAATAACTAAACAAAAGTATACTTCTTTTACCTATAATATCTCAGATAATACTAAGCATTAAATTGGCTCTCTTTTTATTCATTCACCTTCATAGTTTTCAGTTGAGTTAACCTTCAGATAATTCCAAATACTCATTCTTCAAATCCTTCAACCTTATGAACATTTTTCCAATTGATAGCTCTAAGTATCATTGAGCGTGATAAGTTCAAATATTTAACCTATGAGATTGATTTTAAAAGTGAAATCAACGTATTAATTAATAAATTTCACCATTTCTATGTTGCTTAGTCTCTCAATGTTACAATGAGGAAACACAGCCTCAAACCATATTTTCACTATTTAACAATTTAAATTATTTTAGTCCTGCCATTAACAAATTAATTAAATCATAACTTTCATTTTTAATTACATTCGGTTTTTGTATCTTAAACTCCTAGTATGTATGTTCACAATTGATAAAATCAATTCAACATGTTATTAAATAAATTAAAGGTTACAACATATGTTATATGATGAATAATACAATGTGAAGCAATAACTAAACAAACGTATACTTCTTTTACCTATAATATCTCAGATAATACTAAGCATCAAATTGGCTTTCTTTTTATTCATTCACCTTCATAGTTTTCAGTTGAGTTAACCTTTAGACAATTGCAAATACTCATTCTTCAATTCCTTCAACCTTATGAACATTTTTCCAATTGATAGCTCTAAGTATCATTGAGCGTGATAAGTTCAAATACTTAACCTATGAGATTGATTTTAAAAGTGAAATCAACGTATTAATTCATAAATTTCACCATTTCTATGTTGCTTAGTCTCTCAATGTTACAATGAGGAAACACAGCCTCAAACCATATTTTCACTGTTTAACAATTTAAATTATTTTAGTCCTGCCATTTCTCGATTTGTTATAAGTTTGTCTTCTTAACCTTTCAAAATTTTAAAAATCGTTTTTCGATACTCATCGAAGACAAATAATTTTAAGTACCCGGACACACGTATGAATGATGTTATATCAATAGTCTCAATCAACCTAAGATCCGGTTCCCTATATAAACTTCTAGTCCGTATGTTCATAGTTAATAAAATCAATTTAATTTTTTCTAAACAAATTAAAGGTTATAACATATATTATACGATATATTATACAATATGTATCAATAACTAAACAAAAGTATACTGATTTTTGTTCCATTGTGTTGTCGTCGCCGATTCCCAATGAACCAACATAGGGATGGAGTATATAGAACCAAAATTCTATAGCTTTAGTTACACGGCCCATACTGTATTATTTTTTAATATATAATGTACATCCCAAGTTCAAAAAGAGGCTTATCAAAAGCCAAAATTGCTACACATAATCAGGAATACAAGCAACTTACTGTATGAACATCTAAACTAATAGTAATTCTTATATTCTATCACCTTCCCTCAGTTGTTTTAATTTGGATTAAATAGCATATTTGCATGCCCCATAAGCTAATAAACTTAAATTTGTTTGGTATGGTGTTTATTTGGGAGATAGTTAAATGTCTTATTACAGTTCTTACAAGTTCAAAAAACAAGATTCTACTCAGTTGGTATATGTTAGATACCTCTATGTACCAAGAAGTTGACCTTAATTTATTGTGGCCTTATGTTGCACCCTCTCTCTCTAAGATGAAGATTTAGTTCATGGGCTTCTAAGGCTCTCTCCTTTGCTGGTATAGCTCATTTGTTCTGCCAAAAGCTTGCACTGATGAGATTAACTCACTATGTTGGCCCTAAGTGCATTCTATGTTATGCCTCGGCTCGATCCAGATCCCATCTTTTCTTTGGTCTGAGAGTAGTATACATAGCTACAAGTAAGTAAAAATGTCACAATGGAAAGAGATTTCTCTAACAATGAACCTATCTGATAAATTTCCACACAACAACATGTAATTGGTGACACTTGAAATAGAGTTATCTAGAATCAATCCTATCTGTTTTAAACATGGGAGTGAAATTATTCTACTGGACAACCAACCCGTAAGATGAAAAGAGTATCAACGGTTAGTGCGTGTTCTGATTCTAAAGCGAAATCATCGCCTACACAGGATTTCTTTCAAATCTCTTAGGGCAAATGCGAAATCGAGCTTCTTTGTTTCGTGAATCGAACCTAAGGAATGTTCTCCGACGATTTCTCAACTCCCTGACTCGTTTCATTCTCATCAGCGTTTTTTATATCGAACTCGGTTCAACCAGAAATCGTCTACACGAGTTTGGATTCCATTAAACAACGAATTTGAATTAAATTGTTAAAACCGTAAAATCTGTGACCGGGTTCGATACCAAAACCCATTTCACAACATTTACATCGTAATTATGATTAATTAAAGCTTCTAGTTGAAGTTTAAACCATAATTCAAAGTTCATGCTTTTGACTTTTCCAATTTTATTCTATTCTCTAATCTTAATAGAAAAATGAAAATCCGTATACAAATTGATAGACTAGAAAATATGCTCTATGTTTTTCTTGATAATTACTAATGACAATGCTTAAACAAAAATGTATTTCTTCTATTTGTGTGGTATAATAAAAACAACAACTTACTTCTCAAGCAACTTACTTCCCGTAACATGTATTGATAGCTCTAAGTATCAATATGTACGATTTGTACGGTACTGAAATGACCGTATACATTCATTAATTTCACCATTTATATGTTGCTTAGAGGTTTATTTTCTTTTAATTATGTTTTTAGGATTTATTGGTTCATGGATTTTGATTTTAGTATTTGAAAATTCGTGAGTATTTGAAAATCCATAAACTAAATTTATAAATAAAGTAAAGTGGATTTAAGAATGAAGTAAGGAGGAGTTAAAAAAAAACTAATAAAATTGATTTGAAAAGCAAATAAAGTGGATTTAGAAAGAAAAAAAATACATCCAATTAGTCTATTTGCATTTTTCCTAGTGTTCTCAATTTCTGTTGTATGCCAATAATTTCTAGTTTAGAAAGGGTTAAAAAACCATTTGGTGTAAATACATCCAACTTTAATTTAAAAAGATTTTCTCGATTTGTTATAAGTTTGTCTTCTTAACCTTTCAAGATTTTTAAAATTGTTTTTCAATACTCATCGAAGACAAATAATTTTAAGTACCCCGACACACGTATGAATGATGTTATATTAATAGTCTCAATCAACCTAAGATCCGGTTCCCTATATAAACTTATAGTCTGTATGTTCATAGTTGATAAAATCAATTTAATTGTTCCTAAATAAATTAAAGGTGATAACATATATTATACGATATATTATACAATATGTAGCAATAACTAAACAAAAGTATACTTCATTTACCTATAATATTTGAGATAATACTAAGCATCAAATTAGCTCTCTTTTTATTCATTCACCTTTATAGTTTTCAGTTGAGTTAACCTTTAGATAATTTCAAATCCTCATTCTTCAAATCCTTCAACCTTATGAACATTTTTCCAATTGATAGCTCTAAATATTAACGTGCGTGATAAGTTCACAATTGGTTTTTGTATCTTAAACTCCTAGTATGTATGTTCACAATTGATAAAATCAATTCAACATGTTATTAAATAAATTAAAGGTTACAACATATGTTATATGATGAATAATACAATGTGAAGCAATAACTAAACAAAAGTATTCTTCTTTTACCTATAATATCTCAGATAATACTAACTACTAAGCATCAAATTGGCTCTTTTTTTATACATTCACCTTCATAGTTTTCAGTTGAGTTAACCTTTAGATAATTCCAAATACTCATTCTTCAAATCCTTCAACCTTATGAACATTTTTCCAATTGATAGCTGTAAGTATCATTGAGCGTGATAAGTTCAAATACTTAACCTATGATATTGATTTTGAAAGTGAAATCAACGTATTAATTCATAAATTTCACCATTTCTATGTTGCTTAGTCTCTCAATGTTACAATGAGGAGACACAACCTCAACCCATATTTTCACTGTTTAACAATTTAAATTCTTTTAGTCTTGCCATTAACAAATTAATTAAATCATAACTTTCATTTTTAATTCTATTCGGTTTTTGTATCGTAAACTCCTAGTCTGTATGTTCACAATTCAACATGTTATTAAATAAATTAAAGGTTACAACATATGTTATATGATGAATAATACAATGTGAAGCAATAACTAAACAAAAGTATACTTCTTTTACCTATAATATCTCAGATAATACTAAGCATTAAATTGGCTCTCTTTTTATTCATTCACCTTCATAGTTTTCAGTTGAGTTAACCTTCAGATAATTCCAAATACTCATTCTTCAAATCCTTCAACCTTATGAACATTTTTCCAATTGATAGCTCTAAGTATCATTGAGCGTGATAAGTTCAAATATTTAACCTATGAGATTGATTTTAAAAGTGAAATCAACGTATTAATTAATAAATTTCACCATTTCTATGTTGCTTAGTCTCTCAATGTTACAATGAGGAAACACAGCCTCAAACCATATTTTCACTATTTAACAATTTAAATTATTTTAGTCCTGCCATTAACAAATTAATTAAATCATAACTTTCATTTTTAATTACATTCGGTTTTTGTATCTTAAACTCCTAGTATGTATGTTCACAATTGATAAAATCAATTCAACATGTTATTAAATAAATTAAAGGTTACAACATATGTTATATGATGAATAATACAATGTGAAGCAATAACTAAACAAACGTATACTTCTTTTACCTATAATATCTCAGATAATACTAAGCATCAAATTGGCTTTCTTTTTATTCATTCACCTTCATAGTTTTCAGTTGAGTTAACCTTTAGACAATTGCAAATACTCATTCTTCAATTCCTTCAACCTTATGAACATTTTTCCAATTGATAGCTCTAAGTATCATTGAGCGTGATAAGTTCAAATACTTAACCTATGAGATTGATTTTAAAAGTGAAATCAACGTATTAATTCATAAATTTCACCATTTCTATGTTGCTTAGTCTCTCAATGTTACAATGAGGAAACACAGCCTCAAACCATATTTTCACTGTTTAACAATTTAAATTATTTTAGTCCTGCCATTTCTCGATTTGTTATAAGTTTGTCTTCTTAACCTTTCAAAATTTTAAAAATCGTTTTTCGATACTCATCGAAGACAAATAATTTTAAGTACCCGGACACACGTATGAATGATGTTATATCAATAGTCTCAATCAACCTAAGATCCGGTTCCCTATATAAACTTCTAGTCCGTATGTTCATAGTTAATAAAATCAATTTAATTTTTTCTAAACAAATTAAAGGTTATAACATATATTATACGATATATTATACAATATGTATCAATAACTAAACAAAAGTATACTGATTTTTGTTCCATTGTGTTGTCGTCGCCGATTCCCAATGAACCAACATAGGGATGGAGTATATAGAACCAAAATTCTATAGCTTTAGTTACACGGCCCATACTGTATTATTTTTTAATATATAATGTACATCCCAAGTTCAAAAAGAGGCTTATCAAAAGCCAAAATTGCTACACATAATCAGGAATACAAGCAACTTACTGTATGAACATCTAAACTAATAGTAATTCTTATATTCTATCACCTTCCCTCAGTTGTTTTAATTTGGATTAAATAGCATATTTGCATGCCCCATAAGCTAATAAACTTAAATTTGTTTGGTATGGTGTTTATTTGGGAGATAGTTAAATGTCTTATTACAGTTCTTACAAGTTCAAAAAACAAGATTCTACTCAGTTGGTATATGTTAGATACCTCTATGTACCAAGAAGTTGACCTTAATTTATTGTGGCCTTATGTTGCACCCTCTCTCTCTAAGATGAAGATTTAGTTCATGGGCTTCTAAGGCTCTCTCCTTTGCTGGTATAGCTCATTTGTTCTGCCAAAAGCTTGCACTGATGAGATTAACTCACTATGTTGGCCCTAAGTGCATTCTATGTTATGCCTCGGCTCGATCCAGATCCCATCTTTTCTTTGGTCTGAGAGTAGTATACATAGCTACAAGTAAGTAAAAATGTCACAATGGAAAGAGATTTCTCTAACAATGAACCTATCTGATAAATTTCCACACAACAACATGTAATTGGTGACACTTGAAATAGAGTTATCTAGAATCAATCCTATCTGTTTTAAACATGGGAGTGAAATTATTCTACTGGACAACCAACCCGTAAGATGAAAAGAGTATCAACGGTTAGTGCGTGTTCTGATTCTAAAGCGAAATCATCGCCTACACAGGATTTCTTTCAAATCTCTTAGGGCAAATGCGAAATCGAGCTTCTTTGTTTCGTGAATCGAACCTAAGGAATGTTCTCCGACGATTTCTCAACTCCCTGACTCGTTTCATTCTCATCAGCGTTTTTTATATCGAACTCGGTTCAACCAGAAATCGTCTACACGAGTTTGGATTCCATTAAACAACGAATTTGAATTAAATTGTTAAAACCGTAAAATCTGTGACCGGGTTCGATACCAAAACCCATTTCACAACATTTACATCGTAATTATGATTAATTAAAGCTTCTAGTTGAAGTTTAAACCATAATTCAAAGTTCATGCTTTTGACTTTTCCAATTTTATTCTATTCTCTAATCTTAATAGAAAAATGAAAATCCGTATACAAATTGATAGACTAGAAAATATGCTCTATGTTTTTCTTGATAATTACTAATGACAATGCTTAAACAAAAATGTATTTCTTCTATTTGTGTGGTATAATAAAAACAACAACTTACTTCTCAAGCAACTTACTTCCCGTAACATGTATTGATAGCTCTAAGTATCAATATGTACGATTTGTACGGTACTGAAATGACCGTATACATTCATTAATTTCACCATTTATATGTTGCTTAGAGGTTTATTTTCTTTTAATTATGTTTTTAGGATTTATTGATTCATGGATTTTGATTTTAGTATTTGAAAATTCGTGAGTATTTGAAAATCCATAAACTAAATTTATAAATAAAGTAAAGTGGATTTAAGAATGAAGTAAGGAGGAGTTAAAAAAAACTAATAAAATTGATTTGAAAAGCAAATAAAGTGGATTTAGAAAGAAAAAAAATACATCCAATTAGTCTATTTGCATTTTTCCTAGTGTTCTCAATTTCTGTTGTATGCCAATAATTTCTAGTTTAGAAAGGGTTAAAAAACCATTTGGTGTAAATACATCCAACTTTAATTTAAAAAGATTTTCTCGATTTGTTATAAGTTTGTCTTCTTAACCTTTCAAGATTTTTAAAATTGTTTTCCAATACTCATCGAAGACAAATAATTTTAAGTACCCCGACACACGTATGAATGATGTTATATGAACAGTCTCAATCAACCTAAGATCCGGTTCCCTATATAAACTTATAGTCCGTATGTTCATAGTTGATAAAATCAATTTAATTGTTCCTAAATAAATTAAAGGTGATAACACATATTATACGATATATTATACAATATGTAGCAATAACTAAACAAAAGTATACTTCATTTACCTATAATATCTGAGATAATACTAAGCATCAAATTAGCTCTCTTTTTATTCATTCACCTTTATAGTTTTCAGTTGAGTTAACCTTTAGATAATTCCAAATCCTTCAACCTTATGAACATTTTTCCAATTGATAGCTCTAAATATTAACGTGCGTGATAAGTTCAATAATTTAACATATGAGATTGATTTTAAAGTCAAATTAACGTATGAATTCATAAATTTCATCATTTCAATTTTGCTTAGTCTCCCATTGTTACAACGACGCGACACAACCTCAAACCCCAGACGACATCGCGAGTATTATATGATGAATAATACAATGTGAAACAATAACTAAACAAAAGTATACTTCTTTTACCTATAATATCTCAGATAATATTATGCATCAAATTGGCTCTCTTTTTATTCATTCACCTTCATAGTTTTTAGTTGGGTTAACCTTTAGATAATTCCAAATACTCATTCTTCAAATCCTTCAACCTTATGAACATTTTTCCAATTGATAGCTCTAAGTATCATTGAGCGTGATAAGTTCAAATACTTAACCTATGATATTGATTTTAAAAGTGAAATCAACGTATTAATTCATAAATTTCACCATTTCTATGTTGCTTAGTCTCTCAATGTTACAATGAGGAGACACAACCTCAACCCATATTTTCACTGTTTAACAATTTAAATTCTTTTAGTCTTGCCATTAATAAATTAATTAAATCATAGCTTTTATTTTTAATTCTATTCGGTTTTTGTATCTTAAACTCCTAGTCCGTATGTTCACAATTGATAAAATCAATTCAACATGTTATTAAATAAATCAAAGGTTACAACATATGTTATATGATGAATAATACAATGTGAAGCAATAACTAAACAAAAATATACTTCTTTTACCTATAATATCTCATATAATACTAAGCATCAAATTGGCTCTCTTTTTATTCATCTACCTTCATAGTTTTCAGTTGAGTTAACCTTTAGATAGTTCCAAATACTCATTCTTCAAATCCTTCAACCTTATGAACATTTTTCCAATTGATAGCTCTAAGTATCATTGAGCGTGATAAGTTCAAATATTTAACCTATGAGATTGATTTTAAAAGTGAAATCAACGTATTAATTCATAAATTTCACCATTTCTATGTTGCTTAGTCTCTCAATGTTACAATGAGGAAACACAGCCTCAAACCATATTTTCACTGTTTAACAATTTAAATTATTTTAGTCCTGCCATTAACAAATTAATTAAATCATAACTTTCATTTTTAATTACATTCGGTTTTTGTATCTTAAACTCCTAGTATGTATGTTCACAATTGATAAAATCAATTCAACATGTTATTAAATAAATTAAAGGTTACAACATATGTTATATGATGAATAATACAATGTGAAGCAATAACTAAACAAACGTATACTTCTTTTACCTATAATATCTCAGATAATACTAAGCATCAAATTGGCTTTCTTTTTATTCATTCACCTTCATAGTTTTCAGTTGAGTTAACCTTTAGATAATTCCAAATATTCATTCTTCAAATCCTTCAACCTTATGAACATTTTTCCAATTGATAGCTCTAAGTATCATTGAGCGTGATAAGTTCAAATACTTAACCTATGAGATTGATTTTAAAAGTGAAATCAACGTATTAATTCATAAATTTCACCATTTTTATGTTGCTTAGTCTCTCAATGTTACAATGAGGAGACACAGCCTGAAACCAAAGTTTCACTGTATAACAATTTAAAAAAATTTAGGCCTGCCATTAACAAATTAATTAAATATTTTAAGCACTCTTCTTTTTATTTTTTTTCACTGAATATTTGTATTGAATTGAACCAAATGTTGGTATTGAAGTATTGAACCGAAGATTTTAAGCAAGCTAGATAAAGAAAATGAGACAATCCACTTGTTTTCCAATTAATTAGTTTTGAAAAAGTTTATGAAACTTAAGAATTAATTAATATACACCATTGGGTATTTTCCAAATTTAAAAATTTAATTCCTCTAAGACTTTATACATTTTGCTTGTTTGGATGAAATTTGCTTAATTAGACAATTAACACTACAGCGTACCTTCTAATTTCGAAAAGCCAAATACATATGACCGTGCGATCCAGATATTACATATAGAACCCTCAAAGATCCAACTGTCAGTATTTAAGACATAACGAATTAACAATAATCATCAGTTTAGTAAAATCGTCATCACTTTCTCTCCCAAATTACTGCCAAAAATCTCATTTGTGTTGTCTTTCTCAAGATATGAACAAGAAGAAGTGTAGTAATAGTAAGAACACAAGAGCTTCTCTGTATTGTCTTTCTCAAATTCTGGTTATGATTTCACTAATGTTGCATATCTTCTTCGTATTTTGGTTTCTTTCAATCTTGCGTCGCAATTGTGTTTCAAGTATTAGAGTTGATGAGAGAAGAACACATTAGTGTAGGAAGAAGTATATTGACTCTCTTAAACCTTGAGTTACAATATACAAGCATATACAATATATGGATATCATTTAACCTAGTTTCCTAACTAACGTATCATACAAATCTCTAATATTAACTAGAATAATATCACAATAATATCTTTGATCTTGTGGATCTTCTAGATCCTTCTATATCAAGATTGTGTAATAGAATGGTTTTTGTGTTCAATTGCACGATTGAATTGGGGGGGTTTTCTGAATTTCTTCTCTTTTGATTCGAATCATAACTAATTGTTTGACTCATGGTTTTACTTGTCTTGTATAACAGGTGAATGTTTAGCATTTGTTCTTCAAGACATTGCTTATATTCTTGGTGACATTTATGAATGGGAAGGTCTAGTTGCTGAGATTTGTGAATTCTCTACTTTGGATTTAGATGGATGTTTCTTCCATTGGGCGAACTAGAAGCCAAACTGATCAAGATCCTTTGTTAATGGAGCACGAAACCTGTGATAATCGTAAGCATTGATATCATAACCAATGATGAGGATTCTTCATCGAGACCTTCTATTGATGAGGTAACTCTTGAAACGGATAATCCTTAGCACAAACATTCCATTCTCCAAGGGTTACTTTCAGTTTGCCTTGCAAAATTAAGTAGTAAATCGACCACTTATCATGACTGGAGTGATTATAAGATAATGAGTAGCTAAATGATGCAATTGGGAGCTTATATGTAATTGATACTATACATTGGATGAGTGTTAATGATTTTGATTAATTTGGAAATTTTTCTTTCACATGTAGATAAAAATATATTAAATATAAACTAAGCCCATTTTTCCTGCAATGTGCTAATCATTGCGACTCTTTTGTAGTGGATACGATTATGGTAACATCACTTGTGTCATATAGGCTTATGGTGATCGGAAGAGTTTCCAGGTGTTGGAAAAAGATTGTAATTTGATCTTGGTACGAGATTATTAACAAGCAACTTAACGGGATTTGGTATGCCCATCAACGATATGGGATTACCTATGCATGACATCCATCAAATATCAATTGTATAAAGCTTCATACTCTCGTTGATAATGAACTTTATTTTAAACATCCACACATAAGCATCGTACTAGTTAATAACTTGAAAACATCCAAACAAAAAGCATAACAAGTACAAAAGAAAGAAAGGTTCCATTGCATGACAAAGTTAAAAACACCAAGGCGCTTCGTTACTCCGCAGTCATCTTATACATTGACATAATTTCTGGAAAAAAAAACACGAAAGTTTTACTTTGTTGGCAAGAATCAAGAATCAAGAATCAAATATATGTACCTGAAAGGGTGTTCTTGTTGGATAAGCATTGTGACTTGCCACCTAAGACATCCATAAACAAGTTGGTTTAGGATAAGAAAGGTTTGTTGTTATCCTAATAGAAAAAGGAGTTATCTATTTATATTAGAAATAGGGTTAATAAAGATGTGTTAAGTCTATATAAACCTAAGTCGAGTTGTGACAAAGGTTACGCTAAGAGCAAGTGTGTTTAGTTTTAAGAAGTTTCTAAACATCAATAAAGAGAGATATTCTTTATACTTTGTTCTTAAGTTCCTTTATTTGGTATCAGAGCGTTAAGGTAATCCAATCAAGAAGGAAACGTGATCAAGAAGATCTAGAAACCGAGGAAATCGACAAAGTCGAGCTATGGCTGAAATCGATCCTCCTCCGCGACCAAAAGATGACAAGATGATATCGATCCAGTGTCCGATGTTGTCATCTACAAACTACACCGTATGGGCTATGAGAATGAAAGTGTTGATGCGAATCCATAAGGTCTGGGAAGCAATCGAACCCGGAACCTCTGATTGCAACAAAAACGACATTGCAGTTGCATTACTCTTTCAATCTATCTCGGAAGCCTTAATCTTGCAAGTTGGCGAGCAGGAATCTCCTAAAGAGATCTGGAACGCGATCAAGACTCGACCTCTAGGAGCAGACCGTGTAAAGGAGGCACGCTTGCAAACCCTAATGTCTGAGTTTGATCGGATCACCATGAAGGACTCAGAGACAATCGATAACTTTGCTGGAAAGTTATCGGAACTATCAACAAAGGCAGCCTCTCTTGGAGAGACGATTGAGGAGGCTAAGCTGGTGAAAAAGTTTCTCAACAGTCTACCGAGAAAGAGGTACATCCACATTATAGCCGCACTCGAACAAGTCTTAGACCTAAAATCAACAAGCTTCGAGGACATAATCGGAAGACTCAAAGCTTATGAAGAAAGAATCGTAGACGATGAGAGTCACGGAGCTTCGCAAGAGAAGCTGCTCTATGCGAACTCTGAGGAACGATACACGTTCTCTTCACGAGGGAGAGGTCGTGGAAGAGGAAACAGAGGACGAGGAAGAGGTCGACTCAACTCACAAAACCGGTCAGGAGATCAAGCGGATCAAGACAAGATGAAAGAAAAGAAAGATCGATCGAAGGTGATTTGTTATCGCTGTGACAAGCCTGGTCACTTTGCCTCTGTATGTCCGGACAGACCAAGAATACAAGAAGCAAACAAGATAGAGACCGAGGACGCAGATCCAGCTCTCTATATGCATGAAGTAGTATTCTTAAATGAAGAGAATATCATACCAAAGAACTACAGAAACGAGGAAGGTGAAGGAGGACTTTGGTACCTTGATAATGGAGCTAGCAACCACATGACTGGCCATAAGGAGTTCTTCTCAGAGCTCAACGAAAGTATAAAAGGTAAAGTCAAATTTGGAGATGGATCGTGCATTGAAATAGGAGGGAAAGGATCTATTCTATTTCAAAGCAAGACGGAAGAGCAGAAGTTAGTTACGGACATCTACTACATCCCTGACCTTAAGAGCAACATCCTAAGTCTAGGACAAGCTACGGAGGCTGGCTGCGATGTCAGAATGAAACAAGACTTCCTCACGGTTCATGATCCAAGTGGAAAGCTCCTAGTAAGAGTCACAAGATCGGCGAATAGACTCTACAAAATAAACCTCAAAATTGGGAAACCAATATGTCTGAAGACGAGTATGATAGAAGACTCTTGGAGATGGCATGCGAGGTTAGGACATATAAGCTTTAAGACAATGAAAGCTATGTCGACACAAAAAATGGTCCATGGTTTGCCGGAGTTTAAAGAAGAAAACAGATTGTGCGAGTCCTGTTTAGTGGGAAAACAAACTCGACAATCCTTTCCAAAAGCAACCATGTACCGAGCATCTAAGCCTCTAGAGCTACTACATGCTGACTTGTGCGGCCCTATCTCACCACCAACCATCGCCAATAACAGATACATATTTGTTATAATAGACGACTACTCAAGATACATGTGGTCGATCTTGATAAAGGAAAAGAGCGATGCGTTTTCTAAGTTCAAAGAGTTCAAGAACCTAGTTGAGAAGGACCTCGGAAAGACAGTCATGACTCTAAGGACGGATAGAGGAGGAGAGTTCACCTCAGGAGAATTCAATGAATTCTGTAGTACAAGTGGAATCAAGAGGCATCTCACGGCACCGTATACACCTCAACAAAACGGAGTTGTAGAGAGAAGAAATCGGACTCTTTTGGGAATGACAAGAAGTACTCTCAAGGCATTGAAAGTACCGAACTACTTGTGGGGGGAAGCTGTGCGGCACGCCACTCACATAATCAATAGAGTACCAACAAAAGCTCTCAAGAATATGACTCCATACGAATGCTTGAAAAAGAAGAAACCGAATATTGAACATTTAAAGGTGTTCGGGTGTTTAGCTTATGCTAAGATAGAAACTACAAACCTCAAAAAGCTCGACGATAGATCAAGACCATTGATACATCTTGGTTTAGAACCTGGAACCAAGGCGTATAGGCTTTACAACCCAACGCAGAGGAAGATTGTAGTAAGCCGCGATGTGATCTTCGATGAGAAGTCAAGTTGGACTTGGAGGGAAACCGGAGAAGAATCAAGCAGAGATCCAGGAATGTTTCACTTAAAATGGGGTGATAGTGTAGACACAGGAGAAGGTCCTGCAATAATCGGGAATGATCATTACGAAGATGAGAACGAAAACGCAAGTGATCATGAAGAAGATGACAACACAAACGAGGAAGCAGCTGCACACGATCAACCTATACATCAACCACTAAGAAGATCAAATCGTCAAGTAGGTAAGCCAGCCTACCTTGATGATTATCTCCTTCAAGCATCTGTAGAGTGCGAAAGACTTTTACTCCTAATAAACGATGAGCCAAGCTGTTTCGAGGAAGCAAAGGGGTCATTAAAATGGAGACTAGCATGCAAAGATGAGATCGATTCTATCAATAAAAACAGAACGTGGTTTCTAGTTGATAGAACGGGAGATATGAAGGTCATTGGTCTGAAGTGGGTATTTAAACTCAAGAAGAACGCGGACAATACTATCAACAAACACAAGGCGAGACTTGTGGCGAAAGGATACGCACAAGAGTCAGGCATAGACTTCGATGAAGTATTTGCACCAGTTGCACGTATTGAGACTATTCGGCTATTGATAGCATTGGCAGCATCAGAAGGATGGGAGATCCATCATCTAGACGTGAAAACCGCCTTCTTACATGGAGAATTAAAAGAAGATGTATATGTGGAACAACCCGAAGGCTTTGAAGTGAAAGGAGAAGAACACAAGGTGTATAAGCTTTCAAAAGCCTTGTACGGTTTGAGACAAGCTCCACGAGCTTGGAATACAAAGCTTGATCAAATCCTAAAGAAGATGGGGTTCAAGAAGTGTGCAAAAGAAAGTGCTGTCTACCGCAAAGAAGAAGGAGGAAAGCTTCTCATTATTGCGATCTATGTTGATGACTTGTTCGTAACCGGCAATTCTCTCAAAGCTATCAGTGAGTTCAAGAATGGAATGTCAACTAACTTTGAGATGTCAGACCTCGGTAAGCTCATGTATTATCTTGGTATTGAGGTATATCAAGGAGAAGATGGAATCGAGGTTAAACAAGAAGGTTATGCTCGACGGATCTTAAAGGAGGCTGGTTTAGAAACTTGTAATCCAACTCAAGTACCTATGGAGTTTGGATTGAAGTTTTCTAAAGCACTAGAAGAAGAAGAGATAGCTCCCACGAGTTATAGAAGAAACGTAGGGTGTCTACGATATTTGTTACACACACGACCGGATTTGGCATTTTCTGTTGGAGTTGCTAGCAGATATATGCAAAGCCCTCGAAAGTCACACGGTGAAGCAATGAAGCACATTTTACGGTATCTTAAGGGAACTATGGCGTTTGGATTGAAGTTTAAGCGTGGAGGATCAAAGAAGCTTATCGGCTTCAGTGATAGCAGCCATAACATTGACCAAGACGACGGAAGAAGTACAACGGGTCATATCTTCTACTTCGGATCTTCACCAATTACTTGGTGTTCTCAAAAACAGGACACGGTCGCCCTCTCTTCATGTGAAGCCGAGTTCATGGCAGCAACGGAAGCAGCTAGGCAAGCAATGTGGCTTCAAGATCTTCTAAGTGAGATTACGGGATGGAAGACGGAACAAGTTCTCATCAAGATTGATAATATGTCCGCGATTGCTCTCACCCGAAACCCGGTGTTTCATGGCAAAAGTAAACACATTCATAAACGCTACCATTTCATTCGAGAATGCATTGAAAGGGAGCTCGTTGAGGTGGATCATGTACCCGGAACCGAGCAGAAAGCGGACATACTAACAAAGGCATTGGCGCGGATCAAGTTTACTGAGATGAGAAGCTTGATAGGTGTACAAGACATGTCCAAGACAAAGTCAACAAAGCTTACGAGGGAGAATGTTGGATAAGCATTGTGACTTGCCACCTAAGACATCCATAAACAAGTTGGTTTAGGATAAGAAAGGTTTGTTGTTATCCTAATAGAAAAAGGAGTTATCTATTTATATTAGAAATAGGGTTAATAAAGATGTGTTAAGTCTATATAAACCTAAGTCGAGTTGTGACAAAGGTTACGCTAAGAGCAAGTGTGTTTAGTTTTAAGAAGTTTCTAAACATCAATAAAGAGAGATATTCTTTATACTTTGTTCTTAAGTTCCTTTAGTTCTACGATTGAGGATAGGTCCACCACGTTTGAGGCGCATAGGTCGAGGACGATCGTGGACAGTGAATCTTGGTGGTGTACCATGACACTTGACAACTATTTTGCGTTTTCCAATGTTGCTTCCACTAAGTTCCAAGGCCTTGTCTAATAAATACCACAGATGCTCTGTAAAATATCAACAAAGACAAGTCTTTAGTGAGCACTTGATAACTGACTTGGGAAAAATGGTACGAGGAAGAAAGCCACAAACCCCTGCTCCAAGATACTGACTTCCCTGACCTCTCCACATGAAGAGAAATGTTCACGCAACAAGTTCTTGATCTCAGCATCAGTAAGTGAAGGGGAATATCCTTGAACAATTAACTTAGTCGTGCTGCAATCAAATCGATGATATATATTTATCAACACATGCAAGAAGACATCTAAAATCTCCAAATGTAAAAATTCAGTCCTCATAATCCTCCAACGGGTCGGATCCAGAGCCCATCCAAGGCGAATATCTCGTGAAACCAATAAATGCAGGAATCGAGAATCATAAATTTTTGTTTATTTCGCTCCTCGAGTTATCCCGTGAAAGCCATAATGACATAAGCTAACGTTTTTTGGACCCACCCTATACATTTTTAAAAAATCATATATACACACACCCACACAGACACTACACGAACCAAACCACAATCACACGACAACAACAAAATGGCACAGTATGGTCTCTACCGCCAAATATTCATTGTCTTCTCTATATTATCTCCGTTGGTCAAATCTCTTACCGTTATCACCTCCGACACGACGGCTCCATCGGCTCTTATCGACGGACCGCAATTTGCAATGACCAACGACGGTGCACGCACGGAGCCAGACGACCAAGACGCCGTTTACGACATTATGCGTGCGACCGGTAACGACTGGGATGCCTCGCTTCGAGACGTGTGTCGAGGCAGCCAGGCAGGTGGCACAGGATCGTGTGTATGCCGGACCAGAACAACGTTTACCATGTGGTCTCTCTGTCTTTGGAGCTCTCTCTGACGACACTGTGTTCCCTACTTGTGACCCGGAACGCTCTTACGTCTCTGAGTCAGTCACGAGGCTTAAACACCTCAAAGCATTGTTCTTCACCGGTGTTTAGGCCGAGCTCCTCAGCGAATACCGGCGTTTCTTGGGCGCTTGGGTTCGAGTTTGCAAACACTTTTTCTAAGGGAGAATGGTTTTCTTGGTCCCATACCGGAAGAATTGGAGAATCTTACCAATTTGAGAGTACTTGATTTGCATAGAAACAATCTCAACGGTTCCATTCCGTTGTCGTTTAACCGGTTTTTCGGTTTAAGATCGCTTGATTTGAGTGGGAATCGGTTAACTGGTTCAATTCCCGGTTTTCAGCTTCCGGATCTGAATGTTCTGGACTTAAACCAGAATCTGTTAACCGGACCGGTCCGATCCACACTCTCGACTTGTGGTTCGTTGATCAAAATTGATCTAAGCCGTAACCGAGTCACTGGTCCAACTCGATTAACCGGCTAAACCAACTAGTGCTTCTTGATTTGAGCTATAACCGGTTGTCTGGTCCTCTCTTCAAGCTTTGATGCTTAAAGGCAATACCAAATTCTCAGCAACGATTCCGGAAAATGCTTTCAAAGGGCTCACGAACTTGATTATTTTAGTTCTTTCCAATATGAATCTCCAAGGCTCAACACCGGGATCATTGACTCGGTTAACAAGTCTCTGGGTCCTTCATTTGGAAGACAACAACTTGACCGAGCCGATTCCTTTGGAATTTCGTGAAGTGAAGAATATAAGCGAGCTGAGGCTAAACAATAACCGTCTAACGGGGCTAGTACCGTTTGACAGAGACACCGTGTGGAGGATGAGGAGAAAGCTGAGGCTGTATAACAATGCCGGTTTGTGTGTGAACCGGGACATTGACTTGGATGATATATTCGGTTCAACATCTGGTTCAAGAGCCAAGTTGTGTGATGAGGAAATGCAGACCTGGTCCTTCCGGTACGGTCCAACATCTATCTAGAGATGATGGTGTTATTGCAGGCGAAGCTACGGTAGTGTCAAGCGGTTCAAGGCCTTTAGACTTCTTTAGTCTATTTGCATTTGTCAATAGTATTCTCAATTTCTGTTCTATACCAATAAAATATATATCATATAAATCTTCATAGGAGTTATCATCTAAATGAAAATGCTTTCGTCTTACATCCACACATGAACATTGTACCAGTTAACTTGAAAACATCCAAACAAAAAGCATAACAAGAAAGGTTGCATTGTATGACAAAGTTAAAAAAACACCAAGGAGCTTAGTTGAGCTTTCTACTCCGCAGACATCTTATTCATAGCCATCATTTCTAAAACAAACAACAAAAGTCTTAGTTTGTTGCCAAGAACCAAGAACCAAGAACCAAGAACCAAGAAGAAATTATGTACCTGAAACCGTGCAAAACTATTAAAGCCAGCGGGTCTTGGTGGATTAGTAACTCTGCCACGACGACTGTGGACAGTGTATCTTGGTGGTCTAGTAAACTGCTCAACAAGTACTTTGCGTCTTCCAATGACGCACCCACTAAGATTCATCGCCTTCTCAGCTGCATCAAATCCCTTAATATACACCACAGTGAATCTGTAGAAATCAAGTCAAGTCTTTAGTGAGCAATTTAATAACTTGAAAGTTGGGAAAAATGGTTGTCGGATTAAGGCACAAACCCCTTGAGGATGCAGACTTTCTTGACCACACCACATGAAGAGAAAAGATCACGCGCCGCAATTTCAATCTCGGAATCAGTAAGTGAAGGGTCATATCCTTTAACAGAAACCAAAACAGGCCTGCAATCATTGGATTGCATGAGATGATCAAGACATGCAAGAATACATGTTCACTAAAATACAAGACAGAACTCTCCAAAACAAAAATAAAATTCAGTTTACCAGTGGTCCTTAAACGGATAAGCCTTAGCACAGACCTTCCATCCTCCCAGGTCACTTCCATTAAGTTGCAAGGCCTTGTCAACTGCTCCCTCCCCCACAAAATAAATATAAGCAACACCCGACCCTTGTCGAATAAAAAGGTCTGTGATATTTCCACATGAAGCAAAATGTTCTCTCAACGCACTCTCCACATCCTCATCAGGGTCAAATCCGGTAACAGAGATCCTCCCAATGTCACTGAAATAATTTGATTGCAGGAGATAATATTACCATACGTGACAAGACCAACGCATCTTTTAGTCAGAGAAAAAAAAAAGAAAAAAAATCAATTTACCTAGCTTTTGGTTCGGCTGCATCGCTAAGCACCTTGACAGGTTCATCTGGGAACCACAAGGCAGTTTCCTTAAAAGCGCTTTCCAATGAGTCACTCCCATGGATCAGCTTGCTGCAGAAATCATCACATATCTCATTGGACCGAATATACATACATACATGGACCAAATAAAGAAAAAGAGTGACCTAGTACCTGCCAATGTCTCTGTCAAGGTCAGAAGGTTTATGGATTGTCTTTCTAATTAACTTTTTTCCGATCGAAACTACATTCGTCCCCTCCCAGATCATTGCAACCACTGGGCCAGAGATCATGTAGTCAACATTTTTGCGGAGCTTGTGCTTAGGCAAGTTTTGGTGGTGTTTCTCAGCAAAAGGGCGGTCCACAGTGATCATCTTTAGACCTATCAATGCCAGGATTGAAACAAGTAAAGAGCTCAGGTACTTAATGCAACTAGCCAACTAAGTTAGACAAATCAAGGGCAATCAATTCATTCGAAGGCCTGTCTAGTTTAGGCTAGGACGATTATGCAGCTATCAACTTTCTTAAGCTAATGAAAAAACGTTTTCTTACCTTTCATAGTTAAACCCTTCCCATTGAACTTGCAGATGATTTCACCGACCTGAATTACACACAAATCAAAACATGGAATCCGCCAGAAACAAATGAAGAGAAAGGAGCAAGGAAACGTACAAGACCCATCTTGACGCCGTCGGGCTTGATCAGGATGAAAGTTCGTCCCATTGTGTAGTACCACCGACACACAATGAACACAGGACGGAGTTTATATACCATAACCCTAATTGCCCCCTCTCTTCTGGGCCTATGGGCCTTTCCCGTCTTCATTTATTATTTTATTACAAGGCCCATATCGGATTTTCTGCTCCTGGATTCCATGGGCCCTGTAATTCACTTTAGTTATTCATCTATGTACGTAACTTTTAAGTGAAAACTAAAGTCCAAGTGTCATACTAGAAACTTCCATATTTTTTCCCATGGCTTGTGTTACGACGAATAAATCTCGCAGCTAGACAACGGAGGCTTCAGAGGGATTTCCACATCCAAGATTATTATCTTTTTTCCTCGCATACTAGAATAGCTTAATGATCTAATAATAGCAACTTGAGCTAACCCTATAACTATAAAGCATAATGATTTTTCAAAAGAATGCAATTTTATGAATATTCTGGATAACAAAACAGCATAACCATAAGTTCACAACACGCAAGCGTTAAGAAAATACTGTTATTAGGATCTCATTTTTGTAACGTTTTAACTAAGTAGCTATGTGCTGGTGGATTTGAAAAGAATACCGTTATTACAATGAATCTCATATTTTAAAAGTCAAAGATGCTTACTTTACAAAATAGCTTAATTCTCATATCTCGTGGTTGGTATTATTTCCATAGTCTTTATTATTTTATTTTCTATATAAATTATGAACCTTACAATATGCATGTACCATCGAGAGGTCCACGACCTGCTGGATAGTCAATAGAATAGTACTAAACTTCCTTTTGAAATTTGTACTCTCAAACGGAAACGAATTATAACTGTGGAAAAAACTAAGTGAGTGAAATTGACACACAAAAACCAAAAAGACTAAGTCATGATCAGAAATGTTTGAAATGGTTAAAGATCGGCCTCATTGTGATCTTCTCTTATCTCATATGATATGGTCTGATTATGATCTTTCACAACGGTCCTCGTTAGATTTCACTCATTTTTATTTTTGAGAAATCATACAATACTAAATTTATTTGATTGTGCTATCTGCGACTTTCTCTTATGAGATCCTCCTTCCAAGGAAATCACTCAATTTTTTGATAAGGAAATCATAAATGAAATTTATTCTTTCATTTTCAGTTCCCATCTTCTACCTACACTTGATCTTTTTTTGAAGTCACTACTTAATTAGTTTTGGCCATGGAAAAAAAACTACACACAAACATAACAATATTAGAAGATAGAAGATTTATAGTGTCGTTGTATATATGTAATTGCTGGTTTTTAGTTTTGACTATATCCATCCGTCTTGAAACGCAAAACGCATACTAGATGATAGTTATTGTTATTTTCTTAGTGTTGATATTCATGATTTACTGATATAAAAATATTTGTTCGAGTCGTTAGAAGTTAGAACCAATAGCGTTCGACTAGAAAAACACATTAAATTTTGATAGCGAATAATTTAAGTTTTAACCAAAAAGACAAGCCGAAATTACTTCAATTAGTTCTCCTAAATGATAATAATGGAGTGATAAAGTGATAACTTTAGAAAATGACCTCAAACTAAATCCAGAAAAGTTTGAATTTGTTCCTCAAACTACTTTCTTTGCCCAAAGTAGAAAATATATCTTGATTCTGGTGCTTCGCCGTACGCTTGCTTGAATTCCGTTTTGTCTTTGCGTTTCTCCAACGTTTTCTTCTGAGAAGTGCGACTATAGCCCTGTTCGGCGGGTAAACGCTGCGGTAGCGACCGACGATCAAAATATACAAAGCAAAACAGTTTCGGTAAAGAGAAGATAACACAATGGTAAAAGATAAATTGTTGCAGAAATTGACCGCAAATGAAGATGGGATGCTGCTAATTATTTTCAGCGACTCGTTTAATGTCGTCGGCTATTCTTGGGCTGGTATTTGACTCTTCCGGCGTTGCTATTTTTCAGGCTATGTCGTCGTTTTACTTTGTTGCTCAGTACGCTGATGTCGTTTTGTCATGTCGCTGCCGCTGCGACTCGCAAATGAGTAAAAGAACAGGGCTTATCTCTTTCTTCGGAACATTTCAAACTCTACCGAAGAGTTTCATCGGCTGAAAATTCGATCTCGACTCTCCTCTATATGGTGAATACAATTGAGTTCGTGCTTTTAAGCTTGGCTTCAGCTTCTGACAGGGTGGTTCGTGCATGCTCACCATCTCGCCTCTCTTGGGTGCTGAGTCTAACTTAGCCAAGCTCTCCTCCACCTGAATCGCCAGATCCACCCAACCTTTCACCTGCTTGTTCTCTCCTCGCATCTAAGACTCACCACCAGGGCGGCCTTGGGATAAAGCTGGTAAAGTCCATGCTTTAAGCGCCAAAATAGGTTATTATATTTAGGTGCATCAAGATCCGTAAAGGTTCTCTGTACCCCAGCGGTTCTGTGTAGGCAATAAAAGGTTTGGTGCAGGATTTCGAGACCTTCAGGCTGCAACATATTGCTTTTTTTTAGGGGAATCAAAATTAATTTGGGCTTTAGGCAGGCCCATCACGACGGGACGGGCCTGCTCATCACCGCTTTATCACACTGTCAACCTCTGTAGATCTGATCGGCACCAGATCTAGAAGGTGGCTAACCCTCCATCTCCGTTTTCGAGACTCCGTGTCTCAACGGCTTATGGTTCTGTCCTCATCTCCCTCTCTGAAAGCTCCGTCTACGCCTCCCTCTGTCTCCGAGAACTCCATCCTCACCTCTCTCTCCGAAAGCTCTGTTTCCGAGAGCTCCGCCTATGCCTCCGCCTCTCCCTCCGGGAATTTCATCTCCGACTCCCTGTGCCATAGATTGATGCTTCACTTTTCTTGATTGGACTTATTGGGCTTGGTCCAACTTGAGATATGAGAGTAATGGCCCTGCAAAATCAAGGTTGCATTGGTCAGCTTATAATCAGTTTCCGTTTAAGTCCAATTCGGAAGATGGGTCATTTTTAAGAATTTCAATATATATATCCGCTTTTGAGCTAATTTATCGAACCGGTGATCGTAGTCTACCGCTGCTCCTGCCCTCCCTCGAGGAGCTTACCGTATACTCGACTAGTTACTTTTCAGTTACTAGATATGAGCCACGAACACTGCATCTATCTCTCCTCACCTTTCGACTCAACCCAAGCTTTCCTCCGAATTTCTCCACATCCCGAATTGGTTTTGTATCAAGGTATTCTCTCTGAAATTTAAATCTAAATATAGACAATCAAGGCTTCTTTTTATCGATGTTGTCCACGGACTTGGAGCTTCTTCACAGTTGCTCTTGCCGATCAACAATCTCTTACCACTAGAGACGACACTCTATGTTTGCTCTCCAACTCTTTCAACATGGTGTATCAACGTCGGTCCAAAGTCCGACCATTTGCTGCTCTTTCGAGCAATCGCTTTAGGGATTCGAGTGAAGCTTCTCTATAAGGTTATCCACGCGGTCGAACAAGTCTCGCCCCTTAATACTTCTATCTTTTATTTTCCTACAATATTTTGTTTTAGTACCTTACCGTCGAACATGACTCCGGTTGTAACCGTTATCCGTTTGAATGCTTAATTTATGATAAGCTTTTGACCAGAAAAAGACCTCAAACTAGACCATCTCTATCGGTAGGTTATAGAAGAGTATCTTAAAATTAGAAATAAATAAAAAATGAAAAAGTACGAAAAAGAGGAAAAAACGGTTTTGAAAATCTTATACAAGAAACATTCTCAAACTTGTTAGAAACGGTCATGCCATATTGTCATTGTTATTATTGACCCAGCCTTTTTATTCAATTACTGAATTTTGTTATATTAAAAATATTATTATTAGAAAAATTTGCTTTCTACACCAATTTTCAAATAGAACATTATCCCGCCTACCACAATCACAAAAACATTTCCTTCATACCACAACAAATCCTAGAAAATTTTTACTCTTACTCTTCTTTCTCCTCATCTCTTTCATAATTTATGTCTATTTCAACGGAGTCAGATCCCGGATGTTGACGATGGAGACAGTTCTAGACCAAACGGCGATGGTTGTAGATCAACTGGCACGGTTGTGGACCAAACGTCAACGACGACTCCGTCATGAATCAAACGGCGATGACGACGGCGGTGGACTCAACAGTGAAAACGACGGTGATAATAATAGACCAAACGGTGACGGCGATTGTTGTAGACCAAACAGCGATGGCGATGGTGGTGGACCAACCGTCGTCGGCGACCAAACCGCGATAACGACGCAAAAAACATAATGTTTTGTATACATAATTATTATAGACGAAACTAATAAATCATAAGATAAGGTAGAGATAAAACAGATTTTTCACGATGATTGTGGTATAAATAGAGAAAGTTTTTGTGATTGTACGTCAATAAACATATAATTGCGTCCAATTATGTGCGTATATAGAGATATATGATTATGTGTATCCATGATTTAATTTGTGACAAATTTACGAGCCGTTTACTTACAAAGGCTAGAAAATGTAACAAATCCTTATAATATTACTTACTGATAGTGTGATACTATCTCGCGTCAACGATCACAAAGCCTTGAAACTTGGTGTGGAGAAGCGATGAAAACAAGATGTGTATATATTACTCATAATCACATGTATGACTTTTGCTCCAGAAGATTGATGGTCATGTCGAGGATTAAATAGACTTTTTGGGGAGAGTTTAGGTAGATTTTTGCCTCTGCATAGCATGGCCTAATTGATACTAGAATAAAAATGTAACACTTTTTTTTGTCTTCGGTTATGAAACTAGTATGGGCAATATGTGAAAATAATTTCATTAAACAGTGTCACTTTTTTTATCAAACCGTACTTTATATATTAAGACTTAAACTCCAGCCATGGAAGACGAGTTCAAATGCATTAAATAGTGTCACCACTGTATAAACTATTGGGTGTATTCGATGTAGGATAATAATTCTACTAGGATAATATTTCTAATAATAATTGTAATAAAATAGTGTCACTTTTTCTCTAGAAGATTGATTGTCATGTCCGAGATTAATAAGTAGATTTTTTGGAGAGGGTTTAGGTAGATTTTTGCCTCTGCACAGCAGCCTAATTGATACTAGTACACTTTTTTTTTTGTCTTCGGATATGAAACTATTATGGGCAATATGTGAAAATACAAATTCAGATGACAAACCTTTTTGATGGTTAGAAAATCTTTTATCAAAAAACCTTTTTGATGGTTCCCAAGATTGTATACTCTAAAATTTGAGAAACATTAGGAAAGTATATCAAATTTTACAAAATTGGAAAATTACCCTTAATATTGAACAAATTATTGATAATTAAAAATTGTTTAGTGTAAATTTTAAAATTAAGTTTAATTTATTAACAACTCATATTTATTTTTTTAAACAAAAAAAACAATATAGTTAATTAATCATAATTTTTTTCAACTAAAATTATAATTAGGTAAGTTGATTTATTTTATACAGTTGATTTATATTTTCTTCGTTGATTGTTTGTTATATTGATTTATTTAAACTACTGACTTATTTTTTTAATGTTCGTCGACTTAATTTTCAGCTTGGTCGACTTATTTTCAACTATAGATTTATATTTGTATTGGTTGATTTTTTCTTTTGTTGAATTATATAACCATTGACTTATTTTTTATGTTCGTCGACTTAATCATCAGATTCGTCGATTTATTTTCAACTATGGATTTATATTTATATTTTGGTTGATTTTTTTTGTCGACGCATATAACCATTGACTTATTGTTTTTGTGTTCGTTGACTTAATTTTTAGATTCGTCGACTTCTTTTTAATTGTTGATTTATATTTGTTTTGGTTAACTTTTTTCTTTGTCGACTTATATAACAATTGACTTATTTTCTTGTATTCATCGATTTATTTTAAATATTTATTAATTTTAAAAATTATTTTAATTGTTATTTAAAATTGAAAAATCAAATTATTTTGTTTTTGAAAAATTAGATAGATTAATGATTAACTAATAGCCTAATAGTAAAAATATCATTTCAAATTAAAAATAGGATAATTTTCAAATATTAACAAATTTGGTATAGTATTCAAATTTTCACAAATTTAGGATATTTATCCAATTTACCCTTTAAACAGCGTCGATACTCTATAAATTATGAGTGTATTGGACGTAGGATACCCATAATTCTACTCATAAACTCTAATGGTAGCCGACAAAAAAAAAAAAAAAAAAAAAAAAAACTCTAATTGTAATAAAATAGCGTTACTTGCTGTGGTGCATTCACGTGTCCTCCCACTTGAGCCACTTGCGTTAGCTTGTCGAAACACGATCCCCACTTGTGCACTAAACATCATTTTTTTATCTGATTTTGTAATGCCCGATAAAGAAGAGTATGAATATGTGATTGAAAATGTTAATTTTGTAACAAAAGAGGTTTATTCGATTTAATAATTGGACCAACCGCATTATTGACATCTAAATAATAAGTCACGTTATAAGATAAGATAAGATAAGATTTCGAAAGCATGAAATACGGGGACACATGCACCTCTTTTATTGGTAAAGTTGTTGGCCTACCGTTATAAATAAAGAATCCTCGACCTATGTTTACAACAACACATCTAATCTTCAACCTTTTTTTTTGCTTTTTCAATTCAATTTCATTGGATCTCCTTGGCAAATTTCCAATTTAGTTTCAATCTTTTGATGGCCAATATCTAATTCAGTTTCAATCTTTGGATGGATAAGTGTGGTGAATTTCAGTTCGTGATGGATCGCCGGGGCCAATTGGAATTTCAATCTTGTGACCCTGACCAATCTCCAATTCAGTTTCGATTCCTGATGGATTACCGTGGCCGATCTCAGCCGGTGGTAACCAATCGGATCATGCCTACTCCTCTGCTTGGCAAGAAATCCCAAGGGTTAATTTGTAGTTCTCTTGTGATGCTTCTTATTTCAGAATTGCCATCCTCTCTTCTTACCCATTCGTTACGTGACTACCAAAAAGCCCATCCACTACCAAAAAGCCCACAGATTCATTCCCAAACCCGAGCTACGACACCTGAAACTCAAAGAATCTCGACCATTCTCAATCCCTAAATCTCTCTCTCTCTATCTTGCCTCTGATAGCTCGCCGCTTCTCACTCAATACCTGATCTAAACAGATTTCTCACTAACCATCCATGGCTTCTTCACAGCGCGTCCCGGATTAAAAGAAAGCTTGGACAGTGGTGGTTGTCTTCTTCTCCGTCTACTAGATTTCTTCTTTCGAGGTAAATCGCTTTCTCTGCAACCCTAATTCTCAATCCCCGAATTGAATCTCCACTCAATATCTGATCTCCGTTTGGTCTTCCCATTTTAGGTTCTATCAATCCTGCTATACAGATTTCTCAAAACCTTCATTCACACAACATGAATCAGTCTTCTTGCCGCATGTATGAACCTCTCTATCCTCTTAGAGACGAGATGGTTATGATTCGTGTTCAACACGTCTTTGCCAACCGAAACCTAGCTTTTGTTTCCCTGTTGGAGTATAACTTGAAGGGCGTCCTTCGTTTCTCTCAAGAAGAACGCTACCTCGTTGTAGCTGGGCTCGTTGAACCAGCAAAGGTCACAAGGTTTAGGCCATTTAAGATGCGTGGCCTACTTCACAGTGTTATTTGGAGGCGTAGTCACGGTCTCTGTAGTCGTCGTCGTCCTACGAGGTTCTTTATCACACTTACTACCTCAGGAATTACAACGGCTCAAAGGAATTCTTGTGAGGTTCGCTACACCAAGAATTTGCATGTGAGGAGCATCTTAAGACATCTCGCCAATGCTAGGCATTCTACTCTAATGGTATATCTTCTGCCTTATGTTTTATTTTTGCTTCTGTTTTTACATAAAACGTTTTCAATCTGTTTTGTTTTTGCTTCTGTTTTTACATTCCTAAATGTTTCTTTTACAGGAGATGTATACTTCAACTAATTGGCCGTCTTACGAAGATTTGACCATTCGGGATTCCCCTTTTTGGAGAGATTTTCCCCCTGGAGAGCTGAAAAACGACCTGATCCATAGTGAAAGATGTGTTGTTTATGACTCTTGGAGAATCAAAAACATCAATCTTTTGGCATCGTGCAGGCTTGTTCAAGGAGGAGCTTACTGTTTTGCTGTAGCTTTGATGAGGCACTACGAAGCCTTGTTGAAGAGCAAGAACATCCTTGCTCCCGACCAGTTTTTGTCTCTCCAAGACTATATCGACAATCTTCCTCTCGGGTTGGTCGATGATGATGGTCTTGAAGCCCTAGAAGATGCTACTGATTCTTTGGTGGATAATGGTGTCCTCTCACAACAAGATGGTCCTGTTCTGACCTTCCAGAGACGTGATCACCCTACACCACGGGTCAGTGTTATGACTTGTTTAGTGTTATCTCGTTATCTTATTTTATAAAGTATAGATAACCTATGATTTTAGTGTTATCTCTTTATCTTATTATAAAGTAAATTAATAAGCATATTTTTTATTCTTCTAGGTCAACGGGATGAAAGTTTATACCCCAGCAGCTGCATATGTTCATACATCATTCCGCGAGGATCAGCTTTGGAAACTGAACTTCGCAAATGCACTCTTGCTGTCTCTGTGATCTGGTTTGATAGCTACAATGAAAAAGTTACAGGGGAATGTGCTATACTTGCACCAACAGTGGAAGAGGTGGGATACCATAGACGTTACCCTAGAAGAGGTGATGTGCACACTATGGTATTATCTGGTGATGGGGTGGACGAGAATGGATTAGCCTTCTGGGAGTTGCAAGACAGCAATGGAAATGTCAACAGGGGTGATAGAGGCTTCTACAGGCTATCCAAGAGGGTGAACCCGACTCTAATCATTGAGTCGGTTGAGATTGAGCTCGGGCTCGGGTTCGATGATTGAGAGGTAAAAACCCTATGTTCTGTGAATATGTTCTCAGGTTTAAAGTGAATTTGAGCTTCCCATAATTTGTTTGATTCCCTAACCCTAAATCCCCAAGTACACTTTTTGTTCTTCTACATATATCGAAAAGTATGTATTTCAGTCTCTTCCACTTGGTTATTCTCTGTTTGTATATTAACATTGTATCTTTCTCTCTTTTTTAGTGTTTGAAGAATCTCAGGAAGAGAAAGAGAGGATGAAGTGTCTTTACAATGTTGCATTTGTTGCTTTTGGATTTGAATTTTCGGATTAAAACATTGTAGTTGCTTTTGGATTTGCGGATTAAAACATTTTTAGACTCTTTGTTATTATGTTTCTGAGGTATGTAAACATTTTTAGACTCTTTTGGCTTTGGATTTAAATCAGGTTGTGGTAGAACGGTTTTGTGATCCTTTGTTTGGAACCTTAATATATTGCTGTACCATCGTCTTATGATCCATATCATATGCAACATGTATCTATTATAATAACAGAATAAGCAAAAAACCAAGACAACAACAAAGTAAGAACATGATCCATTCATTCAAAAATAGGAAGATGACAAAGTGAAATTAGGAGCCTTAATATATTGCTGTACCATGTCTTATGATCCAATCATATGCAGCCTGGATCTATTTCTATATAAGAACAGAATAAGCAAAAACGAGGACGACAACAAAGTAACGAGCATGATCCATTCAAAACATTATCTCAAGTGACATTCAAATCTTACAAACTTAACTCAAATTCTCAATGAAAGAGCTTTCCCCAAAGCCATGACATGGATCCTACAATACCACGACCAAACCTAGTTTTTTGCGTACTTGTCTTTATCATCTCATGACACACTACATTATGTCAAGCGAACGTGTCCTCACGATCTCCCTCAATGTCAGCCTCCTCCATGTTGCTGAACTCCAGGAAATGAGTGGGTCGATGCTCCTCGTGATAGTACTCTTTCGGTGATCCGAGCTTGACGTTGTAATTCATGCTCACTGTGTGCTTAACTCCCATGAAGTTGTAGTTCCACGGTCCGTTCTCAGGAACCTATCACAAAAAAAACAATTGTCAAAATCCCATTTCAATGGTTTTGTATGATCAAAGGACAAAAGCACAAACTGGTATTGTGTTTCTTACCATGTAAAACCCGAGGAACCGGTCACTCAACAGCATCTGAACTTTCTCATAGTGAGTGGGAAGGTAACCATGGGGATTGCTGCCTGTGTCCTTGTTGAGACGTCCCCATTCATATCCAGTTTGGGTCAACTTGTACGACGTCAAAGAACAGGAGCCCGGAGTGAAACTGCATGTCAGGATGATGCATTTTTCTCCATCCCATTGCTTGTTGTTCTCCAGAATACGGGAATGAGAGGTCACATCCTATACCAGCAGTAGAGATCAATTAGTAATGGAGTTAACACGTTGAGAATGAGGTACAGATACTTCATATGTAAATAATATACCTGCGGTGACAGTTGAGGGAGCTCGTTAGGCTGTGTGTGCAACCATCCCAAGGGCTCAAGATCATTTAAGAAATCATGTTCAGGAAGAGAGGACGGCAGATGAACATGCTGGTGACTTCCCCACTGCGGCACCATCACAACGCAGCGAATCTCTTTCACTTGGGGATTATCAGGAGGACTAATACCATACAAGTATCCAGCAATTTGAACACGGAGATCCGCTATGCATATGAACTTCTTCAAGATGTTCTTTGGCATGATGTATGTGTATCCGGTTTCCTGTGAAAAAACAAGAGATAATGTTTAAGGGAGACACTCAGAAAGGCTTTTACTTATCTGGCAAAGCGAATGAGAATGATTTGGATTCTAACCTTTATGTCATCTGAGTTAACATATATGTGATTGACTCTGAGGTAGAGGTTGGTAGCTGATATCGCACGCACACGCCAGTCTGTCTTGGAACCGAATGCAGATTGCTCGTAAGGGCTAATGGTGGTGACAATAAGTTCATCCCCATGAACATTAGTAGTTCTTGTGGTGACTGCAGTAAGCTGGCTGGCTTCTTTTGCCTGCGAATAAGACATAGATTTACAGTGAACAAAACAGTAATAGAGCACAAATTTACTCTCTGAATGTTTGTTATAAAAATCTGACTTTAAAAAAACATGAGTACCTGTTTCTCGATCTCAGCAATTTGCTGCCTCTGTTGAGAAGGTGGAGTAATCTCAGCTCCAAGAATAATGTCTCTGATCTCTGATTGTGTTAAAGCTGAGGTATTCACATTGTTCTTCTTTGCATAGTCAGAAAGGATAAGATCTCTAAGTGCCACCTCCACCTGAATTAAACATGATTGTGAATCAGGAAGGAGAATAGATATCCAAACAAAGAGAAGAACGTAGAAGCATTACTTGATATAATGGTAAGTAAAAACAGCAGATGTAGAAGCAGTAATGGGATCCAATCAAATAAAGTAACATAGAAAGAAACTAACTAAATGTTAAAGTACTTGAAAAATGGCAGAAGAGTTACCTTCATCCATTGGTCGTCATTGAGGGAGGGCCATATGTGATGTGCCTCAGTGACAACAGACTTGTCAGGCTTCAACAACATCTTAGCCTTTTCATTATTCACGTGAAGCGCACGAAGGATCAGAATGAGTCTTGAAAAGGCAGTATACGAAGAAATACTCTTCAACCAATCGTCATAGATATTGAACAGAACCATCTGCGGTTCTGTGGCCTTCAAAATTAGATCACCAAATTTCTCTATCTTCAAGCAAGCCTGGAACGGCAGCTGCAGTTCGCTTCCCTTGATAACAATGTTTGGGAAATCGAGCAAGTGAACCTCAAGGGGATCCAACATTCCTTTACGTGTCACAATAATTTGTTTTGGCTGTTCTTCAACTGGGAGAGATCGCACAAGTGCAGCAACTTCTTCAGCAGTCTTCCATTTCGCTAGCTGACCAAGACGCTTCTGACCAGCCCAAACACTTGTATGGATGACCTAGAGGGACAAAAAGCAGTTACTTAAAATCCAACTGTGTGTAATAGACTTAGACAGATGAAGTGTAGTTAGACTTAAACATATGAAGTAGATGTTTTGTGTCGCAATGCATATCATGTAGCTGTATGGGAGAGTAAGAAATACCTTCAGGAATAGCTGCCCAGTTCTTGGATTGAAAATGAAAATCGCACCATTGATTGGCTTTGTAGTTAAATTTCCTTCAAATGTCTTGTGAATTGTGACACGGTATACATTTGTATCATCAACAAACCAAATAATTTGATTGCTGAAAATTTCACCGTAGTTCTGAGATGACAAATATGGCTCTGTAGGCTCAGATGAGTATAACTGCAAACCTTTCCTTATCCTCTCTCTCAACACGTATAAAGCCGGATTTGACTGCAATATTCAAAGTTCAAATGATAAGTCGCATATATAAACCAAAAGGACCTGCAAAAGACACCCTGATATAAACATTTCTAGTACCTTCATGATCTTGTTCATTGCTTGAGCAAGGAGAGGTTTTGAACCAGGAAACCAGTTACCAAAGGCAGAGTGCAAGTTGTATGCCAGATCAAGCCCAATCATTACACCTGCACGGATATTGTAAATATATAAACATACTGTACTTAGAATATGTAAATTAACAAAACCAATCAAAAAGGAAAATGTAGTAAATACCAGTTGGAGATGGATAGATAGACATGTTGTCCGTTGTATAATCCATGAATTTGGCCCTCGTATAACGCTCAATATCATGGGAGTCATAATCTCCCCAACGAAGTTGCACGTCTATCCAATACTTGTTACTAGCTTTCTGGTCGAACATATCTTTTGATTCCGCAACCAAGCTAGGCTTAGACATAGGCCATTTATGGGCAGCAAATAGAAGAACATCAGCACAAGAGCTGTTCATCTTATAACTCTTCCTCGGATGAATAGTCTCCTTCTGCACAGTTTCTATCTCCAAAGCATCCAGCTCTTGGTCCAATACTTGGCAAAGATCCATAACAACACTCTCATGGATCTTTTGCCACAAATGGGCACGGAAAATCTGAATCAAAGATATCTTAAGTGTAGGAATCTTTCCGTGCATGAATATTCCTGTCAGATCCAACTGCACTTGGAAACCCACGTAAACATTCGCTCGATTAATTGTTGGCGACCACCAAAGCGTGAATCTTCTATTTGGAATCTGGTTCAGACCAGACCGCTGCGCATTCGTCAGCTTCTTATATTTCATGGACTCCTCAAAACCAGATGCCTTCTCCCAAAAAAGACCCTCCCATGTCGGGAAACTGAAATGATGTAAAGAATGGAAAAATTAGATAAATTGATGTGATAGGCTAAGAACAAAAGCTGTGGGCAACTGAACATCTTATGTTATTATAAGCTAAGAATCTGTTATAATGAAAAAAACGATTAAAAAAAAGAGATGAGGACAAATGAATAGCAGACTTACTATGTCCCCTTGAATAATGTGTGCTCAAGAATACCCTCAACACCTCCAAGAGCTTGGATGACATCAGTTCGGTAATTGTTCAAGTTCCATAACTTCCCGTCATGCCTCTGGTGTGTCCACCAGAAAGGATTTTGTTTAAGGACTTGGTACTGCTTGAAGTCAGTCCGAACCCTCCAACCCTTATCATAAGCTAGTGTGTGCCTGTCCTTCTGAAACAAGGTGTTTATACGAGGAATTCCCCTATCCCAAGAGTCCTGTCATATTTTTAATACACAAGTTAATGTTCTCTCATCAATCATCTGATATTCATGAAACATAACATAAAATCCAAAGTAATTTTGCGCTTGGACCTGACAACACACATATACCCTACCAAAAAAGGGCAAGCCAGCACACTGATATCCATCTCAGAACTCTAAAGTAAGTAAAAAGGTGACAGATATGACACTTACTTCCAGATCTTCCAGTGTCAGACGCCTGTTTTGAGCCTGTGCTTCCTGCCTCTTTAAAGCATATTCTGCCCACACCCGTTGTGAATCAATGAACTCACTTTCCCATGGTTGTATGTAACGGTAAAGATTTGGTATAAGCTGATCTTCCTCGTGACTCATTCCACTCCTAAAGTGAGTTACACCAACATCTGTTTGCTTGCTGTACCGAAGGTCACTTTGTGGGATCAAGATATGACCCATTGACAACATCCCCAGCCCACCAATTTCCTTTGGAGTGTAGAAGATAACAGGAGGAAATCTGCAGGGAAAAGTAGAACAATCAGGTTACAGAAAATAAAAATACAACTCTGATATGTCAACAGAAGTTCAATAAGATAGCTTTTGCTTACCGACTAGGCATCTTTGAGTTCAAACCAATCTTAATCCTTGTTTGGATTTTATTCTCACACTTGACCAGTAGATCCAAAAGCTCTTGCGTATGCACAGTCGCTTCACGGAAGTAAGTCATGAGACCTGTTCAAAAAAGAAATGTGCTCAGCTTCATGCGAGCCACAGTGCCACAAATTATAGAAAGCTAACAGTGGTGCAAAATGGGCTCATAAGGTTATACCAATTAGAGCTGTATTCCATTTGTTGACGATTTTGGTAAAGGTGGTTGATCCTGACGACATAAGGATCTGCCTCACACGATTCTCAAACACCTTCATATGTTCATCATCAACTCGCAGAAAAGCAACTGCAGTCCTCTCCTTGGTTTGTTCATTTTGCAGATTCCAGACACCATCTCTTGTGTTGCTGAAAGCTTCTTGGGTCATCCTGATTTTAGGAAGAACGCGGATTTCAAATCCACACCTGCAGGCAAGAATGCGAAAGAGTCAGTGATGTCAGTACCATGACCAAATTATGGTTAAAACTAAGGCCTGGCACTGTAAGCAGCTGTACTAGAATACTTGGATTAAACACTTACATGCTGAAGAGCAGGTTGGGATTATCCTTGCTATAGACAGAGACGAAGCCGTTCTCCCACTCCAACGTTGTGATGCTCCGAGGAAGACGGTTCTTCATGTCCCAGAAGACACTTCGACCAAGATTGACTGAAAGATGAATAAATAATGAGCACAACATCTAATGCATCAATGATAGTCAATCGAATTTTAAAAGAAAAGAGCATACCATCATGTTTCATCAATCTCATTCTTGCATCTCTTGGCCAGCACTTCTTATTGTTGTATCCCACCATGTTTTCATTGTTTGGATCAGGATGCTCCGTAAGATAGCGCTGAATAAGATCCCGAGCCTCTTCATGGGTAAATTTGAACATTATATGAACTTTGTCGATATACCGAGAATACAATCGTATGGGATGGCGTGTCTCCACTTTTGTGTCCCAAAACGTCATAAACTCATTAGGCATCTGCGGTGGCCCAGCAATTTCACTCGCTCGAGTCAAACCTAGAAGCAATAGATCAAGCAGTAGTCCATAAAACTGAACAACAAATGATGCAAACTGAAGTCCCCTAATGAGACCATACGCATTCGTATGACTCATATCCTTGTAAGACAGAACCACATTATTCTTGGCAGACACATAGTCTGCAATATTATGGTCAAGAACCAAACGCAGAAGCCTGAAAGAAACAACACAAAATACTTATTACTCCAGAGGTCGAGGGTCAATATCTGTAATCAATGAAACATTAATGAAACAGATACCTGTTAAGCATTGTCAAATCGATCTTCTCAAAAAACTTTTCGAACTTGGTCTGGAGCATCACCACACACTGCCCATCACCTGTGTCCCATATGCCTTGCAAGTTATTTATACCTTGACACCACTTATAAACCAGAAGTGGTGGCGGCTCTGAGTCTGCTGGCTTAATCCAGTTTGGAAACAAGTGGCGCTTGTCACCCTCGTACCACAAGTATTGATCTAGATAGGCGTCTGTAATTTTCTCAAGAGGTTCTATTTCATAAACTGGAATCAAGTAGCTATACAGATCCATAAACTCTATGCCAACCTGCAGAAAACCGTATTCACCATCAGTTAACAATAGTAACTTTGACGACATATGTTCAATTAATTGCTCCATATAGAGTGGATATCCAATTACCTCTTTGAAACCGCGCTGGGTGAGAAGATGACGTTTTATTCGTGACAGAGCTTCATGAGGATTGTCATAAGCTTGTTCAATTAAACCAAGCTCCTCTCGCTGCTGCTGATTCAGCCTCACAGCTACACTATATGACTCCTTCAGTCTCTCAAGGGCCAAGATGAGCAACTTCGTGTCATGTTTGTACGACAATGGAGGGAAAGGAATTGGAGAAAACTTCCTTGATTCCAGCCAATGAACAGTGGTTGTATAAATTGCTAGTGCTTCTTCAGGAGTGACATATGGACCGTCTTTCAGGTAATTGTGCTGCCGTTCCTGTAACAGGTTTACAAGGAAAAAGCATCAGAGAACTGGGAAATCAAGGATAGGGAAATAATATACCCAAATCAATGAAATGCAGCCTTTCCATAAAATGTTGTTCAAGCAGAAAATGATTAAGTCAATGTACAGACCTGCTCTGCCTTTAGCCAGAGACGAGTCAACCTTCCGAGATTCTTTCTACAAACTGTCTTATCAACAGTGGCTCCCCTTCTGATACGCTCACGATTGTAGTGAGCAACATTTGTCCACCAATCAGCCTTAGACTTGACATAACGGAGGATCATATTCTCAACTGGCACAGGCAACCCAGGGACCTTCCATGGGATATTAGCTTTCCAGCACCTCCATGCCTCACTAAGGTGCTGCAGTATTGTCCGCGCTTTATTTTGCTTGATACCCTCTGCACATAAGCAAAAAAAATATTAATAAGAGAAAAAAGGAGAGAAATTCCATATTTGAGAGACACAAGGAAAATCAAGTATGTAAGAATGAGAACCTGGCATAGCATCAAGGACGTCATGCATTACAGCAGCTCGAAGTTCCAAATCAAAATGGCTTTCAACCCTCTGTTTTGTGACTGTTTTGGCCACTCCTTTCGAATGACGCCCTTCAAATTGACGTGCAAGAAGATTCCCTAACCATCGTTCAAGAAGAGGAACTATTCCCCGAAGGAAAAACAGCCACACCCTCCACATTGGAGCCCAAAATCCACAGCCTGGTCCTTTACCAACAGGACCAGTATTGAAACGGTAATATATCAAGTGCTTTAAATCCTTGCACATCCTAATTTGCCTCATCAGCCTGTATTTGTAACGATACATACCCGTCAACTGGCCAACATGGGAGAATATATACTGCAGACCATCAGCCAATTGGAAGGCATCAACATTACCAAGACGGAATTGGACATTTGCATCAACTACAAGTTTTGTCAGCCGGAGGATCTCACGGCAGAGATGGAAAGCGTTCCCAAAACGTGACTTCTTTCGCTCCTTGGTGGTCAAAGTTTTCACAGGCTTAAGGTTGAAATTGTAGTCAAGATGCAGGTAGTTTAAATTCTTCCTGTGAATCAACAGATTCAGCATATTATACCCCTGCCGGCAAACTTGCAGGCCCACTTCAACCCAATCCAGTTCGGTACTTTGGAAAAACTTTGTAGCTGCAAGAGACCGGAACAAGTGCTTCTTCTTCTGAGCTTTAGGTGGTCTGTGGTGCAACTCATTCAGCACATAGCACTTCAACAGCTTTTGGTAACTAACCCGAACTTTAACTGGATATGCTGGAGGACTGCAAATAATGAGTTCACAAAAGTATTAGGATACTCACTAATAAATCTGGAAAGGGAAAGAAACCCAAAGTAGAATTAAAAAAAATAGCTTACCAGTGCTCCTTGAACCACTCAGACACCAGGGGAATATCTTCTGACCGTCGCGTCCTCCCAGACCTCATATTGAAAGGTCGTGGGGCAAACAGCAATGAAACGCCAGCAGCTGTAGTGTCAGTGTAGAGTTGAGTGTCTTTCAGTAAAGGTTCCACTCCTTCTGGTAAGGTAAAGTCATCCTCATCATCATCGTAAACCTTCCTTTCACGCCTTTCCTTATTAGTGTTGCTTATCGGGTGAATTAACGGATCATAGTAAAATGCAGGAAGATCAGGATCCTCGGTCTTTATATACATAATCATAGGACTATGATATACACAGAGTTTCACTTTCCTAGGCCGATTGTTGTACAGATGAGGAAAAGCTATCCTGTACTCAGTTCTCAGAGGGGAACGAATGATAAGCTTGTTTATGTCATTAAACTCATTCCAGTCCTCATCCCCTTTCTCCATGTCACGGTACAGAGGTTCAAACTTAGGACCACCTGGAAAAGAGTACCAGAATGAATTAGAAGAAGAACAAGAACTGAATGAAAATATCAAATATGGAGCATAGAAGGAAAATAACTTACCAGGTATGCACATGTTAAGAGCCTTTGCAGTGAAGAAAGATGGCATATCAAACAAGTAGAAGTAGTTGCGATCAATCAAATCAGACAGTAACTGGCCTGCAAGCCTGTGAAGGGTTGCCATAATTGGAAGTGAGAGATTCCACCTCCGGTAACTAGGACCATTAATCAGCTTTGTTTTTACGAGTGGCTTATGGTCATAAAACCAAGTGTATACAGCAGAATCTTCTTCCTCATCTAGCTCCAGCTGAATAGGCTCTAGAGGATCTACGTCCAACAAGTTGTCTGCATAGTCCAGTGGAGGCTCCTCATCATCAAAGGGCGGAAAACGCATTCTCTTGAAATGTCGACGATCCCTTTTCTCCCTTCTCATCATTATCCACATAGTACCCCACTGCATAACCAGACAGAATGGATTAGTTTACCATCATCACTCATAAAAATCTTTTAGAAATCCATCAACTCAAAGACACAGGAAAGAAAGAGAGAGTATTAACCCACCTGAGCCATGTAGATAGGTTCCACAACCCATGGTATCTCGTTCACAAATGTAATAGCTCCAGTGATGTGGTACAAAACCTTCACATCTCGAACCTGGAAGAACAAATGGACTTTAGATATATGAAGCAGATGACAAAAACAGCTGAAGCTAAGCAAATACAACATAAAACTAAAAAGTACCTGCTCCCATGGCATAGGCATGTTTTCAAGCAGCTTGAAAACAGCGTGAGGGACGAATTTAAGAGCTCCAAGGTATACACGCTTGTCATGACGATATTTCTTAGATGACATATCCCCATGGTCCCTGCATAAAGAAAGAAATCGCAGCATCAGTCTCAATCCAAGCATATCATAGCAAAATCATACAAATCGGGACTCGTTTCTCAAGCAGACCCAGAAATAAATCTCCAGTAAACTAGATTTCGAAATCCTAAAGCAATAAATCATTCAAAATCGAAGAAAACTCACCTGATAATCTTCCTAACGTGCTCAGGAGGCATATCCTCCTTCTGAGTCTCCACGAACCCAAACTTCCTCTTGTCACCGTACCGTTTCGAGTTTAGCTGCATCCATTTCCGAGCCTTCTCTTCAAGCTTCGCCTCCGCTTCCTCAGGCGTAGGTTCCACCGGAGGAATCGGATTAGAAGGCGGCGGAAGCGCCGTGTAAGAAGGATGCGCAACGGGAGGTGGCGGCATCATCGATCCGCCGGTACCAGGAGGAGCCAAAGGCATACCATCGTTGTTGTTGTTCCACATAGCTTCGGATTCCAAATCCAACCGCCGTGAGTAGTCGCCGAGAAAAAAACCCTAAATCCTTCGAGCCAGTGTGAATCTTCCTACCTAGTGAGCTTAATCGAGTAAAGAAAAACCCTAAAACATGAGCAGCAGAGAAAGGACCCAAACAAAAAAATATCGAGTAAATGTTTTTCTACATATAAAGAAATGACCAAAAATATCAGGCGGTGTTGAATATTTGCTTAGGCGGTTATCCAAACTTATTGGGCCTTTGATTAGAAGTCTTGGGCCGTAAATTATGAGCCCGTTATAATTTTGTAATTATTTGTATTGAAAACTTCCACGTGTAAGAGAAAGGGAAGCTAAACGCGACAACTAAACCATAAATAAATTGAACAAAATGTCATCGAACTTTATGTATTTTTTACCGAACCATAAATTGAAAAAATTCATTTTTGTTTGGGAATTTTTTAAGTGAACAAACTTTCATCGTATTAACCAAACTTGAATAATCATATTTTAAAATCAAACGGAAATATTAGACTAAGTAAAATTTGATACCTATACATTTTCACATATCCAAACTAAAAATTTTAAGCTATCTTAACTTAACGAAAATTTGTTTGATTCCAATATGCTACATGATTTTACATATTCTACCCGAACCGATTTTCAAACGCGTGTAGAGTGACACAACCAATAGATAATTGATGACACACAATGATACAACTTACCAACATTTGAACTTAACTAGCATTTTGTGTGTAAAATTCATCCATATATTATTGTTTATTCAACAAATGAAAATGTTACTAATTAATACTCATTTTTCAAATTTCTCAACCTTATGGATATTTGTTCAATTGATAACACTCTAAGTATCAATGCGCGTGATTTTAAAAGTGAGATTAACAAATGAGACATGAAAGTGAGATTGATTTTATATCAATTTCCTGGTAGCTTAATTGTACCAATTCATTGTCTTCTTAACTTTTTAAGATTTTGAAAATCATTTACAAACCTATTGGAAGACAAATAATCGAGACTATTGGGACACACGTATGAATGATGGAATATACATTCAAATTTTATTTTAAAGGCTTTTTTTTTGTTTGTTAAAAGTTGTTTTCTTAATCATCTCAATCAACATAAGACCCCATTCCCCCCTCTATATTTATAATTTATAGGGTTTGTTTGTTTTTCAAAGGTTAAGCTTCCATATATTAGTAGAGTTTAAACTTTAAAGAATATGCGTAATCCATAAGGGTATATAATAAATATGTTATTGACACATATATATGTAGATTTGGATAATATATATTAATATGGATTTGTGTTTCAAACAGTTTTCAGAAAGAAAAAAATTTAGATGGTTTAATTTTAGTTTTAAAAAATATATCTCACATGAAAAAATTGTATCTTAGAAACTAAAACTATTAGAAAAGAAATTTATAGTATAGTGGACTAGGAAGGTATTAATGGCTTTGATCACCTTGACCAATCTCCAATTCAGTTTCAATCTTTTGATGGATTACCTCGCCAACCCCCAATTTAATTTCAATTTCGACCGTGGTCAATCTCCAATTAAGTTTAGTTACCATGACTTTTGTTTGTGGTCAATCTCCAATTAGATGAGAAAAACACAAGGAATCGACTGATTACAAAAAACCCACCCATTCCTAACTACAACTGAAACCCTAAATCTCTCTCACCGTTCCTCTCGAAGTTCAACTATATCCACCAAACTTTGAGTGATTTAATAGCGTAAGAGATTTCTCAGTAATTAATCACATGACTTTCACGGTACGAAATCTCAAATCTCAATTTATCTCAGACATACGAAATATCAAATCTCAATTTATCTTGACGAAATGTTTATAACTATTGAATCTGCTAATTTCGTCATAGTTTTTCTCCGATCGAAAGTTTCGACGTGGTGATGGTAGTCTCCTAATTAGAAGTAAACGATTCTTTTTGTAACGTAAGGGATGATTTCTCAAGCAACATATTTTTTTTTTGTAACGTAACATTTGATTTCTCAAGCAACATAACATGTGACTTCTCTTCTACTTATTTTTGTGTGTAAAAAAACTTCTAGTTTGATTATGTTTACACAAAAAAATTATATTTAACGTACGAGACATGTAAGCGAAATTGATTCTATATTACTTTCATGTTATGTAGCCTAATTGTACCAGTTCATTGTGTTATTATGTAAATATGCTTGAGTTATCAAAAAAGAAAGCTTGAGACATGAAAAATTTGCCAAAAAAATCACATGAACACTTCGTGCACAAAAAAAAATCAGGCCGTTATCCAAACCATTCGTAAAACATTATTGGGCTTTTTAGACTATTGGGCCGTAGAAACATCCACGTGTCGTAAAGGTGAGCTATATAGAAGCATTTTTCCCCGTAAAACGCGACAACCAAACAAACTTTCCCGGCGAGTCTCTCTCTCAACAGTAAACAAGCGAAAGAGCAAAGAGAGGAGAATCTTCACAATCTCATCGGAAATCGGAACGAGTGTCTTCGAGGAGAATCGGTAATGCGAGAGGAACGTAGTCCGAGTCGTCGACGCAGAAGTGGAGGACTGAGGGCGTTGATAGAGCCACGGTGCTTGTCACCGTTTGATTCAAACGACGGTGGTTCGGTTTCTGGAAGGAGATCTTCTTACTACCTGAAACTTCCTCCTCAGGATCGTATCAAGCTTTCCGTCGTTAAGCTCGACGGTTCACTTTTCAGTAAGCAATTTCGGGAAACAAAAAACAATCCAAGTGATTTTTCTGTTTTGTTTACATGAATCGTCAGATTCTCAGTTTGTGATACCTAAATTGGTTGTTTGTAGCTCTTATGGTTCCTATTCTGCCTCCGGAATTCGTTGTTGCTGCTTTGAATCACTGTTTTAAGCTTTATAATCAAGTTTCTCTATGTGAATCGTTTTATTCTCAGAAAATCTCAGTTTGTGATACCTAAATTGGTTGTTTATAGCTCTTATGGCTCTTATTCTGCGTCCGGAATTCGTTGTCGCGGTTTTAAGCTTTATAATCAAGTTTCTCTATGTGAATTTTCTATTGAATCTCAGTTTATGATACCTAAATTGGTCGTTTATAGCTCTTATGGTTCTTATTCTGCGTCTGTGATTGATTGTTCCGTCGTTAAATCACTGTTTTAAGCCTGACTAGGCATCATTTTGGATTCGTTGAGTATACCGTTGGGAAAATGTGAAGTAGTGTTCCAATTACTGTGTATGGACCTCAGATTTGGCTTTCTCTGTTTGATAACAAGTGAAATGGTATTCGAATGATTCAACAGATGTGGACATTGAAAAGGATTGTTCAGTGGCAGAGCTAAAACGAGCTGTGGAAGAGGTATTTACTATATCTCTTCAGGAAGGTCACGGCAGAGTTTCATGGTACATGTAAATAGTAAGATAGTTTTCACATCTTTTGTGGGGTTTGAGATATCTGAACACAGTCGTTGGCTTTGATCTTTTGCCCACAGGTCTCACGTATGGGGTCATTTCTGCTTGTGCTATCGAGACCAGAAACTAGTCGATGACAAAACAAGCATCCGTAATCTCGGTCTTGATGATGGGGATCAAGTTCGTATAACTTCATCTCACTTCTTCATCTTATTATGCACACATTCATTTGCTTTGAAGTCTCTAACATCTCTTTCACTCCATTTCAGTTACATTTTGTTAGGCATTTGTCGATAGGCCACTCTCCTATGAACAAAAGATCCAAGAGCCAGAGTTGCAAGCGTTACCTCGAGTAAGTACTTGTAACAATCCACTTATATCATCTCTGCGTTTCGATGTGTGAATGACCAGTACTAAAGAAGTCTCTTATGGTAGGTTGGAAGTAGAATCCAATGCCAACCAAATACAAAGCCAAAACCGAAACCAGAACGATGTGGATAATGTAGCTGAGAAGTGTTATCCGGGAGCTCAAGATGAGTTACCGGCAGCAGAATTCAGACTAGTTAACTTAATTAAAGGGTGGTTACCATACTCTGGACGCTGGGGAGTGTCAAGAAAAGGACCTGAGAGTCGCAATCGTCCTTCCAGATTTTCTTTGAAGCATTTTGGTGGCAGACCGAAGATGTAAAAACCGTAAGTTACAATCTCTTCTTATGTTTTCTTTTTCGTTTCCTCCTTTTAGGTATCAATAACTATTTTTTATGATCTTTTTGTCCAGGATTGATCCATACACAATCGTTTCTACAAATTTCATATATATCAGTTTCTAGTCTTCAAGCTGAAAGAAGGTGCATTTTTATTCGCATCATATTAGCTTAGAACAGAGTAGCAAGGTCACAAAGTCTTTTCTGATTGTAATAATAGACTGAATACGTGTTGGTTATGATTTATGAATAGTTGAAACAAAGCTACCGTACTATAGTGCAAGCTACTAACCCCTGAGAATAAGGCTCAATAATTGGCCCTGACCATTGTGCATGTCAAACCCATGTAGATCTTCTTTGATTCTGCTTGGAAGCAGGACTGAAACCTTGCTGGTGTTTTAATTTTTCTAGTTTTTTCCATCAATGGACCAGGATATCAAGTCAACAGGTTCATAAATCGTTGGGAACTTAGAATGTTATTGGCTAGTGTGAGGCTTTGGTTATTGACAAAATACCAGTAATATACTCTTTTTTATCGTATTTTGCTTTCTTGACTGGTTAAGTGAAGAAGTTCATGAATAAAATGCACAAACCATGGAAGCAAGTTCATAGCCTGCCTCAAAAGACTTTCGTTCTCGATCTCCTCTGCATTTTGTGATCCACGAATTGAAGAGTATACCACTTGAGTTTTACTTAATAACATTAAAGGTAAGATCTCTATAGTTTCTTAAGAAATCGGTGTGACCGATGGATCTCTGCATGTGGGTCTGATATTGGAAGTGTTATAGTCTCAATTGTCCTGCATGCACTGTAACATCAGCAATACTGTGCATACAGTGACCTGCACTATCTGTCGAAACAGTAAAAAACGCAAAGAAGTGGGATCTTAGATTCCCCATTTTGATTAGAGTTGATGTCACTGTTATACTCACATGCTCAAGTCCCTCTCTTTCTAACTCTTTATGTTTTTCTTTTAAATTCTAATAAGAAAAGAAGAAGAAGCAGTGAATGAAAAAGAAGCAGAGGAAATCTTATGTAGTGATTGTCCTCTCAAGATTTGGTGTCCTTGGTTGTCTCTTTTGAGATTAACCTCACGAATGATACTTGTGAGGTATGTATTCCTTTGTCTTTCCTTTTCACACTTCATCATCTTTTTATTCTACTCTCTTTTTCTTCCGTTTGTGTAACCAAGTTAAATTTGAGTTTGGTTTCATTTAAATCTTACAAGATCTTGAAAAAACTGACCAAGTAGACCTTTTGACTAATCCTACAAAAGATACATAACCTCCACGAGTGGATGCAACTTGGCCACATACATATAATTACCTTTTGTTGTTGAAGTTGGAACTGTAAGACCCATAATAATTGAGAGTGCTGTGTCGTTTTACTAAGAGAAGATAGAGTGTAATGATAGACTCATAGAGTAGATGAAATCATAAAAGCATATTTGGTTCAGAACTGACTAGTGGAAACGATAATAATAATCTCATCTGATTGATTTTGATTTTTTTGCGACTTCATATGTTTTCAGATGTATTATTTTGTGTCCATATCTCAGAAAAATACACTCATAGGGAAATTTTCAAAAGGTAGTCCAATTATGGACCACTCCTCTAATGGGTGTCTTTATCTTATATAATATCGGATTGTTTTCTAAATTTACCTTCGTGGCTTCCAAAATTGTATTTTTCTTCAACAAATTCCTCTAGTGTAGCCCAATTGCTTATACTTTCTGAAATAAAATAGTAATCGTAGCGTTTATTTATGTATAATGGAATTATTCGGAAATGAAGTGGGAAAACAAATCAGTGGTTGTAATTGGTGATGTAATCTCTTATCTATATGATAGGGTAAGAAGTAGTAGTAGTGCGGAGCTTAAAACGACAAACAGAATATCTAGACGAAATCTAAATCCAACCAATCTATTTCTAATGAAATAATTGAATCAAATTGATTAGAAAACGGCACAGATAGAGAGTCTACTAAATATGATATTCCTGATACTATTTATAAAGTAATAATGATACTTTTTATAAAAAAGAACATGGACAAAAGATAAGTGGGGAAAGAGTAGGATGATATGCAAACAGTACGCAGGCGTGCGCTTCAATAGTCCAAATACTCGTACGTTTTGATCTCCCTACTCTCAAGTGGCCTTCCCCTTTTACCTTTTCTTCTTTATTAGGGCATGTTTATCCATGAATCCAACTTAGAGTTTTTTTAATTTTTAAAAATAAAAAATAAAGGAAAAAAAGCAAGATTTGATGACCTTTTACTTGAAAATGTTCATAGGAGAGACATTTTAGAAGTGGTTCATTAGAAATTAATAATAAACTAATATCTATGAATTTTTTTTAGTATCATTGATAAATACTCCCTCCGTTCTTTAAAGATTGATTTTCTAGAAAAAAAAATTGTTTTGAAAAGATTGATTTTTTACATTTTCTATGCAATAATAATTATAAATTGTAGATTTCAAGACATATTAATTGATTTTATTGGATTGTTATTGGGTCAAACTTATGGAAAATTGTTTAGTACAAAAACCAATACATTTCTAGTCAAACATTAATTTGTTTTCTTAATATGCGTGAAAACTCTAAAAAATCAATCTTTAAAGAATGGAGGGAGTATACTCTTATTTCGTGGTAAATTGTGTTTTTGTAAATAGTAGAACACATTGGTAAATTATCATCTTTTGGTTTTATTCAATTTTGTTTCCATTGACATTGCATGAGATATGTTTAAACCTTATTTAGAGGGGGTTATTGGTTTATGGATTTTAATGGATTTGGAAATCCAAACAAAATCTAGTGTTATTGGTTCTATGAATTTAAAATCTATATTAAAATCCGGTGTTATTGGTTCTATGATTTATAAATCCTAATTAAAATCACGTGTTATTCAATCTTACGGATCACTGAACAAAGGATCAAATCCGAGGGGAAACCTTCGGATTTACAAAGATTTCTAAATCTTATAAGATTTACAAATCAAATAACACAGATTTATAAATCCACAAATCAACTAAAATATTCAAACCAATAAATAAAACACTATCAAACAAAATAATAGAAAAATTGTGTCACGTACGTACTTTTCGTCTCTTCTTCATCATCTTATGTATGTTTTTCTTGTTTCTTTCTTTTTATAGGCTTGTTCATTTTTCTTGCAATTCACGTGATCAATTTCTCTATGATTCTTCACAGTAAGGATTTTAGTGAATATTATTGCGAAATCATATACTAATCATCGTAAATAATATATATAAATATACAAAGGTGTATGTGTTAGTGTTCGTTTTTTATGGGTTAAGTTTTATTTGGTTAAAGTATACTCAAACATGGATTCAACAAATACGGGAGAACAAGAAATCCTTAAAGAACGAGAAAGACATATATCACATGAAAATAATGAGTTAGATGTTGATATTACTTTATTGGTTAGTCAATGAAATCCATTTAGTTGATTTGTAAATCCATTTTATTGGATTTTGAAATCCACGTTATCTATTATTATGGATTTTAAAATCCATAGATTCATCTCAGATTTCTAAAATCCAAATGGATTTTAAAATCCATTAAAATACACAAACCAATAACCCCTTCTTAGAATTTGATTGTTTAGGTAAAAAGACAGAAACATATGGGATTCGCACCTCTTCCTCTCTGTCACCAAATTCTTTAATTTTTCTCATAATCACTCTTACTATAAACGTTCAAGATTACAATTGCGTATCTTCAAGAAATATTTGTTTATTTGATGGTAAAGAAAGATTCGATCATTTGTTTACGTTCACACACTCAATGAGGATTGTGGACGTAGAGAAAACAACAATTTAAACAACTTTAATGTATTTAATTGTCAAAATCTATTTATTTAATGTATAGTTTACTAGTATGCGTCATAGTTATCGTGAGAGATGCTTGCACACAACTAATATCGATTTCATAGGGTCACAAGTTCACAACAAATATGTAAAAATCCATCTTATAAAAACAAAACAAATATATAAAAATCCATCTTACAAAAGCCTAGAGACGACAAATATAATTACATCGACATAAAAAGTTAAAAACTATAAAGTATAAACCTTACGTGCTAATAACACACGAGTGAGTTAATAGTAATTAGTCGAGGGACCATAATCCTATATCATTCTCATTATAAACTCCGAGGCTATCGAGACAAAATAGAATTATGGTCTGTCGATTTTAACGGTAGTGTTAAATTGGGGTTCTTTTATTAAAAAAATTAAAATAATAGAATAAATGAGGAAAGAGAGAAGAAACAGTTTTTCCGGTTACACTCTTGCCATAATCTTTAACACTCTTGTGCTTATGTGTACATTTTTTATTGGTTTTTTTTTTTAATTACATAATTTAATTACAATAAAAATACTAATATTATATATAAATAACACCTTGTAAATTGATGTTAACGATAAATATGCTCCTACCACCATCAATAACTGTTCATATAGTGAATTTGATTATTTTATATTTTACAATTTGTAGAAAAAATATATAAATAATGAATAATGATTGAGACGTACGATGAGTAGGTAAAAGAAAGGAGAGAGAGAGAGTGGAAGAGTGATAAATAAATGCTATAAAAACAACCAAACCATTTCTATTTTCTTCTTCGTCGACACACGAGTGAGTTTATAACTTGAGCTTTGAGCTTAGAGATAGAGAGAGACTAGAGAGAGATGTTTGCAGTGGAGAATGGTTTGCAGGGAGACCCAAGATTACAAGCTATCTCCGACGCCATTCGAGTCATCCCTCACTTCCCCAAGACTGGTCCCATTTTGCTTCCTTATTTCTTTCATTCATTAAGTTTGTTTCTCTTTTGGCTTAGAAAACAACTTAATTAGAGTGTTTAATTTTGTGTTGTAGGCATCATGTTTCAAGACATAACAACGTTGTTGCTAGATCCAGTTGCCTTCAAACATGTCGTTGATATCTTCGTCGATCGTTACAAGCACATGAACATCTCTCTCGTTGCCGGTTAATTTCTCTACACTTGTTTTTTTTGTTTTTACGTCACTACTTAGTTTTTGCCATGGAAAAAAAACTACACGTATACTTGCAAAAAATTACTAGAAGATAGAAGAGTTAGTGTCGTTGTCTACTATGTAATTGCTGGTTTTTAGTTTTACTATATCCGTCTTGAAACGCAAAGATGATAGTTGTTGTTATTTTATAATACGACAAAAATTAAAAAATTGTATCAAACTCCTTTATACGAGAATCCGAAGCGGAAATATAAATATGAAATTTAAAAGATTGAATAAACAATAGGCAACTTTTATGGATGAATGATTTTACACTCACGTACCAGTTTAGCTAGTGTGGTTGGTGACTAATTACTTATCCCCTTTAAAACGTCTTTATTATTGTCGTTAACCCTCCTCTAGTTTCTTGTCTTTTAGTGTCCCTTTTATAATTAGGAAATCAATTACAATATATGTTTATTTAAAGAATTTTCACGGATTATCTGTAAACCGATGAATTAACATATATTAAACTGATGTATGCAGGAGTGGAGGCAAGAGGATTCATATTTGGACCTCCCATAGCACTAGCCATAGGTGCCAAGTTCGTTCCCCTACGCAAACCGGGGAAGCTACCCGGTACGATTGCTTGTACAAATTCATGTAAAATCTTACTGAAGTCTATGTTTATGGGTGATTAAATGATATTATTGCATGGTTGCTCTGTTTTTAAAAGGGAGAGTGATAAGCGAAGAGTACGAGCTTGAATATGGAAATGATCGTTTAGAGATGAGTATGGAGGCTGTCCAATCCCGCGAACGAGCTCTCGTCATCGACGATTTGGTCGCTACTGGTGGAACGCTCTCCGCTTCCATTAACCTCTTGGGTATACAATTCTTTAACTTCTTGTTTTTATAAAGAGAATACTAATGTTAAACAAATACTCAAGTGGTGAGTTTATGAGCCTATGTTATGCACTTTAGAGCGAGCTGGGGCTGAAGTTGTGGAATGTGCCTGCGTTGTTGGTTTGCCTAAATTTAAGGTACTATCTATTGCACTACTTGGAAAGTTTCGTCTTTCAAGTTCGAACCGATAATATTTGGGCCTTTACGGTCATTCTAAGCCCATTTTCCTTTATAGATACGACTTGTTTGTGTGATATATATGCAGGGTCAATGTAGACTCAAGGGAAAGCCATTGTACGTTCTGGTGGAGCCTAGCCAGATTGATGAATTAACCTTATAAGCATCTTTCTATACGGTCCCCTGTCTCCATCCATATCTCGAAGTTACGACAAATGTAATATCAACGATTATGGCAATAATGTGACCGGTTTAATCGATGTTGTAATTAAAGATTGATTAAATTCTATTAGTCTCCATGTGGAATGGTCCATGTTAGTTACAAACTACTTTATAATATATATATAAGCCTCTTACAATTTTCAATGCATGATTTCTAGTAAAAAAATATATATTATTCCTCAGGTCTCGAATACACATTTCTCTTTCAAGCTTTTTTCATAAGAATAAACGAAAATAACTATGTGATTGTCATAATACCACTATCATGCTCTTCTGAAGTTAAAAGAAATCGTACGAGGAGGTTTCTCTATCAATTCAAGATTTATCATCAAAGTGTTTGTTTTGTTCAGAAAAAAGAATAAAATTCGACAAAGTGCCTGAAAATTTGGTAAATGAAGATGATAATGAGAATAATGATGTTCAATGCAAACATTAATCCAATTGACGGCTTTAAGTATTAATGTGTATAATAATTATTATTTTTTGGGGTGAACCAATGTGTATAATATTGAACTTAATTATGAAATTGATTTTAAAAAATGAAATTACATATGAATTCATAAATTTTACCTTTTATATGTTGTTTAGTTTCAAACATCTATAAACTCCTACTGTGACGCCCGTAAACCATTTTTGGTAAAATGGAGGGGCTGTCGATCGACACACTTGTGGTCTGTCGATCGACACACTTGTGGTCTGTCGATCGACAGGGCTCTTAAGGGCTGTCGATCGACATACCTAGTGGTTGTCGATCGACAGGTGCTCGAATTTGCTGGTTTTCTGGTTCGATTTAAGTCGTTCAATTGGACCGGGCCGGTTTGGGTAAACCCTAGGGCTTCGTATATAAGGGTTTTTGGCCGCATTTGAGCGAACCAAGTCCCAAAAACGCAGCAGACAGAGTTTGAGAGGAGTTCTCTGTTTCCTGTGAGTTTCTGAGAATTAGGGTTTCGTTCTTGAGAGTTTTGGAGGAGATTTCTTGTGGAGATTGTCGTGGATTCGTGTCTAGCCTCAGCTCTACCGTTTTCTTTCCAATTAACTCGAGGTGAGTGCGTGACCATGGCTTTTGGGCCGGTGGATTCGTTAGGGTTGTTTGGTGGTAGGTTAAAATTGTTGATTTGATGTTGTTTGTGTTGAAACTGTCTGTGGATTGCGTGTGGATTGTTTGGATTGTGTTTATGCGTGCAGGTTTTGTGTTAACGCAGAGGAGGAATCGATCCGAGAGGATTATGATCGATTTCCCATGAATCTGCGACGACCTGTCGATCGACAGCCCTAGGGTGTGTCGATCGACAGGGTCACACGAGAGCTGTCGATCGACACCTAGAGGTTGTGTCGATCGACAGGTGATCGAGGAGCTGTCGATCGACACCTAGAGGTTGTGTCGATCGACAGGGTCCTGTGGAGCTGTCGATCGACAAGCACCGTGGGTGTGTCGATCGACAAGGTCCAGTTGAGCTGTCGATCGACAGGCACCGTGGGTGTGTCGATCGACAGGTGTGAGCAGGGCTGTCGATCGACACCTAGTGGTAGTGTCGATCGACAGGTTGTCTGATGGGCTGTGGTTGAGCCGTTTGTTTGTGTTTGCGTGAATGTTTGGTGTATGTTTGCCTGAGCGGATCCATCGCGTCTGTGTGCGCAGTCGTAGATGGGAGGACCGTCTCACTGGGTATTTGTGATAATACTCACGCATCTCTTTTTTCCATGTGATGCAGGTAAAGACAAATTGTGATCGTGGAATCATGGCAACGAAGAGGGAGATGATCTAGGGTCTCGTGTTGTGTTGCTGTGTGGTTTTATTGCCTTACTTTCTGTTTTAGAACCTGGTTAGGTTGTTGGAATTGTTATTGGAATTTGAGTTGAACTGGTTTAGTTTTGATGGAATGAAATGCTTGGTTTATTATTGTTATCCGCTGGTTGTCTGTGCATGTTTGCTTGGTTGTAGAAGATAGCATTTATGGGAATGCTAGTCCGAGACCAAGGGTTTGATGTAAAAAAAAAAAAACGGGTCGGGTAGTTTCAGTTTGGTATCAGAGCCCTTACGGTTTTAGGACGGGCTAGAACTGCTAGGATTGAATTTGGTAAATTGCAATTCTATGAGTTTGGGGGTTCTAGATCATCTTCCTTCGAGCCTTTAAAGAGATTCCACGGTAAGTGTTGATTGTTGTGTTTTGAGTCTTGCTAGTTCTTAGCTGGTCTGCGTGTGAGTGCAGTGAGATGGCTAGAGGAGCTAGAGGGCGTGGTCGTGGGGGCCGAGGCCGAGGGCGTGGACTCATTGAGGAGCCAGTCGTGAGCGAGGTTCAGAGTTCCGCGCATGGGCCTGCGGCAGGTCAGCAGTCGGTGCATGATGGACAGACTGCCAGTGTGGGGGCCAGTGTGGGTCCTGTAGGGGCTGGTTTGGGTCCTGTTGAGGCTGGTGGTGCTGGTGGTGTTGGTCCAGCTGTGGGTGTGGTTGCGGCCGCGGGTGTAGCCCAAGCTAGAGATGACCGTCTAGCTGATCTGCTGAGTCAGTTGTTGGAGCGGTTACCGGGTGCGGTGCCAGTGCAGGCTCCAGTGGTGCCACGAGTGGCGGAGGTGCAACCGAGGGCTGCGGTTGCTGAGGAGGTTCCGTCATATATCCGTATGATGAAGCAGATGCAGAGGATCGGTACGGGTTCTTTTGCGGGTAGTGTGAAGCCTGAGGAGGCTGATGAGTTGCGGATGCGAGTGGAGCGGAACTTTCGTTCGATTAGGTGTCCCGAGGGATACAAGGTTGATTTGGCGGTCCATTATTTGGACGGTGATGCACATCTCTGGTGGAGGAGTGTAGCGGCTAGGTGGGCCGGGACTGCGATGGCGTGGTCAGATTTTGTGACGGAGTTCAACTCCAAGTTCTTTCCTCAGGAGGCGTTGGATCGTTTAGAGGCGAGGTTCTTGGACTTGACTCAGGGCACGAGGTCGGTGCGGGAGTATGATGTGGAGTTTAACAGACTCCTGGGTTATGCTGGTAGGAGCTTCGAGGATGAGCAGGCTCAGGTTCGGAGGTTCTTGCGAGGATTTCGACCGGATTTACGGACTCGGTGCAGAGGCATCATGTTCGCGAGCAGAGTAGAGTTGGTAGAGGTGGCTGCACAGATCGAGGAGGATCTGAGGGAGCAGGCTGCGATCGTGGTTCCAGCTGTTCAGCCTCGGAGGCCTCAGCAGCAGCAGGTGCAGCAGGCAGGTCCGGGCAAAGGCGGCAAGCCTGCGCAAGGACAGAAGAGGAAGTGGGAAGGCGCTTCGGGATCGGGCCAAAGTGGCCGGGGCTGTTACATTTGTGGGAGTCTAGACCACAAGAGGGCGAGTTGCCCGAAGCAGAGTGAGGTTCGAGGAGTTCGGACGTGCTATCAGTGTGGGGAGTCGGGGCACATCAGACCGAACTGTCCGAAGTTGCAGCCATTGGCAGTGGCAGTGGTCCAGCCAGTAGCTCAGTATGGGCCGGTGCAGCCTTTGGATCAGATCGCGGCGATGGAGCGTCCGCCGGCTATTGCAGCACCGGGAGAACCGAGCTCTAGACCGATCACAGGTAACTTTCTAATTCAGACTTTGTAAATTCGGTAGTGTAGAATGCTTAGTGCTTGTGTTAGATTGTTTGCCTGTGATAGGAGGTTAGGTTGCTTAGCACTTGGGAATTGTGTAGGGACCTTGTTTGTAGGTGGGTGTGAATCCCATGTGTTGTTTGATTCTGGAGCATCGAATTGCTTCATTACTCCGGATCACGCCGAGAGAAGTGGTATCCGGAGTGACGCTGGTGAGCGGACTGGCCCGGTTATGGTTGCTGGAGGAGAGTTTCTAGCTACGCATGGCCGGGCGAAGGAGGTGGATATTCTGGTAGCGGGAGAGTTGATGCCAGCTGACTTAGTGATTAGTCCGGTGGAACTGTACGATGTTATCCTTCGTATGGATTGGTTGAATCGGTACAGAGTCCATCTGGATTGTCATCGGGGTCTGGTGGTATTCGAACGTGAAGGTGGCAGGTTGGTTTATCAAGGAGTGAGACCGACTTCAGGTAGTCTTGTGATCTCCCTTGTTCAAGCTGAGGCGATGATTGAGAGGGGTTGCGAGGCTTACTTGGCCACGATACTAATGCCGGAAGCTGTTGGTGGGGTTGCGGTGAGAGATATTCGGGTCGCTCGGGATTTCGAAGATGTCTTTCAGTCGTTGCAGGGATTACCACCATCTCGGTCGGATCCTTTCACGATTGAGTTAGAACCCGGAACGACGCCGTTGTCTAAGGCGCCTTATCGAATGGCTCCAGCAGAGTTGGCGGAACTGAAGAAGCAGTTGGAAGATTTATTGGAGAAGGGCTTTATTCGACCCAGTACTTCACCGTGGGGAGCACCGGTGTTGTTCGTGAAGAAGAAAGACGGTAGTTTCCGGTTGTGCATCGATTATCGAGGGCTAAACCGAGTCACCGTGAAGAACAAGTATCCTCTTCCGCGAATTGATGAGTTGTTAGATCAGTTGAGAGAGGCTACTTGGTTTTCTAAAATTGACTTGGCATCCGGTTACCACCAGATTCCGATCGACGAACCAGATGTTCGGAAGACGGCTTTCAGGACTCGGTATGGGCATTTTGAGTTTGTAGTGATGCCATTCGGGTTGACGAATGCACCGGCGGCGTTTATGAGGTTGATGAACGGAGTTTTCCAGGAGTATCTGGATGAGTTTGTAATCATTTTCATCGATGATATTCTGGTCTATTCGAAGAGTTTGGAGGAACATGAGGTTCATTTGAGGAAAGTTCTGGAGAAGTTGCGGGAACAGAAGCTGTTTGCGAAGTTGAGTAAGTGCAGTTTCTGGCAGAGAGAGATGGGATTTTTAGGTCACATCGTTTCTGCAGAAGGGGTTTCTGTGGATCCGGCGAAGATTGAGTCTATCCGAGATTGGCCTAGACCGAGGAATGCAACTGAGATCAGGAGTTTTCTTGGGTTGGTAGGCTATTATCGGAGATTCGTCAAAGGTTTTGCGAGTATGGCTCAGTCTATGACGAAGCTGACGGGAAAGGATGTTCCTTTTGTGTGGTCGGCTGAGTGTGAGTTGAGTTTCGCGAAGCTGAAGACGATGTTCACTAGTACACACCAGTACTGGCGTTACCTGAACCGGGTGAGCCTTATGTGGTGTACACAGATGCTTCGGGAGTTGGCTTGGGTTGTGTGCTGATGCAGCAGGGTAAGGTGATTGCTTATGCTTCAAGGCAGTTGAGGAAGCACGAAGGCAATTATCCTGTCCATGACTTAGAGCTGGCTGCAGTGATCTTCGCGTTGAAAATCTGGAGGTCTTACTTGTATGGTGGCAGAGTTCAGGTGTTCACTGATCATCATAATCTGAAGTACATTTTTACTCAGCAGAATTTAAATGTACGATAGAGGCGATGGTCAGAGTTGTTGGCTGATTACGACTTGGACATTGTTTACCATCCGGGTAAGGCTAACACTGTAGCTGATGCTCTTAGTCGGAGGAGGTATGATTCATCTCAGGAGCGGGATGTGGAGAATCTGGTGAGTGTGCTTAGTACTTTGAGGTTATGTGTTACTTCAGAGGAACCGTTAGGGTTAGGGGCGGCAGATCAGGCGGATCTTTTGAGCAGGATCCGAGTAGCTCAGGAGCAGGATCCGGTGTTGTTAGATCTCTCCAAGGCTACTGGTTCCGAGTATCAGGTTTCTGCTAACGGGACTATCTTAGTGCATGGACGAGTCTGTGTTCCTAAGGATGAGGACTTGAGGCAGGAAATTCTAAGAGAAGCTCATGCGAGTAAGTTTTCGATTCATCCGGGAGCGACTAAGATGTATCGGGATCTGAAACGGTATTATCATTGGGTCGGGATGAAGAGAGATGTGGCAGATTGGGTTGCAGCTTGCAATGTGGACCAGTTAGTGAAGGCTGAGCACCAACTTCCTAGTGGCTTATTGCAGAGCCTACCCATTCCAGAGTGGAAGTGGGACATGATCACTATGGATTTCGTGGTAGGGTTGCCGGTTTCTCGGACCTATGACGCGATTTGGGTGATTGTGGATCGTCTGACTAAGTCAGCACATTTTCTGGCAATTAAGAAGACAGACGGAGCGGAGGTCTTGGCTAAGAAGTATGTGAAGGAAATTGTGAGGTTGCATGGAGTGCCAACGAGTATTGTGTCGGATCGAGATCCGAGGTTTGCTTCAGTGTTCTGGAGAGCTTATCAGGCTGAGATGGGCAGTAAGGTGCACATGAGTACAGCTAATCATCCGCAGACGGATGGACAGTCCGAAAGGACGATTCAGACACTGGAAGATCTGTTGAGGATGTGCGTGCTAGATTGGGGTGGTCATTGGGCGGATCACTTGAGTTTGGTGGAGTTCACATATAACAACAGTTTTCAGGCGAGTATCGGAATGGCTCCTTTTGAGGCGTTGTATGGGAGGCCATGTCGTACTCCGCTATGTTTTACCCAAGTGGGGGAGAGGAGCATCTTTGGGGCTGATTTTGTTCAGGAGACGACGGAGAAGATCCGTGTTGTGAAGCTGAACATGAAAGAGGCTCATGATCGGCAGAAGAGTTATGCCGATAGGAGAAGGAAAGAGTTGGAGTTTGTAGTCGGAGATCGAGTGTATCTCAAGATGGCGATGATGCGGGGTCTGAACAGGTCCATATCCGAGGATAAGCTGAGTACGAGGTACATGGGTCCGTTCCGGGTTGTGGAACGTGTGGGACCAGTTGCTTATCGGTTGGAGCTGCCTCCGATTATGGAGAAATTCCATGATGTGTTTCACGTTTCGAAACTCAGGAGATGCTTGCATGCTTCTGAGGAGGTAGCAGTGACGATTCCTGCAGATCTTCAGCCAAATCTGACTGTTGGGATGAGGCCGGTTAGGATCCTTGAGAGAAGTATCAAGGTTCTGCGCCGGAAGAGAGTGCCGTTGTTGAGAGTCTTGTGGGACTGTGACGGTATTCAGGAGGAGACTTGGGAACCAGAGGCAAAGATGAAAACGAAGTTCAAGAAGTGGTTCGAGAAGCAAGCAGAAGAGTGAATTCGTTTTTCTTTGTGGTTTCCAGTTTCCGTTTTTGGTGTTGTGATCACCGTGTGTGGTGAGGTTTTTGGTTGTGGATTTTTGTATTTTCATTAAAGTTGTAATGATTATGACATTTTTCTAGTGAATAAGAAAGTGTTTTCTTATGTGTTTGACTTTGAGAGTCATGTGGTTGTGGTTAGAGAACCCCGAAATGGAAGTTTTATTGCGGATAGAACTTGCCGGTTTCGGTGGGGACTCTAGCGGTTTGTGTGTGTGTGTGTGAGAGAGAGTCTCGGAATAGAAGTTTTACGGTGGTTAGAACTGTCTAGTTCCGGGAGAGACTCTGCAGGGACATCCGAGGTGAGGGATGGTCCGGGTGATCTGTGATGATCACGATTGTGATGGTATTCCGGGAGGGGAATATCATGTGAGACCTTAGGAGGTAGTTCCGGTCAGAGGTGCATTATAGACGTTAGGAATTGATTGCATAGCTCAGAGTTAGACCTCGGTCTTTCTTGGAGATTAGTCTCCGGCAGATCTTGAGAGATGCGTCTCTCCGGGGGACAGTGGGTTCCCCGCATACCGATCGTTCGTCAGGACTGCGCGGACTGAGATCGTGAGGGTATGGGGATAGTTTGGGAGGTTGCGACCTCTGGCAGATCTCTGCATACCGAGAGCTTGATAGACTGTGTGTCTTGATGGATTGAGGTGTGTGGAGATGATTGAGTATCGAACACCGTCAGGACTGCGCGGACTGAGGTGGGTTGATACTAGACACCTAGAGCTGAGGGGTGACGATCCCAAAGCTAGATGGTGGTTATGAGCTATGGGCAATCAATGTCTGAGACGGGTCTATGTGCATAGGACGGTTGTGAACCTCGGGAAGGTCTGGGAGATGTAGTCTCCGGTGTTGCTGGCGGGTTAGGCCAGGGTAGATTGGTGGGTAGTGTTAGAGGATTCGAGGACGAATCCAGTTTTAGTGGGGGAGAATTGTGACGCCCGTAAACCATTTTTGGTAAAATGGAGGGGCTGTCGATCGACACACTTGTGGTCTGTCGATCGACAGGGCTCTTAAGGGCTGTCGATCGACATACCTAGTGGTTGTCGATCGACAGGTGCTCGAATTGGCTGATTTTCTGGTTCGATTTAAGTCGTTCAATTGGACCGGGCCGGTTTGGGTAAACCCTAGGGCTTCGTATATAAGGGTTTTTTGCCGCATTTGAGCGAACCAAGTCCCAAAAACGCAGCAGACAGAGTTTGAGAGGAGTTCTCTGTTTCCTGTGAGTTTCTGAGAATTAGGGTTTCGTTCTTGAGAGTTTTGGAGGAGATTTCTTGTGGAGATTGTCGTGGATTCGTGTCTAGCCTCAGCTCTACCGTTTTCTTTCCAATTAACTCGAGGTGAGTGCGTGACCATGGCTTCTGGGCCGGTGGATTCGTTAGGGTTGTTTGGTGGTAGGTTAAAATTGTTGATTTGATGTTGTTTGTGTTGAAACTGTCTGTGGATTGCGTGTGGATTGTTTGGATTGTGTTTATGCGTGCAGGTTTCGTGTTAACGCAGAGGAGGAATCGATCCGAGAGGATTATGATCGATTTCCCATGAATCTGCGACGACCTGTCGATCGACAGCCCTAGGGTGTGTCGATCGACAGGGTCACACGAGAGCTGTCGATCGACACCTAGAGGTTGTGTCGATCGACAGGTGATCGAGGAGCTGTCGATCGACACCTAGAGGTTGTGTCGATCGACAGGGTCCTGTGGAGCTGTCGATCGACAGGCACCATGGGTGTGTCGATCGACAGGGTCCAGTTGAGCTGTCGATCGACAGGCACCGTGGGTGTGTCGATCGACAGGTGTGAGCAGGGCTGTCGATCGACACCTAGTGGTAGTGTCGATCGACAGGCTGTCTGATGGGCTGTGGTTGAGCCGTTTGTTTGTGTTTGCGTGAATGTTTGGTGTATGTTTGCCTGAACGGATCCATCGCGTCTGTGTGCGCAGTCGTAGATGGGAGGACCGTCTCACTGGGTATTTGTGATAATACTCACGCATCTCTTTTTTCCATGTGATGCAGGTAAAGGCAAATTGTGATCGTGGAATCATGGTAACGAAGAGGGAGATGATCTAGGGTCTCGTGTTGTGTTGCTGTGTGGTTTTATTGCCTTACTTTCTGTTTTAGAACCTGGTTAGGTTGTTGGAATTGTTATTGGAATTTGAGTTGAACTGGTTTAGTTTTGATGGAATGAAATGCTTGGTTTATTATTGTTATCCGCTGGTTGTCTGTGCATGTTTGCTTGGTTGTAGAGGATAACATTTATGGGAATGCTAGTCCGAGACCAATGGTTTGATGTAAAAAAAAAAAAAAACGGGTTGGGTCGTTTCACCTACCATGAGGTAATGTTCTACCGGACCACTAAAAGCTTATTCTTTTATTTTTTTTGGTGAAAGAATGGTAGTAATCCTAGGTAGGATATCATATGATATTTCACAATTCTCATAATTATGATACACCTTAATTTTTCTTAGCTCTCTAGTGATAAATTTAAACAAAGTTATATCATACCACATAGTACCGTCAAACTAACGACAATACCATCATTACAAAGCTAATAATCATTAAGCTTAAGTAAAGCAAAAAGTTGTATATTAAGCTTATATGTGGTAAAATAACCATTACGAAAGAAAAAATACATTTTCGTAAACCTTTTACGAAATCTTTAATTCAAAGAGAACACTAATGAAATTAAAGTGTACGATGTATGCAATTTGAACTTATGAAATTGATTTTAGAAACGAAATTAATGTGTGAATAAATTTCACGTTTTAAACATGGATTAGTCTATAAGTTTATTTTTATGTTTGATTGTATGTGTTAGAATAAAAAACTTTGACAAATGTGTTTTCAATGTATAATCATGATTCACCCCTCATGTATAAGAATTAAGTATACATTCGTTTTGGTTTTACTATGAAATAGTTTTTGACTAAAGTTAATTTTCTTTAAATGATTGATAAACTAGTTGTTCTACTTAGAATCCAAGTCATTATTCAAAAGATATTAATCTGATTTTTAATATATCAGATTATTCTTAAGATTGTACATAATTTTGCCAAGAAAAGATGAGGAATATTTTGAAAACGTTGGGTGTGTGATAACACGCGCAACGCGCCCAGGTGAAAAAAGGAAAGTACGAAAACACCCCTGCCGCTTAAAGCTTTGTGGTATATAAAAGGATAAAGAAGGCCATGGGGCCTATCGTGAAAGAAAAACCCATCGATAAAACCTAACATCGACGCTCCTTCCAACTACGAATCTCGATCGATCGGAGATTCCCAGAGACTCGTCTTCTTCTGCATCCAAACCCTAATTTATCGATCGATTGTTCTTGAGGTTTTGCAGCCATGTCTGCCGTGTATTCATGCGGAAGTAAGAGATCTTTCTTCGAAGATATCCCTTCTCCGCCGTCTACTAAGCGATTCCGATGTTATTCGCCGTCCAATTCTCCAATCTGGTCCTCTCCTTCCTCACCGATTGATCAGCTTCGTTCTGCGTTTCCTCATCTTGAACTCACGGTAGGATCTTGTTCTAACTTTCTATCAAAGACTCACAGATCTAGGTTTACCATTTGAGCATCCAGTATTCGTTGTTAGACTCACTTGCCTTTGTTAGACGCGGATTTTGTATGTAGATTGTGTTTTGCAGCATCGAATTTGCATGATTGGTCATATCGGTTGCTTAGGCTCTGTATGTGATTGGTTGAAGCAAGTTTCGAGGTGTACAGTAGCTAGGTTTTCTTGTAGCAGAGAAATTTAATTAGATTTTGGATGGTATCTGTTTCCTCAGGTTCTTGTGAAGGCATTAGAAGAACATGGGAGTGATTTGAATGCTGCTATGAAAAGCTTATACGCTTTGGTATCTGCTAAGGAGAAGGAAGCTGAAGAATTGGCTGCTAGAGGGGTTATTGGGGAAACTGAGGTTGTTGCTGGTGGAACCATTCCTGTTTCAGACAATTTACCAACGAGTGGTGATGATTGGGTTGAATTGTTAGTGAGGGAGATGGCACAATCTACTGGTACAGATGATGCCAAAGCCCGTGCATCAAGAGTTCTTGAGGCTTTAGAGAAGATGCTAAGTGCACGTGCTCTTGAAGAAGCTGGGAAAAAATTCCAAGAGGTAAACATTTAGTAGTAATTTACCCGCTAAGTTAAGCTTGCTCCATTCCAAGAGGTAAACATTTAGTAGCAAATTTGTGTTACAAAAGCCATGAGTAGTGATCAATGTTTAATCCTTGAGTTTTCGAGGCATGGAAGACAATTTCGAGTTGAGGTAGACATAGTTTGAACCATTTGAGATTTCTTATATAGCTTCACAGGATGTCATTGACTACAAGTTGTTGGCTCTAAACGCAATTCTGTATTATTGTACGGAGGAATCATCCTCCTTTGGACAGCTTGTTGTCAAAGACATCATGTGAAACTACATAATAGTTCTGGCATGGTTTGAACCATTAGTGTTGTCTTATGGTGTTATAGTACTGAGGAATCAACTGTAATGGAAAATCATCCTCCATTTGTTCTGTCTAAACCACAGTATTTATGGAAATTAAGAGGTCCTGTTCTTCAATCAGGGATATATAGTTATGTCATAGTAAATTATTCTTAGGATTTATTGTAATCAAAGTAATGCCCTCTTCTGATTTGCAGGAGAAGGTGGCAGTGCAGCAACAATTGGAGGCCTTGATCAAGGACAACTCCGTCCTCAAACGAGCTGTTGCTATCCAGCACGAGCGACAGAAGGCGTCTGATGATGCAAACCAGCAGCTAGAGCTTTTCAAACACCTGATTCCTCAATACCAGGAAAAGCTCAGAAATCTAGAGGTAAGACTTAAACCATAGAGATATTTACCTTTGTCCTGATTTTGTTAATGGTGGGTAACACTACATATATACTGAAGATGCACATGAGGTCAGATTGATGAAACTAGTGGTTGTTTTAATCTTGACATAGAAGCAGACGTTCCCTAATCTTGATGCTACGTACATAAATAAAGAGTGAATGATAAAAGTTATAAAAATTGCAGGTGAACAACTACGCGTTGAGAATGCAACTGCAGCAAGTGGAACATGGCAACTCAATGCCGACGAGATTCAACCCGGACGTCTTCTAAAAGCTCTCCAAGTTGCAAAGGACACTTGCGGAGGAGAAAGGCAATAATTAACGCGAATAGAGACTATATCAAACTACAGAAGAGAAGTACTTTGCAATGTATTTTGCTGTCTAGTCAGAAGAAGCAATATATGTTTCTTTCCCCTTTCTTTCTCTCTTGTTTGCTGCTGCTGTTTGTCTGTTTCTCAGACACATTAAACGATATTTCAAGGGTGTGTTTTGGTATAGGGCTCTGTATAATAGAACATTGTTTCGGAGACCAGAATTGTGCTTCCTGAAACTTGGCTTCACCAATCCTGTAAATTCCAGCCAATGAAATGATTTGTTTCTTGAAAAACTGGTAAGAAGAAAGACGCAAACGTGAGATGGAAAATGGCAAAATGAGAAAGCAAGGAGGATAAATTAAAAAAACCAAGTCCACGTGAGCGAGGTTCGCACCACAAATCCCCGAGTATCGCGTTTTCTCGCTTTAGCCTAAAAAACAAACAAATCACAGAAGCGAATTCGCGAACTAGAATCATCTTCGTCTTCCTTCCTACTGGAACCTACTATGTCCAGTCCATAGCTTGAGAAGCTCCTCAGTGATTAGTATTCCATTTTGTTCTCCTCAAATGGCTACACTCGCTTCTCCTTCCCTTATCTCCTCTTCTCTCTGCTTCTCCTCCTCCGATGGTCCTCCGTCTCTCTCTTCTAGTTTCTCTTCCTTTTACGACGGAGGTACCAACAATCTCAGGTCTCACAAGAGCTTCTTATCTGTCTCATCTTCTTCGCCTAATCGAAATCGACGGGGATTCTCTCGCCGTTCCGTCGTTGTGTTTGCTGCTTCCGGAGACTATTACGCTACTCTCGGTGTGCCTAAATCTGCTAATACCAAGGAGATTAAAGCTGCTTATCGACGCCTAGCTCGTCAGGTATACATAATACCTCCATTCTAATTCTCGAATTCGTTTTTCGGGTTACTGACACTAGGGTTATGATATTACAATGTTGCTTACGGCACCCGATAGTTGCCTGATTGGAGTAATGTGGAAACCTGAACAGTGAAGTAATTCTGCAACCATAGATTGTGTTTGCATTTTACTCTTCATAGCACTGTAATGGTTTCGTATTGTGGGCAACTAATGAATTGTTTGATTCCACACAAGAGAAATGGATATGATATGTTTTAATTAGATTACTTTGATCTATACAACATTAAGCGTTTCTTTAGTTTTCTACTATATTTCTAGTTTATTCAGCTATGATCATGGAACTTGTGAACTGATTATGAACTTTGTATGTAGTACCATCCGGATGTGAACAAAGAACCTGGAGCAACCGAGAAGTTCAAGGAAATCAGTGCTGCCTATGAGGTATGCACTGAAAGCTAAGGTCTCCAGTTCGATTCTCTTCATGGCTTGCTGCTTTTCTGAGCTAAGACTAAATACGGGTTATATGGGTTTACTTGTGTTGTTGTTACTTACTGGCTTGGAGGAAAATTCCTATTTAGAAGGCCTTGTTTATATATAAGATTTGCTGCTAAAATAGACTTGGAATATGTCAACGTGTAACTTGAGCTCTCTGCTATTTTTCCTTCTGGTTACTGAACTACAACACTGTCAGGTGCTATCAGATGACCAAAAGAGAGCATTATACGATCAATATGGTGAAGCCGGAGTCAAGAGTACTGTAGGAGGAGCTTCTGGTACTTACACGGTAACATATTATCTATAGGGGGATTTATATTTCTACCTATGCTTAATCATGCACATGACTTGCTAGCTTAGGCACAGTTAGTGCGTTTCTTCTCTTGCTGATGCATTAGCAGTTGAAACCTGATTTGAGATGTGCATTAGACATCAGCACCTATGCTTGTGCGAGTAGTTGTCTTTGACATTTACATTCTCTTACATTTCCAAGCAGACAAACCCTTTTGACCTTTTCGAGACATTCTTTGGTGCGAGTATGGGTGGATTTCCTGGGATGGACCAAGCTGATTTTGGGAGAACCCGCCGCACTAGGGTTACAAAAGGTGAAGATTTGCGGTGAGTTTGTATTAGAAAAAAATGCATTTATAGACTAACCGCAAAGAACTTCTTCTTGATTCTCTGGTAGCATAACAACATATTCTGGTTGCTAATATGATAGTATTCAATGATTAGTTTAAAGTATTGTTAGTGTCTCCTAGCTTACCCTGTGTCCTGAAATTTAATAATAGCTTGGGCTTGACTCAGTAGGTAGTGGAGGGTCTATATATCCATTTGCTTGTTTTTCTGGAGTTTTTCATTGCTCTTCATAACCCGCATTAGCTTTGAGAACTCCAAAAGTGAGCAAATTTCATTTTGCTTCTGTTTCGTGATAGGTATGACATCACCTTAGAACTCTCGGAGGCTATTTTTGGTTCCGAGAAAGAATTTGATCTTACGCATCTGGAGACATGCGAAGCTTGTGCTGGCACCGGGGCAAAAACAGGATCCAAGATGAGAATATGCTCCACATGTGGTGGGCGGGGTCAAGTTATGAGAACTGAGCAAACACCATTTGGCATGTTTTCACAGGTCCTTGCAGTTGATTTTCTTTCCTTGGTTTCTTTTTACTGCAGTTATTTCGAGTCTGATGTCAGAAATGGCATCTGATTGGAGCACCAGATTTCATGTCAATAGACTTAGCTCAAAATAGTCTATTTGGTGGTTTGTAGAAATTTTAGAACTGTGAATTCGCTTGGATTTTGGTTGAATCCAGTTTGTGGCTTAGTTGATTGTGAAAGTTTGTTTTTTGCTGGTATCATTACCTACTTCGCTGAACTTATTTATACTTTCCTATATATGTTGTCTCTTTCATCTTAGGTTTCTGTATGTCCAAACTGTGGTGGAGATGGTGAGATAATTTCTGAAAGTTGCCGGAAATGCTCTGGAGAAGGCCGTGTGCGTACAAAAAAAAGCATCAAAGTCAAAATTCCACCAGGAGTTAGCGCAGGTAGCATCCTTAGAGTCGCTGGAGAAGGTGATTCTGGTCCCAGAGGGTATGTAGTGAAAATTACCGACTGTTGCCAAATTACCAGTTAAAAAATCACTTTTTGCTATAGCAATCTTCATGGTTCTGATTTTTGGTAACTGGCTTTCTGTTCCATTAGTGGCCCTCCAGGAGATTTGTATGTATATCTTGATGTTGAAGAGGTCAGGGGAATTCAAAGGGATGGCATAAGCCTTTTATCTACCCTTTCGATCAGTTACCTTGATGCTATACTGGGTTCTGTTGTTAAGGTGATTTAGTTATTCGTATCAGACATCCAATAAGCACACTCTAGCCTGCTTGCGTGTAGATATCCTCAGAATTGATCATTCATCTTATGAGTTATCTAAAACATCTTATTAGGTGAAAACGGTTGAAGGAGACACTGAACTGCAAATACCGCCAGGTACTCAACCGGGTGATGTGCTGGTCCTGGCAAGGAAAGGTGTACCAAAGCTGAATAGACCGTCAATCCGTGGTGACCACTTGTTCACAGTCAAAGTCAATATACCAAATCAAATAAGGTATTATCATCTAAACATGTCTTGGGGGCAATTTTAGTACACTAGGCAAGGGTTTATGAGTCTGTTGATGCCTTCTTTTGATATGTTTTCTGGATCCTACGAACAGTACTGGAGAGCGGGAGTTGCTGGAGGAACTTGCATCTCTGAGTGGTACATCAAGCAGCCGGACACGAACTCGTGCTAAGCCTCAGAAATCCACTAGTAAGTTGCCAATTTCTTGATCTCATGAAAATCTCTTATGCATAGGGCTCTTTATTTTTTATGTCAATAATGAAGGGTCCTTTTGTAAATCTTAAATGCATTTGCATAGAAGTGAGACTATTTGATACACGTATGAATCCCCTCATTTTTAAACCTGACGCCTTTGGTTTTGCAGCTATAAGCACTGCACCTCGTAGCTCAGAAAACACGACAACAGATGAAGTTAGTGAGACAAACCAAGAACCGGAGCAAGAAAACGACTTGTGGAAGAACCTCAAAGATTTTGCAGGGTAATTCATTAAAAAAAGAATGGGCCCTTGATTTCGATTCTTCTGAAAATTTTATAGCTGAGTTTTCAGCTCGTAATGTCTTCTCATTTGGTCTTTTTTTTTGTTTGGGGGTAGATCGGTGGCAAATGGAGCTCTGAAATGGTTGAGAGATAACCTCTAGAGATCCCATCTTCAACTAACAGGACCTGCATTCATGGTACCGATGTGTGATTTGTTTTTCCATGTTTGGTGGATGTTAATAATAATGAAGTTATTTTGATGCATAGATTGTGAGAAGAGGCCGATTCTGTCCTTCCTACTCCTGTTATTAGTACAAAATACAACCGGTTTTCGAGTTGGTTTTGGTAAAAATTCAGAGAAATGTAATTTTATTACTAAACCTCTCCATTTGATTCTCTGCATTTTCTATTGTTCCTTCCATTCTCTAGTGTTGTACTTGTACAATATTGTTAGTTGAGAGAATTAATAAGTTGAATGAATAAAGTTAGTAATGAAAAAAATGCATCATGACAGGTAATAAAAAAAAAGTCTACGCGAGCAGAGAAAGAAGCCTTTTTTACTCAGATCCAAATCTATGGTAAATTACCTTTTTGCCCTCTCCCCTCTTACACATATATAGAAACTGAGAAAAGGCCGAAAGAAAAAAAGCTCAAAACCCTAGCCGTAATAAGGTCCAAAACTCAGTTTCTCTCAAAAATTTCGTCGAAGATTTCGATCTACGAGCAGAGCCCATTAGCCTCCTTGCTCTCTCTTTTTCAAATCCTTTCTTCTTCTTCTTCGTTTCTCGATTCGCGCTTCTCATCCTCGTATCTTTGGTACTTGTCTCTCTCTCTCTCTAGCTCTCTTATCTCAGATCTCGTTTTTTTGAGCTCGATTCTCACTCGATTTACTGTGGTTTAAGACATTCTGGATCTCTATCTCCTGTTTTGTTCCGAATTTCAACTCTCTCTTCTCTGTACGTCTCTGGATCTGTATAAACATAATTCACCTACCTTTAATTCGATTTTTGTTTCTGCTGTTGAATTCTGTTTATGAGTTCTCATTTGCTTAACTATAGATACTAGCTTAGTGTGTGTGTGTGTGTCTTTTTTCTTGTTTCGTTGAGTCCAAATTATCTCCTGTGATAGGAATTGATTAGAACAAGATATTAGATAGAGGCTGATTCTGGTTTTCTTATATGGTGCAGGACTTTTGTACAAGGGTATGGAGGATCATTCTCTGATGCTTGTTGATAACAATGGTTCTTTTGAGATTGATGATCAATCCCATATGGAGATCGATACCACCCAGAACAATTCCATGACTTTGTTCACTCCCTCAAGACCCAATGAGGATGGAGCTAATGCTGAGACTGATGACGGCGCGCTGCCTGAACCTCCTACGCAAACTGGCAAACGCAGGAGGAAGAAATCTATGGTGTGGGATCACTTCACTATTGAAACTGCTAGCCCGGGATCTACGAAAGCTTGTTGCAAGCATTGCAGGAAATCATTTGCCTACATAACTGGCCAAAAGTTGGCAGGAACAAGCCACCTTAAGCGTCACATTCAGTTGGGTATATGTCCAATGAGCCGAGATTCCGGTCAGCTTCCGCAGACCACTGAACCCAAAGATCCTAGCACTGGTCCTCCCAAAAAACGCCAGAGGTCTTCTGCTGGATTTATCAATGTCCCTCTAGATCAAGATCGTTGCTACACTGAGATGGCAAAGATGATTATCATGCATGAATATCCTCTTCACATGGTCGAGCATTCTGGATTTGCTAGTTTTGTCAAGACTCTTCGTCCCCAGTTCAACATGGCAAGCTTCAATACCATACATTCAGATTGTGTGACTATGTACTTGTCGGAGAAGCAAAAACTTTCAACCTTCATCAATGAGATTCCTGGGCGAGTAAACCTCACCATAGATTTGTGGACATCAAATCAATCAGTGGGTTATGCTTTTGTGACGGGACACTTCATTGATAGGGACTGGAACCTAACTCACAGGCTTCTAAATGTTGCTGTTGTTCCTTCCCCTGATTCAGATTTTGCTTTAAATCAGCCTATTGCAGCTTGTGTATCTGACTGGAATCTGGAAAGAAGGGTTTCCAGCCTCACTGTTGGGCAATCAGTTATAAATAAAACCTCTGTTGAAAACCTCAGATGCTGTTTATCTGCCAGGAACCAGCATGTAATGAATGGTCAGTTGTTGCTGGGAAATTGTTATGCCCGCCTCCTAAGCAGTATGGCGCAAGATCTGCTGGGAACTGCGGATCTTGTAGCACCCATCAAAAAGGTCCGTGATAGCGTGAAGTATGTGAAAACCAACGACAGTTGCGGAGAGAGGTTTGATGAACTGAAGAGACAACTTCAAACTCCTTCTACAAAAGATCTCCTCATTGACAACCAAACAAAATGGGACACAAGTTACAACATGTTATTGGCTGCCTGCGAACACAAAGAAGTGTTTTCTTGTCTGGGAAACTGTGATATTGAGTATAAAATCTCAACATCTCCTGAAGAATGGAAGAAGATCGAGATTCTTTGCTCGTGCTTGAAAATTCTTTTTGACGCGGCTAATGTTTTGATTCGCCCTACTCGATTGACAGCAAATGATTGGTACCATGAAATGACAAAGCTTCAGCTAGATCTAAGCCACGCAGCCATGAGTGAAGACCCAGATGTCAGAAACCTGGGGATCCCACTGAGAGAGAAGTTTGACGAGTACTGGAGAGGATGCTTCCTGCTTCTGGCAGTTGCTGTGGTGATGGATCCGCGCTTCAAGATGAAGCTTATTGAGTTTAGTTTCTCTAAGGCTTATGGGGAAGAAGCAGAAAAATGGATCAGGAATGTTGATGATGCGGTACATGAACTATACCATGACTATGCTGAACAGAGTTCTCTG
>LT669789.1:36458076-36598175 GCA_900128785.1 Arabis alpina
CGGTTTGATGTTAATTAAAAAAGATGATGAAATGTGTTCAAAATAGAACCTAAACTATTTTGGCTATTTAGTATGGTGAAAGAGTATCTAATTAAACCAACAAATGCAAAATTTAATTTTTTTGGAAAATATTTGAAAACTCAAAGGATAACCCAAAAATTTCAATTAACTAGTACGGTTTGATGTTAATTCAACAATATGATGAAATATATTCTAAATAGAAGCTAAAATATTTTGGCTATTTGATATGGTGAAAGAGTATGTAACTAAACCAACAAATACAAATGCAATTGTTTGGGAAAATATATCAAAACTCAAAGGTTATAACCCACAAATTTCAAATAACTAGTACGGTTTGATGTTAATTCAAAAACATGATGAAATGTGTTTAAAATAGAACCTAAACTATTTTGGCTATTTGGTATGGTGAAAGAGTATCTAATTAAACCAACAAATGCAAATTTAATTTTTTGGAAAATATTTCAAAACTCAAAGGCTATAACCCACAAATTTCAATTAACTAGTACGGTTTGATGTTAATTCAATAATATGACGAAATGTATTCTAAATAGAAGCTAAACTATTTTGGCTATTTGATATGGTGAAATAGTATGTAACTAAACCAACAAATACAAATGCAATTCTTTGGGAAAATATTTCAAACCTCAAAGGTTATAACCCACAAATTTTAAATAACTAGTACGGTTTGATGTTAATTCAAAAACATGATGAAATTTATTATAAAAAGAAGCTAAACTATTTAGGCTATTTGGTATGGTGAAAGAGTATCTAACTAAACCAACATATACAAATTTATTTTTTTGAAAATATTTTTTGCCTCAAAGGCTATAACCTACAAATTTCAAATAACTAGTACGGTTTGATGTTAATTCAAAAACATGATGAAATGTGTTCAAAATAGAAGCTAAACTATTTTGGCTATTTTGTATGGTGAAAGAGCATCTAATTAAACCAACAAATGCAAATTTAATTTTTTGGAAAATATTTCAAAACTCAAAGGCTATAACCCACAAATTTCAATTAACTAGTACGGTTTGATGTTAATTCAATAATATGACGAAATGTATTCTAAATAGAAGCTAAACTATTTTGGCTATTTGATATGGTGAAATAGTATGTAACTAAACCAACAAATACAAATGCAATTCTTTGGGAAAATATTTCAAACCTCAAAGGTTATAACCCACAAATTTAAATAACTAGTACGGTTTGATGTTAATTCAAAAACATGATGAAATTTATTATAAAAGAATCTAAACTATTTAGGCTATTTGGTATGGTGAAAGAGTATCTAACTAAACCAACATATACAAATTTATTTTTTTGGAAAATATTTTTTGCCTCAAAGGCTATAACCCACAAATTTCAAATAACTAGTACGGTTTGATGTTAATTCAAAAACATGATGAAATGTGTTTAAATAGAAGTAAACTATTTTTGCTATTTGGTATGGTGAAAGAGCAACTAATTAAACCAACAAATGCAAATTTAATTTTTTTGGAAAATATTTCAAAACTCAAAGGCTATAACCCACAAATTTCAATTAACTAGTAGGTTTGATGTTAATTCAATAATATGACGAAATGTATTCTAAATAGAAGCTAAACTATTTTGGCTATTTGATATGGTGAAATAGTATGTAACTAAACCAACAAATACAAATGCAATTCTTTGGGAAAATATTTCAAACCTCAAAGGTTATAACCCACAAATTTTAAATAACTAGTACGGTTTGATGTTAATTCAAAAACATGATGAAATGTATTATAAAAAGAAGCTAAACTATTTAGGCTATTTGGTATGGTGAAAGAGTATCTAACTAAACCAACATATACAAATTTCATTTTTTGGGAAAATATTTCAAAACTCAAAGGCTATAATAACCCACAAATTTCAAATAACTAGTACGGTTTGATGTTAATTCAAAAAGATGATGAAACGTGTTCAAAATAGAAGTTAACAATTTTGGCTATTTGGTATGGTGAAAGAGTATCTAACAAACCAACATATACAAATTTAATTTTTTGGGAAAATATTTCAAAACTCAAAGGCTATAACCCACAATTTCAAATAACTAGTACGGTTTGATGTTAATTAAAAAGATGATGAAATGTGTTTAAAATAGAACCTAAACTATTTTGGCTATTTGGTATGGTGAAAGAGTATCTAATTAAACCAACAAATGCAAATTTAATTTTTTTGGAAAATATTTCAAAATTCAAAGGCTATAACCCACAAATTTCAATTAACTAGTAGTTTGATGTTAATTCAACAATATGATGAAATTATTCTAAATAGAAGCTAAACTATTTTGGCTATTTGATATGGTGAAAGAGTATGTAACTAAACCAACAAATACAAATGCAATTCTTTGGGAAAATATATCAAAACTCAAAGGTTATAACCCACAAATTTCAAATAACTAGTACTGTATGATGTTAATTAAAAACAATGAGAAATGTTTCAAATAAAAGCTAAAATATTTTGACTCTTTGGTATGGTGATAGATATCTAATTAAACCAACAATACAAATTTTATTTTTTTGAAAATTTTTTTGCCTCAAAGGCTATAACCTACAAATTTCAAATAACTAGTACGGTTTGATGTTAATTCAAAAACATGATGAAAATGTGTTCAAGCTAAACTATTTTGGCTATTTGGTATGGTGAAAGAGCAACTAATTAAACCAACAAATGAAAATTTAATTTTTTTGGAAAATATTTCAAAACTCAAAGGCTATATAACCCACAAATTTCAAATAACTAGTACGGTTTGATGATAATTCAAAAAGATGATGAAATGTGTTCAAAATAGAAGCTAAACTATTTTGGCTATTTGATGGTGAAAGAGTTTCTAATTAAACCAACAAATGCAAATTTATTTTTTTGGGAAAATATTTCAAAACTCAAAGGCTATAACCCACAAATTTCAAATAACTAGTACGGTTTGATGTTAATTCAAAAACATGATGAAATGTGTTCAAAATAGAAGCTAAACTATTTTGGCTATTTGGTATGGTGAAATTGCATCTAACTAAACCAACAAATACAAATGCAATTCTTTGGGAAAATATTTCAAAACTCAAAGGCTATAACCCACAAATTTCAAATAACTAGTACGGTTTGATGTTAATTCAAAAACATGATGAAAATGTGTTCAAAATAGAAGCTAAACTATTTTGGCTATTTGGTATGGTGAAAGAGCAACTAATTAAACCAACAAATGCAAATTTAATTTTTTGGAAAATATTTCAAAACTCAAAGGCTATAACCCACAAATTTCAATTAACTAGTACGGTTTGATGTTAATTCAATAATATGACGAAATGTATTCTAAATAGAAGCTAAACTATTTTGGCTATTTGATATGGTGAAAGAGTATGTAATTAAACCAACAAATACAAATGCAATTCTTTGGGAAAATATTTCAAACCTCAAAGGTTATAACCCACAAATTTAAATAACTAGTACGGTTTGATGTTAATTCAAAAACATGATGAAATGTATTATAAAAGAAGCTAAACTATTTAGGCTATTTGGTATGGTGAAAGAGTATCTAACTAAACCAACATATACAAATTTCATTTTTTGGGAAAATATTTCAAAACTCAAAGGCTATAACCCACAAATTTCAAATAACTAGTACGGTTTGATGTTAATTCAAAAAGATGATGAAATGTGTTCAAAATAGAAGCTAAACTATTTTGGCTATTTGGTATGGTGAAAGAGTATCTAACTAAACCAACATATACAAATTTAATTTTTTGGGAAAATATTTAAAACTCAAAGGCTATAACCCACAAATTTCAAATAACTAGTACGGTTTGATGTTAATTCAAAAAATGATGAAATGTGTTCAAAATAGAAGCTAAACTATTTTGGCTATTTGGTATGGTGAAAGAGTATCTAATTAAACCAACAAATCAAATTTAATTTTTTGGAAAATATTTCAAAACTCAAAGGCTATAACCCACAAATTTCAAATAACTAGTACGGTTTGATGTTAATTCAAAATATGATGAAATGTATTCTAAATAGAAGCTAAACTATTTTGGCTATTTGATATGGTGAAAGAGTATCTAACTAAACCAACAAATACAAATCAATTTTTTGGGAAAATATTTCAAAACTCAAAGGTTATAACCCACAAATTTCAAATAACTAGTACGGTTTGATGTTAATTCAAAAACATGATGAAATGTTTCAAATAGAAGCTAAACTATTTTGGCTATTTGGTATGGTGAAAGAGTATCTAACTAAACCAACAATACAAATTTAATTTTTTGGAAAATATTTCAAACTCAAAGGCTATAACCCACAAATTTCAAATAACTAGTACGGTTTGATGTTAATTCAAAAACATGATGAAATGTGTTCAAATAGAAGCTAAACTATTTTGGCTATTTGGTATGGTGAAAGAGTATCTAACTAAACCAACAAATACAAATTTAATTTTTTGGGAAAATATTTCAAAACTCAAAGGCTATAACCCACAAATTTCAAATAACTAGTACGGTTTGATGTTAATTCAAAAAATGATGAAATGTTTCTAAATAGAAGCTAAACTATTTTGGCTATTTGGTATGGTGAAAGAGTATCTAATAAACCAACAATACAAATTTAATTTTTTGGGAAAATATTTCAAAACTCAAAGGCTATAACCCACAAATTTCAAATAACTAGTACGGTTTGATGTTAATTCAAAAACATGATGAAATGTGTTCAAAATAGAAGCTAAACTATTTTGGCTATTTGGTATGGTGAAAGAGTATCTAACTAAACCAACATATACAAATTTAATTTTTTGGGAAAATATTTCAAAACTCAAAGGCTATAACCCACAAATTTCAAATAACTAGTACGGTTTGATGTTAATTCAAAAACATGATGAAATGTGTTCTAAATAGAAGCTAAACTATTTTGGCTATTTGGTATGGTGAAAGAGTATCTAACTAAACCAACAAATACAAATTTAATTTTTTGGGAAAATATTTCAAAACTCAAAGGCTATAACCCACAAATTTCAAATAACTAGTACGGTTTGATGTTAATTCAAAAACATGATGAAATGTGTTCAAAATAGAAGCTAAACTATTTTGGCTATTTGGTATGGTGAAAGAGTATCTAACTAAACCAACATATACAAATTTAATTTTTTGGAAAATATTTCAAAACTCAAAGGCTATAACCCACAAATTTCAAATAACTAGTACGGTTTGATGTTAATTCAAAAACATGATGAAATGTGTTCAAATAGAAGCTAAACTATTTGGCTATTTGGTATGGTGAAAGAGTATCTAACTAAACCAACAATACAAATTTAATTTTTGGGAAAATATTTCAAAACTCAAAGGCTATAACCCACAAATTTCAAATAACTAGTACGGTTTGATGTTAATTCAAAAACATGATGAAATGTTTCAAATAGAAGCTAAACTATTTTGGCTATTTGGTATGGTGAAAGAGTATCTAACTAAACCAACATATACAAATTTAATTTTTTGGGAAAATATTTCAAAACTCAAAGGCTATAACCCACAAATTTCAAATAACTAGTACGGTTTGATGTTAATTCAAAAACATGATGAAATGTATTCTAAATAGAAGCTAAACTATTTTGGCTATTTGGTATGGTGAAAGAGTATCTAACTAAACCAACATATACAAATTTAATTTTTTGGGAAAATATTTCAAAACTCAAAGGCTATAACCCACAAATTTCAAATAACTAGTACGGTTTGATGTTAATTCAAAAATGATGAAATGTGTTCAAAATAGAAGCTAAACTATTTTGGCTATTTGGTATGGTGAAAGAGTATCTAACTAAACCAACATATACAAATTTAATTTTTTGGGAAAATATTTCAAAACTCAAAGGCTATAACCCACAAATTTCAAATAACTAGTACGGTTTGATGTTAATTCAAAACATGATGAAATGTGTTCAAAATAGAAGCTAAACTATTTTGGCTATTTGGTATGGTGAAAGAGTATCTAACTAAACCAACATATACAAATTTAATTTTTTGGAAAATATTTCAAAACTCAAAGGCTATAACCCACAAATTTCAAATAACTAGTACGGTTTGATGTTAATTCAAAAACATGATGAAATGTATTCTAAATAGAAGCTAAACTATTTTGGCTATTTGGTATGGTGAAAGAGTATCTAACTAAACCAACATATACAAATTTAATTTTTGGGAAAATATTTCAAAACTCAAAGGCTATAACCCACAAATTTCAAATAACTAGTACGGTTTGATGTTAATTCAAAAACTTGATGAAATGTATTCTAAATAGAAGCTAAACTATTTTGGCTATTTGGTATGGTGAAAGAGTATCTAACTAAACCAACATATACAAATTTAATTTTTTGGGAAAATATTTCAAACTCAAAGGCTATAACCCACAAATTTCAAATAACTAGTACGGTTTGATGTTAATTCAAAAAATGATGAAATGTGTTCAAAATAGAAGCTAAACTATTTTGGCTATTTGGTATGGTGAAAGAGTATCTAACTAAACCAACATATACAAATTTAATTTTTTGGGAAAATATTTCAAAACTCAAAGGCTATAACCCACAAATTTCAAATAACTAGTACGGTTTGATGTTAATTCAAAAACATGATGAAATGTGTTCAAATAGAAGCTAAACTATTTTGGCTATTTGGTATGGTGAAAGAGTATCTAACTAAACCAACATATACAAATTTAATTTTTGGGAAAATATTTCAAAACTCAAAGGCTATAACCCACAAATTTCAAATAACTAGTACGGTTTGATGTTAATTCAAAAACATGATGAAATGTATTCTAAATAGAAGCTAAACTATTTTGGCTATTTGGTATGGTGAAAAGTATCTAACTAAACCAACATATACAAATTTAATTTTTTGGGAAATATTTCAAAACTCAAAGGCTATAACCCACAAATTTCAAATAACTAGTAGGTTTGATGTTAATTCAAAAACATGATGAAATGTGTTCAAAATAGAAGCTAAACTATTTTGGCTATTTGGTATGGTGAAAGAGTATCTAACTAAACCAACATAACAAATTTAATTTTTGGGAAAATATTTCAAAACTCAAAGGCTATAACCCACAAATTTCAAATAACTAGTACGGTTTGATGTTAATTCAAAAACATGATGAAATGTATTCTAAATAGAAGCTAAACTATTTGGCTATTTGGTATGGTGAAAGAGTATCTAACTAAACCAACATATACAATTTAATTTTTTGGGAAAATATTTCAAACTCAAAGGCTATAACCACAAATTTCAAATAACTAGTACGGTTTGATGTTAATTCAAAAACATGATGAAATGTATTCTAAATAGAAGCTAAACTATTTTGGCTATTTGGTATGGTGAAAGAGTATCTAATTAAACCAAAAAATGCAAATTTAATTTTTTTGGAAAATATTTCAAAACTCAAAGGCTATAACCCACAAATTTCAAATAACTAGTACGGTTTGATGTTAAATCAAAAACATGATGAAACGTGTTCTAAATAGAAGCTAAACTATTTTGGCTAGTTGGTATGGTGAAAGAGTATCTAACTAAACCAACATATACAAATTTAATTTTTTGGGAAATATTTCAAACTCAAAGGCTATAACCCACAATTTCAAATAACTAGTACGGTTTGATGTTAATTCCAAAACATGATGAAATGTGTTCAAAATAGAAGCTAAACTATTTTGGCTATTTGGTATGGTGAAAAAGTATCTAACTAAACCAACATATACAAATTTAATTTTTTGGGAAAATATTTCAAAACTCAAAGGCTATAACCTACAAATTTCAAATAACTAGTACGGTTTGATGTTAATTAAAAAACATGACGAAATGTGTTCAAAATAGAAGCTAAACTATTTTGGCTATTTGGTATGGTGAAAGAGTATCTAACTAAACCAACATATTCAAATTTAATTTTTTGGGAAAATATTTCAAATCTCAAAGGCTATAACCCACAAATTTCAAATAACTAGTACGGTTTGATGTTAATTCAAAAACATGATGAAATGTATTCTAATAGAACTAAACTATTTTGGCTATTTTTATGGTGAAAGACTATCTAACTAAACCAACATATACAAATTTAATTTTATGGGAAATTATTTCATAACTCAAAGGCTATAACCCACAAATTTCAAATAACTAGTACGGTTTTATGTTAATTCAAAAACATGATGAAATGTATTCTAAATAGAAGGTAAACTATTTGGCTATTGGTATGGTGAAAGACTATCTAACTAAACCAACATATACAATTTAATTTTATGGGAAAATATTTCAAAACTCAAAGGCTATAACCCACAAATTTCAAATAATTAGTACGGTTTGATGTTAATTCAAAAACATGATGAAATGTATTCTTAATAGAATCTAAACTATTTTGGCTATTTGGTATGGTGAAAGACTATCTAACTAAACCAACATATACAAATTTAATTTTTTGGGAAATTATTTCAAAACTCAAAGGCTATAACCCACAAATTTCAAATAACTTGTATGGGTTGATGTTAATTCAAAAACATGATGAAATGTGTTCAAAATAGAAGCTAAACTATTTTGGCTATTTGGTATGGTGAAAGAGTATCTAACTAAACCAACATATACAAATTTAGTTGTTTGGGAAATTATTTCAAAACTCAAAGGCTATAACCCACAAATTTCAAATAACTAGTACGGTTTGATGTTAATTCAAAAACATGATGAAATGTCTTCTAAATAGAAGCTAAACTGTTTTGGCTATTTGGTATGGTGAAAGAGTATCTAACTAAACCAATATATTCAAATTTAATTTTTTGGGAAAATATTTCAAATCTCAAAGCCTATAACCCACAAATTTCAAATAACTAGTACGGTTTGATGTTAATTCAAAAACTTGATGAAATGTATTCTAAATAGAAGCGAAAATATTTTGGCTATTTCGTATGGTGAAAGAGTATCTAACTAAACCAACATATACAAATTTAATTTTTTGGAAAAATATTTCAAAACTCAAAGGCTATAACCCACAAATTTCAAATAACTAGTACGGTTTGATGTTAATTCAAAAACATGATGAAATGTGTTCTAAATAGAATCTAAAATATTTTGGCTATATGTTATGGTGAAAGAGTATCTAACTAAACCAACATATACAACTTTAATTTTTTGGGAAAATATTTCATAACTCAAAGGCTATAACCCACAAATTTCAAATAACTAGTACGGTTTGATGTTAATTCAAAAACATGATGAAATGTATTCTAAATAGAAGCTAAACTATTTTAGCTATTTGGTATGGTGAAAGACTATCTAACTAAACCAACATATACAACTTTAATTTTATGGGAAAATATTTCAAAACTCAAAGGCTATAACCCACAATTTTCAAATAACTAGTATGGTTTGATGTTACTTCAAAAACATGATGAAATGTGTTCAAAATATAAGCTAAACTATTTTGGCTATTTGGTATGGTGAAAGAGTATCTAACTAAACCAACATATACAAATTTAATTTTATGGGAAATTATTTCAAAACTCAAAGGCTATAACCCACAAATTTAGATTTTAATTTGATCACATTGCATCCATTTTCTGGTAATAGCATCAAAACAATTCGATTTGGTATGAATTCATGGACTAACACCTTAGAGTTGTAGATACTTTTTTCTAAAAATTAAAGTTCTATATTTTTGGCTTTTTTCAAGACCCAACTGCTTTACCAAGTGGTTTAAATAACTTAGATTTAGTTTGAAGACATTGCATCCATTTGCTAGTAATAGTATCAAAAAGTTTGAATTGGTATGAATTCATGGACTAACACCTTAGAGTTTTGGATAATTTTAAAAAAAATATAGTTTTTGGGTTTTTGAGTTCTTTGGAGACTCATATACCTTAATAAGTGATTTAGATAGTTTAGATTCTAATTTAAATGCATTGCATCCATTCTCTACTAATAGCATCAAAACGTTTCGATTTTGTATGAATTCATGGATTAACACCTTAGAGTTTTAGATAATTTTCTAAAAATTAAAGTTTTGAATTTTTGGCCTTTTTAGAGATCCAACTACTTTAACAAGTGGTTTAAATAACTTAGATTTAGTTTGACCACATTTCATCCATTTGCTAATAATAGTCTCAAAAAGTTCGATTTGGTATGAATTCACACCTACCAATTTGGCCATATTTTGGAGAAAATGTTGAAAAGCTAATCAAATGCATCTAAAGTGGAAATTAAATTTTTTTCTAGTAGTTATTGTTGTATAGAAGAGTGTCGTGAAGTAAAAAAACACGAATTTACGAATTCGTCAAAAGTTGTCAAAACTCAAAGAGGTTAAACCTACCAATTTGGTCATATTTTGGAGAAAATGTTGAAAACCTAATCAAATGCATCTAAAGTGGATATTAAATTTTTCCTACTAGTTATTGTGGTATAGAAGAGTGTCGTGAAGCCAAAAAACATTAATTTACGATTTCGTCAAAAGTTGTCAAAACGCAAATAGGTGAACCCTACCAATTTGATCATATTTTGGAGAAAATGCTAAAAACCTAATCAAATGCATTTAAAGTGTAAATTAAATTTTTCCTACTAGTTATTGTGGTATAGAAGAGTGTCGTGAAGCAAAAAAACACGAATTTACGATTTCGTCAAAAGTTGTCAAAACTCAAAGAGGTTAAACCTACCAATTTGGTCATATTTTTGGAGAAAATGCTGAAAAGCTAATCAAATGCATCTGAAGTGGAAATTAAATTTTTTCTACTAGTTATTGTTGTATAGAAGAGTGTCGTGAAGTAAAAAAACACGAATTTACGAATTCGTCAAAAGTTGTCAAAACTCAAAGAGGTTAAACTTACCAATTTGGTCATATTTTGGAGAAAATGCTGAAAAGCTAATCAAATGCATCTAAAGTGGAAATTAAGTTTTTTCTACTAGTTATTGTTGTATAGAAGACTGTTGTGAGGTAAAAAAACACGAATTTACGAATTCGTCAAAAGTTGTCAAAACTCAAAGAGGTTAAACCTACCAATTTGGTCATATTGTGGAGAAAATGTTGAAAAGCTAATCAAATGCATCTAAAGTGAAAATTAAATTTTTTCTATTAGTTATTGTGGTATAGAAGAGTGTTGTGAAGGCAAAAAACATGAATTTACGATTTCATCAAAAGTTGTCAAAACTCAAAGAGATAGCCTTTCGATTTTTCGGCGCCAGCACATATTAATGATGTCATGATTTCTTCATCGTTGACCTTTGTATTATGAAGAAGAGAGTGTTGTACGGATTTTCTAGCTGTTCCAATTTTCGATACATTGTTGAATCGATTAGTTACTTACAGAACAAGAGATTTTTACTCACACAAACTTAACTAATGGATCCTTGGAATCAATTACAAGAATCTACACTGAACCTAATCATTTGTTGAAATTCAAAGTTGCTTAAAGACTAACACAGATTTCCATCAGCTCGTAATTTCGTATATAGGCATCAGTAAGTATCTAAGAAGGATTGTCTGTCGCAAGGTGAACCTTATTCACACTCTCTTTAAACGCTTCCCAGGCAACTCTGCAATGCTCTTTCGATCTCATCCCTTGTTCAACAACCTGCATCGCTCTTCTGTGCAAATGTTCGTACCATTGATCTGGATTCATCATGTCCACACGGCCTGATCCGAAATCCGCCACATAGAGACGCTTCACGTCCTTGCGCCACCGTTGCAGTATATACTGAGACGGGACTTCCTCCAGGCCGTTGTTGCTGAGCAGGAGGAGGACGTGTCTACATTGGTACCCATTGAAGCTGAAACCACCACACATGCAGAAGCAACGTGCTTGTGATGCTGCACTTGGCTCGTATATGACCTCGAATTCTCTCACTTTCTCTCCCTCCCGCTCTTTCACCATGTACGAGGAGGTTGCGCCGTTTGAGTGGACTTGCGTTACTCCTAAACACAAAGACATTGCCGAGACCTCCTCTTGGAACCTTCTAAATATCTCCTTTGTGAACACATTTGCCATCTGAGACTCGTAAGGGTGCGTTGTTTTGAGCTCCGGGATCGACTTTGAGGACTCTGAATCGCACAAGGCTTCACTTGTGTACTTTTTATCAAGAAAAGATTCGTACCCTTCGAGGAATTCCCTCAGGGATGTGTGCTGGTGAACGTAGCCACTGAAGATGAACGGGGCTGCAGCATTTCCCAGTTGAAAAGTCAGAGCCCCAGCCAAAAATGTATCCTTGAGGTAGACTGGAGCCCACTGTTCTCGATCCTGAAACAACCCCCGGATGGTCTCGTCACTTGTCAGCCCAAACCGGATGACCATCTCTTCCCAAGCAACTTCAAATTCTTCGACCTTGAGAAAACCGTAGACCACTCTGTTCAGTGCCATACGGAATGACTCAGAATCTTGTAGTCCGACAACGCTCTGAAAAATGGTTTGCAAGACATGGGTCAAGCTAAGACGATGATGAGCCCTTGGAAAAACTTCAGAGACTGCAGTCTGCATTGCCTTGCACTGTTCTGTGACGAAGGTCTGTGGCGGACGGCCTAACATACAAGTTAGCCACGCTCTGAGGAGCCAGACGTAGGTCTCACAGCTCTGGTCAGCAACCAAGGCAGAGCCGAGCAAGATGGAATCGCCGTGGTGGTTTATTCCAACAAACGCCACAAGAGGAAGCTCGTATGCGTTTGATAAACAGGTTGTGTCAAACACAACAACGTCGCCAAAGTGAGAATATGCAGCCCTAGCTCGAGCATCAATCCAGAATACATTCCTGAGACTCCCGTCATCGCTAAGATCCATCAAGTAAACAAAGTTGGGGTTAGTAAGCTGAACTTGGAAAAAGAAATCCTGCAAGACCCTGAAACCTCCTCTAAGCTCCAAACGCCTTGCACAGCGAGAGTCATCATGAGTGGGATCGCTCGTCTCCCCGCTAGAGTTTGAGGTTCCATGACCAGGTGTATCAACAGCAAGGGTTCTATACAATTTGATAGTCCGGACTTGCACATCAAGAGATGGTTCTAGTTTCCTTTTGATAGTTTTCTTGTGGGACTTAGAATTCTGAGCTCTTTGAAGATCAAAAGAGTGATTATGATCAAGCTTAACTTGATCCACTTTCCATCTATCAAACTCAATCAATCTGAGACGTATCATAGCTTGACAACCAGTTCTGGTCTCTTTTCTGCGACTGTTTGCTTCTTTAACCATCTTGAAACCTTCGCAGTTGCAGCAGAGTACAGCACCACGTTTCTCCTTACTGTTACGCTTTGTCCAGGAAGATTTGACTCTGATGGCAAAACCAAGCTCCCTGGCGTAGGAGTTGTAGTAACTGTAAGCATCATCGTAAGAGTCGAACTCCATTCCTGTAGCAGGAGGGAGCAAACAGTTTCCTTGAGAGTCAGCAGCAAAAGTATCGGTTTCTTCGTGGAGGTTACTCTCATCAATATCAAGCAATCCATCGCAATCATTTTCAAGGTCAAGGTCGGTTTCGAGATCATCTGTAACGAGGTGGTCGCTGCTCAGAGACCCATCTTCGATCTGAAATCAAAAAGCAGACAAAATTGAAGCATCTGATAGCGAATCTTCACCGGAGATTAAACCTAGTTCGGAAGCAGAAGACAATCTAAAAAAGTTCAAGAGAGGTGAGAAAGGAACCGTGATGCAGAGATTAGGGTTGGGGGAGAGAGAGTGGTCGTCGTCGTCGTCGTCGGCCGGTGGGTAGACGCTATCACCGATCATCGTTCTGCGACTGCGAGAGAGAAGACTAATTTGAAACTAAATCATAAGTTTGGGGGCACAATTGCAATTTAAACTTGTTATGTTTTGGTCCTTTTCTTTTTGCAAATCATTAACACTCGTCGTCTACGTTTACACATCATATAAACAAGATAATCTATTTGAGCAGGCATCTTTGGCTTTTTACAACGTTCCCAAATGTACTCCATAAAACATAGAGATAAACGAGCAAATAAATGGATCAAAAACTCAAAATGTGAAATTGTGAAAGTTTGGGACTTCACTTTGGTGTACAAAAACCCTTTTGATAAGTAGAAGACGAAAACAGGAAGCATATTATCAACACATTACAAATGAATAATAGATTTTACAGATGAAGAAGGAAGCCACAAGCTCAAGAAGAAGCTCACATTAACTCTTTTTAATTGGTGGGCACAACAACCTCCTGAAAATTCAACAACACACAAGTCCAACATCTATTTTATTTCTTCCTCTCACAATTCTTAACTATTATGATGCATGCCTTTTGAATTGGTTGGTAACTTTAGAATTGCTTACCTAATCAAATCGGCAACAATAGCAGCCCAAAGTGCTCTGTAAAGCAGCTCTGAGAAAGCACCAGGGGCATGGAGCAAAAGTAGCTTCTCTCTCTCTCTCACCTTCTTTCTCCACTTATTCAAACAAGAGGACCTTCCTTTGCCTTCTTTACTATTCAACTCACTTGCTAAAGCTCATCTCCGAGTATCTGCACAGCATTTTCTCCTTACTTAGTTTGTCATTCCATCCAATATATCTATATGCATTAACAATACTTATGGTATGAGTAAGATCAGCAGTCACGAGTGGCTTCAAAACTCACCTACGAGGCTGCTTGTTTCCGTTGCTGTTCGACCGTTGTGAAGTCCCATTGTTTGTAACCTCTACATCAAAGGCAAATAGGCTTAATTTCAATTCAAACATAACCACCACCCAAACAATCATTCTTTCTTGAAATTCTTACTCTCCCTCATCTACTTAAAGTTATAATTCGACTTTTCAGTTCCCCAGAACATAACAATATCTCTCTTGAATCCATAATAAAGACCGATACTGAGTTCGTATTACTCCAAATAAACAATACTTGAGGAACCATATTCATTTCTTTCTACTAGTTACCAATCACGTCAGAGTATATATCTTTCTTATTAAAAACCAACTACAGCAGATGCTTTCCCCTGATAAACAAGATACCGTAACATCTCAGCCCAGAATGGACATGGAATGGCAAGGAAATGACTTACCAGGTCTTCCCATGGGCTTGTCTTCATCATTAGGGTTATTCATACTGTTCTCTTGGCTGAAAAAAAAAAAACAAACAAATTGGGTAAGTGGCCCCAAATTAATTGCTTCACCAGACACTCATAATCACAGAAGATCGACATGGTTACATGAGTGGCTAAACAACAAAACGAGTCTGGTTGATGAATGCTACATGTTTATGGTGTACATAGTAGATACGTTACTAATCAAAACACTTCAGAAATGCAAATCTAACATGTAACAAGCATTCTGCATTGGGTAAAGAATGAGAGAACTCCCATTTCACACACATAGGGTTGCTTTCGTTAAAGCTACATTCCCATACTACTCTTCCTAAAGGCTAGGGTATTATCTAAGAGTCAAGACTTGAGCATATGGAAATGCACATGATGATTACCAATACTGAGAAAACAAAGACATTATCTTACAAACCTGGAAGATACAGCAGAGGAAGGTAACCCTGGTTTGTGTGCTTGGTAAGAACCATCAATGGCAGCATAAGGTGGGCAATATGAAGACCCTAATGCTCCCGGGCCAGTCAAAATTGGCAGCCTGTCATTAACATAAACAAAAAATTGCAGTAATCAGGAACTACTTATAGCTATGGAAATCAAACAAACAGTAGACCGACGAAGCAACAATTCTGGTTCTGTGTGGGCCAGCAAAAGACTAATTATATGTATGATCATCTCAAATTACAAAAGCATACAGCAAGTAAACTAACAACACATGAATATGTAAGTTTTCAATAAGATTCTGGTGAAACTCAAAACAAAACATCCATAGATATGGTACAACGAAAAAGAAAGGACTGCATACCATGTCATCTCGGGATTGCCGGTACCATGTTCTGGTTGGACATATCCTGGAAGAGCCATTCCATAGGTCGGAACCCCACCGTGCTGACCACCAAATTGCATAACTGCACATAAAAATGAACATGGAAAATACAAAGATAAATTTAAAACATAGGCAACCAGGCCAAACAGCTCAGTAACATTAGCTTTCACTCCCATTAGCATGCATGAATTGATTCAGGAAGATGTTCAACCATTCCAATGTCGGACAAACAGTGAAATTCAAGAACAACTTACCAGGCAGATAAGCAGGGAAATTTGGATTGCCATGACCAGCTGACATGCTCCCGGCTGGCCCCATAAACTGTGTCCCTCCATACATATAAGATCCCGTCCCACTACGCTGGAGAGTCCCTTTTCCCTTAGCAACCAAAGCACCTTTTTCTGTAGCCGACTCTATTTCACCAGAAAGATATTGATTTTTTGATGAGCCAGTTTTCGGTGGAGACGAAGGCAGCAAACTGATAACAGCGGAATGTTGATCAAAAGTTTGACCAAGAGGTTGACTACAGCTTTGGTCAGTGCCTTTTGGCATTCCCCGGACTTGCCCAGGGGGAGGTGCATCTCTACCTCGACTTGTGGTCTGTGAAGGTTGGGCAGTGCGTACCCACGCAGTGCTGGGTTTTGTATTCCCAAACTTCTTTCCAGACGGCGTAGGGTTTTCATTAATGTGCAGTCTACCCATGCCAGCTTGTAAATCTTTTCGCACCGGGTTATTGGAGGACCCTGAAGGATAAAATGGAGGAGAAGCTGAATTTAAACTTGAAGCAACTACATTCTTTTTCACTTGCATGGTTTCAGTCTCTGTGCTAGCTGTTTCTGTTGGTGCACGCCCTGAATCAACTTGTGAGACTTTCACATAAGATTTTTGAGACCTACAGATTCAGTGGACGGGAAACTAAAATTAGAGACAGAGCATTCATGTGTTGACCAGAGAGAGAATAGATTAAGGACTCACTGTTTAGTTTGCACAGAAGGCACTTGATTGCCATTTCTCAAGGCACCCTCATATCTTCTGCGCCCTCTACCTCTGGTGACAGCCTTGGGAAACTGATTTTGGTGTCCGTTGCTGGTAAACTCTTTGGAGTCGCTCCCTCGAGAATATCCACGCTCCTGACCCCTACCCTGACCACGACCTCTGCCTCGGCCTCTCGAAGCCCTCCTCTACGTTCACAAAGTTGAATCGATCAGTTAAAAATTGTCAAAAATAGAAAGATATTTAAGCAGAGGAGAGAGGAGTAGGATCAGTACATCATGTTGTTTTTCATGTGTATTCAACTCCTCATATTTGTCATGTCCCCATTTTCTTTCATCTCTGGATTGCCAGAGCCTCCTACCACCACGCATTCGTCTACACAAGCAAAATCAAAACCAATATCAGTTGACATTACCATGTAACTTGTCTGTAACACTCTAAACAGAAGGTCCAATGAAAATAGCAGTGCTTATCTTCAGAAGTAAGATTAACAAAGCAACTGCATTTGTTCCTAATTCCAATCTATTTGAACTATTTCAAGCCGTTTGCTAGATTTGCTTATTATCAATATACTCTCCCTCCAATGATACTAGTGTGGACAAAACCCTATATCTCATACAACAGATAAACCCAACAACTAAGCCTCTGAACATAGCGAGTAATATACCTATTAGAGGCGGCATCTAATTCCTGAAATCTGTCATCATGCATATAAAAAGCTCCAGCAGTAGGCACAGCAAAAGGTTCCTTCTTCTTTTGTTCCTCTCCATCCACAACATCTGTGGCAGTGTCCTCCGCTGCATCAGTTTCCACTCCCTTAGGCTGAGTCTTGCCATTATCCGCTATGTATTCCGTATCATCAACTTCACCATAATCTTCTTCCTCCTCTTCCTCTTCATCATAACTATCTTCACCCTCTATGGGCAATTCTTCGTCATTATCATCAGAATCAACAATCTCGGGTCTCTGATTTCTTCCCTGAACCCCTTCATCCTCATCATCGCTCGCTTCTCTCCTCCTAGTTGCCAAAGAACGCTTCAATTCCTCGGGATCACTTTCGTAATCGGCATCTTCTACGGCATCTGGGGCCATAATACTCTCAAGAAAGTTGAATCGGAAACCTCACTGTACCCTAAAACGCAGAAGAATTAGGGAAGATTGAAGAAATCGAAATCGAAATCGCCGATTGATTCGAGGGAGAGACAATACCAGAAAAGAAACCCTTGTTCTTGTATTGGTCTTCTTCTTCTACTGACGATTGCTTTGCTTGGGTCTTTCGATGAATCGAATGGAGCAGGGCTTTAACAACTTATTAACCCATTGTAAATATTAATTTATGTTATAAACCCATTTAGTGGATGCCCATTAGAGGCCCATGTTCTAGAGTATTCCTAAACCCTAGTTCCTCTCTTAGTATTGTATCCCTATTTATACTCTATACTTCTCATGGAATAATACACAACACAATTCTCTCTTTCTCTCCTTTACTACAACACGTTATCAGCACGACTCTAGCCGTCTGAGTGAAAACCCTAATTGTCTAAACATGAAACCCTAGCCGTCTAAGAACGAAATTTTACCACCTAAATAAAACCTAATTCATATTTCCAGATCCTCCGTATTCGTTTTCAATCAAGCCGTTTGAACGAAGACGTTGTCTCCGCCATAACTTAATACTATCAATCCTAACGTATCGGTCGGCATGGCATCTCCTATCTCTCCGGTTTTGTGTTATTGGCCGAGATAAGTGTTACCTCAAATCTTAATGTTTTATGCATGGTTTATTATTATTGATTATTTTATAGATTCATAATATTGAGACATGCTAGCTATAATTATAAACTAACTCTTGGTTTGTTATCGAGAATAATGAAATCATGCTGACACATATTTTACAATTGATTGACACGAGAACATATATTTTTGGTATGATTGGTTATTGAGTTTGGTTTGATTTATTGTTAGATTGATATATGTTCGTGAAGTAAAGATTTCCGCCCAAATTTTAGCCTACTGGATGTCTCCGCTTTTGTCACCGTTCTGTACCGAAAACACATCGAGATAAGTAAACTTAACGATCTAATTAGTTTTATTTTTTTATTTTCACGATGTTTGTCGTCGAGGTCTTGAGAATCGATAGATAACTAATGTTGTTAATAAGACTATTACTTAGTCTTAATGGATGAATCTAAAGTTTCATCATCGATGGAGAGAATAATATAATCTCACATACCATAAATGACATATCCAGAAGATTATGATCATTATTTTATTACGAAAGTTCACTAATGTGACATATCCATAAGATAGTGTTCACTGCTTGACCAGAGATTTAGTCAGAGCAATTCTTAAAGGAAAGGTATGATCACCAGAATGTGATATTTCCTAAAGCCTAAAATGATTGGTTGATATTACCTACAAGACTTGAAGTCTTTAAGTGAATTTAATTCGCATATGATCAGAATTACTTGCAATTTGATATCTCTTATCGAGACATACTTAAATTTAATTTCATGTAAGTAATGTTGTCGTGTGGACAACAATTTGTGAAAAGAGATTTAAAGAGTTTTTCAGAACTTATATCTTATCTCATTGAGACTGAACATATGATGTATTTGTTGTTAAGCACCATTCCATGAAGCGAATGTGATATCATATACTAAAGAAGAAAATGGCAATACCACTAGTATTTGTTGAAGAAATTGCTATGGAACGAGTCATAATGTGAAAGTGGATATGAATGTGGTCATGGTCAAGATCGAGATCCAGAATCGAAAAGTCTCTATCGGGAACTCATATTTTCACCAGAAGTGAGAAAATTGAGATGGTTATAAGTCAAAGATATGTGAATCATTTTGAAAATGAACGAATCTATTGAGAGTACAATACAAGGTAGTACATGGCTTATTGAATGCTCAACCAGAGCATATATATAAATGCTCCAGAAGAGCACATTGATAATATTGCATATGGGAATGTAGTTGGTATATTTATGCATTGATTCTCATAAGTCTCAAAAGTTAGAAGGATTTAAGGTATAATACATGTCCCGAGCAGGATATGTTATTGATTCTAAAAAGGGATTCAATTTAAGATTGATAAAATCAGTGTTATTATCTCGAGGAGGAGAGTTAAAGAATCCCACATACCATAATAAGTGAAACATCCAGAAGATTATGTTCACATGAATCCAGAAGATTCATAAGACTATGTTCATACGAATCTTTCATAACATAAATTTATGAGATTTTTAGAAAAAATCATCTTGAGACAACAAGTAAAAGAAATGTAAATACCTTAGTATTTCCCAAGAGCAAAAGTATTTTTGTGAAACTACTTGTATTTTGTACTACACAAAGATTTGTAGAATGGAGATGAAAAGATATAGTAAATCAGAAGTTTATGAAATATATTTTTATTTGGCATGAATCGGTTAGACCATTACAATTCAATAGTGATGCGAAAAGTAATATATGTAGACAATCATTGAAGAACTAGAAGATTCTTTGTAATGATTTGTCATGTGATGTTTGCTGATAAGATAAATTAATATATGGTTTTCATGAGGCTAATAGAATTGGAATCTATGAATTTTCTAGAATGTTGAGATGTTGCAGGGCTGATCACCCATCGTGCATCTTAATAACTCTAGTGAATTCATGAGCCTTTGATGATTACAACATCAATTAGGATAAATGTTGAACATATGGTAGCACATGTTCATACATAATTCGCATCATGCCAATAAATAATCAATATTTGTCCCCTATTATAATTGGTTTTGGGTCATAACCAGTTATTTTCCATCTAGGATCTTGGATGTACGATATACATTCCAGTTGCTCCACCACATAATTTTGAAGATGGATCCTTAAATAAAGATGGGAATATATGTTGGATATAAATCTCCATTGATATTAATAATCTAGAGCCATCCTTGAAGGATTTAAATAAGGCCTGATTTGTAGACTGTAATAAGTCAGTCTTTCCAACATTAGGGGGAGAAAATAAACAGCTGGAAAATAAAATAAGCTGCAATGAATTATCATTGATCCTCGGACTAAAAAAAAAGTAAATTAGAAGTCCAAAGGATAATTCATCTCAGAGCTTATAGCATTGATTGCCAAATGCTTTTATGACCCATATAGAGTGATAAAGTCACTTACCAGCTGCAATGCTCCAATTATAATTGATGTCCCAAAAAGACAATATCAAACTGCTAATGAGTCTAGAGATCGCATGAAGCGTGATAGACCTATTTGGTTCCAAATATAAGAATCCTCAAAAAAGAAAAGGAGCTTAATTCACAATGGTTGGATTGAGGAAACACTTATATATACGATTGATCTCCTGAAGAGAAACATGACATAGACATAAATTCAGGTACCTGAGAATAAAGAGATCTCAAATAGTTATGTCATGTCATAAATAAAATGGAATCGAAAAGCAAAATCGACGTCGTAATATTTTTGCATGCATTGAGAAAGCAGTTGATATTATGAAAAAGAGGATCAAGAAAGTCTATTTAAAAGTGTACACAAAGTAATGATTGGCCAATCATAGAAAGGAAGAAATAGACTTATAATCTCTTGTAGAGAATTTTGGATCAGTAGTCCATACACTTGAAGTGTAAAATCAGTGGAAGATAAACAAGTCTTTATGTGAAAGAATAGTGAAAATTTCACAGGATCTTGAACTTTAGCTTATGAAGAGGTTTACTCTCATATGGTGGATGCAACTACTTTCAAGTTCATTATCAGTTTGGCAAGAAAAGGAAAGGCTTGATTTATAGTTTATATCTTATTGATATGTCCCACTAGATAATGAAATTTATATGAAAATCCTAGAAGGATATATCCATGGAGGATTAATGATTTCAAAAGTTTATTATCGAAAACTTTAGTTATTCGATCGAATCAAATATGTTACATGGGGTATAACCTGAAAGTGAATTTCATAAGGTTAATCAATGTACCCATGTATATATCAAAATGTTATGGATCGAATGGATCCTTAATTTGAAGATCATCGAAACTCCGGCAGAGTTTATCATAAGTAGTACGATGATGATAATATATGATAAAATATCACTAGATAGTGATATTTACATGAAAGTCCCAGAAGGATTTAATTGCTAGAAGCAAATTCATTTTTGGATTTTAACAATTTATACATTGTTAAAGAGATTTGCTAAATGATTTGTATAATGTATGTTGATGATTTGAACATCATTAGAACTCCTGAAGAGATCTATATACAATGAAAAATCTGAAGAAAGAATTTGGAAAGATAAAATTATCTTCATATATCCCAAATTAATCATCTAGCGAAAAGATGTTATGTTCAAAGATCCTTGAAGGATATTACAGAAAAATGCTCATATATATTTGGTCTTGAAGTACTATACATAAAATGAGATTAGAGCAATTCAATGATTTATTTCATGATTGAAATATGTATTTGACATAAAGGAAAGTCAAATATAATAGCTTTTACAAGAAGAGCATGAATATTATGTACAAGAGAAATGTTTAGAAAATTGTACATATATGAAATTTAGGCCTTAAGTCCATATAGATCAAAATATGATCTTCTATAAGGAAATGATGTTATGGACCAGAAGTCCAATGATATGAGATATCATATGAGTTTGTTCATTAATGCTATTCTTATAATAATTCAAAAGAGATAGCATATATGATCGGAATAATACACAACACAATTCTCTCTTTCTCTCCTTTACTACAACAATTTATTATTTTTGAGAATTTTTTTATGTTATTGAGTGAAATTTCCCATTTATCAATGCCAAAAAACGGAGAGTTGTTTTCCAATTTTTTTGGGAATATATGCAAAACTAGTATTTGACTCGTATCACTTGAATGTTCTTTTAACTAAAAAACTGTTAAAAGTTATAAATGGTTGTTATGGATGAGCAAAATTTAGGTTTCTTTTTAGATTTTTTTTTTAAAAAAAAACCGTTGTGTTAATTTTTTTTCTATTTTTAATTAATAATTTTGAATGATTTCCCACTTGTCACTCTCTCATTGCACAAGTGACTTGTGTTTTAGTAGTAAAGGATTAGGTAAACCTTATCACTTATTTTCCCAACTATTCCTATTAATTACTACTCACAAAAATGAAGATATTAACTGCTACTCCAAAATAAGACAATTCTTGTTGGATATCATCTAACAAAACGTGTGAGATAAGGCTCGCTAGTACTTACAAAACGAGTATTATATGAGTCCAAACAAAAAAATTAATGACATATGAATTGTGCCTATCCGTTTCCATATGTGCATGTAATGTAAGCAGGGTCGGTCCTGAAAATTTTGAGGCCTAATACGAAATTAAAATTGAGGCCCTTACATAAAATAAAAACATTAAGTTACTATCATTTTTCTTTTCTAACTCCGCCATTTTCACCTTGTTTAGAAGTTTCACAAGAATCATCATCTAACGTAACAACCTTATCTATGTTATTATCGTGATCAGTTTTGAGAAGTTTTGGTTTCTTGAGATACCTAAACATAGAACCGGCTAAGGATTTTCTCAGTGTTTCTTGTCTTCTCTTCTTAATTCTTTCGAGTGATCCACACTTTATTTTTATGAAATTAAAAATACATAATAAATTATGTCTAAAAAGCTTTTAAAAAAATTTGCTAAACAAAAGCTAAATTTTGATGAGAAACATCAAACATAAATATAATTGTGTAACAACAAAGCAAAATCAAATTAGTAACAAACCTTGATAATTGATTATCAACGAAAGTCGATCATTAGAAAAAAGTGAAGCAAATTTCAAAGATGATAGCTATCACACACGATTATTTTGTTTTAACTGAAAAGGTAGTTTTGAGTCTAAGTTTGAAATTATTTATTGTATACTCCCTCCGGTTTTTTATGATTGATATTTTAGAAGAAAAAAAATTGTTGTCAAAAGATTAATTTTTTCTGTTTTCTATGCATTTTTTATGAAGTAATAATGTTGAATTGTAAATTTTAAGGCATATTAATTGATTTTATTGTATTACTATTGGTTAAAACTTATGGAAATTAGGCTATTGGGTTAAATACACAGTCAAATCAGGTTATTGGGTTGCGAAAGAACTCGATAAAACCCAGGAACCTAACTTGGGTCAAGAGCCAAGCGTGACGGCTCTGAAAGCGCACGTCTGGAAAATACATTGCCCTCCAAAAATTAGGCATTTCCTATGGCAGGCAATATCGGGTTCCATTGCGGTAATGGAGAGGATCCACCACCGAGGGGTTAGATGCTCCACCATATGCTTGCGATGCGGTATAGCGGAAGAAACGATTAATCACGCTTTGTTTGAGTGTCCAATAGTCCTCGATATTTGGGCATTATTTTTGACACCAAGTGGGAGAGAAATTCTCCCTTTCTCTTCCATTTATACGAATATGGATTTTCTGTTTTGGAGAATTACGAATACAAATACTAATATGGAGGATTGTAAGGCCTTCCCATGGCTCTTATGGTATATTTGGAAATCGCGAAATAAAAGAGTGTTTACAGGCGTAGAGGCGGATGTACGTGATGTTTTCAACACGGCGATGAGTGATTGTCAAGAGTGGTTGGCAGCTCAATTAAGAGAGGATGAAACAGAGATTATCCCACATGAGGTACCCCATGAGATGTCTTTGAATAGGTCCCAAGTGCGATGTCAAGTGGATGGCTCTTGGAAGAATAATGCGACTACCTCAGGATTGGGATGGGTATGTCTCGACGGCGATACAATACTAAGTCTAGGGGCCAAAGGAGTAAGCCAACGAAGAAACCCCCTATATGCGGAGATGGAGGCTCTCATATGGGCTATGATCTGTATCTTGGAAAGAGATATGGACTGCCAGACGTTTGAAACGGATTGTTCCGACCTAGTAGATGTCGTCAATCATCCAGAGGAGTGGCCGGCGTTCTCGATCTTTTCAGTCAAGCTCAAGCGCTTACAAGATCGACTACCCAACTTCTGCTTATCCTACATCCCTCGAACTGTTAATCTGAAGGCGGACTGCCTAGCACGTTCAGCCCGAACACGAGATTTTAATTTTTCTTATGTAAGCAACATCCTTCCGGTCTGGATTCCAAGAGTGGAGGGTGTTTTCTGATTAATAGTTAGGTTGCCAAAAAAAAAAAAAACTTATGGAAAATTGTTTAGTGCAAAATATAAGACATTTAGATCTAAGCATTAATGAGTTTTCATAATATGTGTAAAAAACCTAGAACATTAAATATAAAATATAGGAGGGAGTAATAATTATGCTTTTCCTTTCTTTGTTTTTGCGATTTAAAGATAGAGACAGTATTTATTGTTTGTCTTTTCTTTTAAAATGGGTCCACATGCGTAAATCTCTTCCTATATTTTTCCATCCGGAAACTAACATTAGCTGGCAACTTGGCATATATACGTATTAAACAAAAATTATGGACTCTAAAAAAAAATTAGAAAAATCGGGGCCCAATACTAATGTTTCACAAAAATTGGTCCAAGACCGGCCCTGAATGTAAGTGTAAAAACACTACAAGAAACAATGCATAGACGTACGAAGCTCAATCTATAGAAAGTATGAAATTGAAGTTGAAGGTGATGGCAACTGCCAATTAGATCACTCGCATATAATCTGATGGTTGATATGAACATGACATTTTACCAACTACCAAAGGTTAATGTAACGCCCGTGAACCAAAATTTAGGAAAGATAATTGAATTGGACCGAATGGTTTAATTTTAATTGTTCGGTTTGGCTGGTTTGGGTTAAGTGAACCCTAGGGCTTGAGTATAAAAGAGAGCAGCCTCCGTTTTGTGCAGATAAAACGTGGAAGAGGCTGAGAAATTGAAAGAGAAGAGAGCAGGTTCGTTTGTGGTGGTTTATAGAAAAGAATGGGTGAAGACAGTTCTGACGCGTTTTAGAAGAACATATGATCGAATAGCTTAATCTGTTTGGATTGGAGTGAAACTTTTAGGGTAAGTTCTCCACTCTTATATCTAGCTTTAGCCGAAATCGGATTGTCTTTTGGATGAGTATTCTGAGATTTATTGTTGTTTTCCCGAGAGAGGTTCGTGCAGAATTGGATCTGCAATCAGTCCACTTCGTGGGTATTTTCCCGTCGAACAAGAAGGAGTTAGGAAACGATCTGCATATCGTTGGAAAGGTCTCGGTCTCACGATTCTAGATCAGGTTTTCGATCATGATTCTGAGGTAATCTCCGTTCTCAGTGTGCTTTCGAAGTTGGCGTGTCGTTTCTGTTTTTAGAAAACCCTAATCCGGTTTAGGAGAAACTCGAATTGGTTTGGTTTGGTTTAGTTAACCGGTTTGGTTTATTTTGGTTTGGTTTGGTTTAGTTAACCGGATTGGTTTGGTTTGGTTTTGTTTAGTTAACCAGATTGGTTTAGTTAACCGGATTGGTTTGGTTGGTTGGTTTAACCGACCTTTTCTGTTTGGGTTAACCGACTGGTTTGATTTGCCTTGTTCATTAGGCAAAGGAGGAGAGTTGCCAGAGGTTGAGGTCTGAGGCAACTATTAGGCTAAGGTGAGTGCGTGACCATGGCTTCTGGGCCGGTGGATTCGTTAGGGTTGTTTGGTGATAGGTTTAGAACGAATTGATTGATATTGATGTGTTTGTTTGAGACTGTGTATTGTGCTTGTTGTATGTGGATTGCTGTTTTCGACAGGTATGTGAGGTGTTGTCGATCGACACCTAGAGGGTGTGTCGATCGACGGTGTCGATCGACATGCACATGCAGAAGGTGTCGATCGACACCTAGTGGTAGTGTCGATCGACAGCCTGTCTGGTTGGCTGTGGTTGAGCCGTGTTGTTGTGTTTTGTGTGCTGATTGATGTATGTTTGCCTGAGCGGATCCATCGCGTCTGAGTGCGCAGTCGTAGATGGGAGGACCGTCTCACTGGGTATTTATGATAATACTCACGCATCTCTTTTTTCCATGTGATGCAGGTAAAGGCAAATTGTAATCGTGGAATCATGGCAACGAAGAGGGAGATGATCTAGGGTCTCGGTTTCGTGCTATGTGATTTTGTTGTTTTTCATTTCTGTTTTAGATCCTGGTTAGGTTGCTGGTTTTGTGGAATTGGAATTTATTTTGGATTGGTTTAGTTTAATGGAATTGATTTATGGTTTAATTGTTTATTGTTATCCGCTGGTTGCTTGTATTTGTTGCTTGGTTGTTGAGGATAATATTTATGGGAATGCTAATCCGAGACCAAGGGTTAAATGTTTTATTAAAAAAAAAAAATAACGGGTTGAGTCGTTTCAGTTTGGTATCAGAGCCCTTACGGTTTTAGGACGGGCTAGAACTATTAGGATTGAAATTGGTAAATTGTCAATTCTATGGGTTTGGGGTTCTAGATCATCTTCCTTCGAGCCTTCAAAGAGATTTCACGGTAAGTGTTGTTTGTTTGTGTTTTGTTCTTTAGTGCTTAGCGTGTGTTGTGGTAAAACAGTAGGTTGGCTAGAGGCACTAGAGAATATGGCCTTGGTGGCCGGGGGACCGTGGAGTTCAGGATTGTGGTTGGGGACCAGTGAGTGAGTCGGCTGGGATGCGGCTCAGGGTTCCACGTTGAGACTGTGACAGAGCCGTAGACGTATCAAGAGGGTCTGTGTATTAGTGCGAGTGCCAGTGGGAGTGCCTATGTAAGAGCCAGTGTGAGGGCTGTGGGGCCAGAGCTGGTACTCGAGCTTGTGCTGGATTGGCTCGCTGTTCGGGTGCGCCCGCAGGAGGAGTCCAGGCGACGAGTTGATCGTCGGGCAGATCTGTTGCAGTAGTTGTGGTGGCGGCACTAGTGAGTGAGTCTGCCGGGAGTGCGACTCAGAGTGTTGCGCATGTGGCTGAGAGTGATCCGTAGACGTTTCAAGACGGCTTGAGCGCCATTGAGACTGCCATCGTGCAGCCAAGTGTGAGCGCCAGTGTGAGGGCTGGTGGGGATAGTGTGGTCCTAGGTTGGCTGTCGGGGGCCGGTGTGGGTCCTCGTGAGGTTGGTAGTGCGGGTGCGCCCGCGGGTGGGCTCAGGGTCAAGATGATCGTCTGGCGGATTGGCTTCAGCAGTTTTGGGAGCGGTTACCGAGGGCGGTGCCGGTTAAGCTCCGGTGATCCCACTAATGGCAGAGGTGCGGCTGAGGGCTGCGGTTGTTGGTAGGGTTCCGTCTTATCTGCGGATAAAGGAACATGTGCAGAGAATAGGTATAGGATTCTTTGCGAGTGGTATGTTGTAGCTAGGAGGGTTCAGGCAGTGTTGGCCTGGGCGGACTTTTGGCTATAGTGTGATGCCAAGTTCTTTCCTCGAGAGGTTGCAGATCGTTTAGAGACGAGGTTTTTGGAACTGGATCTGGGAGAGAGATCAGTTCGTGGGTATTATTTGGAGTCTAACCGACTCATGGTTTGTGCTGGTTCATGCTGGTAGGAGCATGGAGGGCGAGAGGCGTGAATGTTCTAGTGGCTGGTGAGTTGGTGCCAGCGGACTTGGTGATCAGTCCAGTGGAACTGTACGATGTTATCCTGTGTTTGGATTGGCTTGATCAGTACAGAGTTCATCTGGATTGTCATCGGGGTCGTGTTGTTTTTGATCGTGAAGGAAGAAGGTTGGTTTATCAGGGAGGAGACCGACTTCTAAGAGTCTCGTGATCTCTCGGGTGTAGGCTGAGGCTATGACTGAGGGGTTGCGAGGCTTACTTGGAGACTATTGTGCTGGCGGAGAATATTGGTAAGGTTGCAGTGAGGGATTTTCGGGTTGTCCAGGACTGTGAGGACATCTTTCGGTCGTTGCAGGGATTACCGTCATCGCGATCGGATCCTTTCACGATTGAGTTGGAACCTGGGACGACGCCGTTATCTAAGGCACCTTACCGGATGACTCCAGTAGCGTTGTAAGAGCCGATGAGGCGGCTAGAGGATTTGTTGAGTACTTCACCGTGGGGAGCACCGGTGTTGTTTATGAAAAAGAAGTGTGGCTGTTTCCGGTTGTGCATCATTTATCGAGGGCTTAACCGAGTCACCGTGAAGAACAAGTATCTTTTTCCGAGAATTGATAAGTTGTTGGATCAATTGTGAGGGGGCTACGTGGTTCTTCAAGGTTGACTTGGTATCCGGTTAACACCGGATTTCTATTGATTAGGTGAATGTCAGGAAGACGGCTTTCTTGACGAGTATGGGACGTGTAACGTTGGTGGTGATGCCGTCCGGGTTGACAAATGTACGAGATGCGTTTATGAGGTTGATGAGCGAAGCCTTTCAGGAGTATCTGGATAAGTTCGTGATTAACTTCATTAGCGGTATGTTGGTGTATTCGAAGAGTCCCGGGGAAACTTGAGAACTAGGAGAAGGCAGTTTTGGGGAAGTCGCGAGAGAAGAAGTGGTGAGCAAGTGAAGTGTCTGGCAAGTTATTTCAGGAGTTTCATCAAAAGTTTTGCGAGTTTGACTCAATCTATGACCAAGCGGTTAGAGGAGGTTCCTTTTGTGTGGTCTTGGGTTTTGAGGCAGAAGTGATGCGTGGAGTTGTAGCGGTTGGGTTCAGTTTTGGTTTACCATCGTGGTGAACTTAGCTAGAGGTGGATGCTCTTAGTCGGAGGCGGTATGGCTTGGCTCAGGAGCAGGATGTGGAAGTATGGTTAAGTGAGATTGGGACGTTGAGGTTGTGCGTTATCTCATGAGAGCCGTTGGGGCTGGAGACAATTAATCAGGCAAACCTTTTGAGCAGGCTTCGAGTAGCTCAGGAGAAGGATCAGGGTTCGTGGATTCTTCTAAGGTTGAAGCTTCTGGTTAGTAGGTCCCGGCATTTGAAACTATCTTAGGGCACGTGTGAGTCTGTGCGCCTAAGGTTTAGGTTTAAGGCAAGAGATTTCTGGGAGGGGCTAATGAGAGCATGTTTCTCTATTCATCCGGAAGCGACAAAGAGGCATAGTGATCGGAAACGGTACTATCTCCGAGTCGGGATGAAGAAGGACGTGGCTAATTAGGTAGTGGTTTGTGATAAGTTGCCAGTTGGTGGGGGTCGTTTACCCATTCCAGAGAGGAAGTGGGGCATGTTTCCTTAGACATTGCGGCATGGTTGCCGGGTTTTTTTGGACTCATGTTGTTATTTGAGTGACTACGGATCGTCTGTCTAGGTTAACACATTTTTTTACCATTAGGCAAACCGAGGGAGCAGCGGTTCTGGTTATGAAATATGTGAGCGAGTTAGTGCGGTGGCTTGGAGTGCTAGGGAGTTTTGTGTCAGACAGAGATCCGAGGTGCACTTCTGAGTTTGTGAGGGCTTTCAGGCCAGTAGTGGTGTGGCTCCTTTTGAGTTTTGTATGGGAGGCTATGTCGCACATTTTATGCTAGATCCAAGTGGGGGAGAGAAGCATATATGGTGCATATCTTGTTCAGAAGACGACGGAAAAGATCCGTGTTGCGAACTGAACTTGAAAGACGCTCTTGATCGGCCGAGGATTTATGCCGATAAAAAGAGGAATGAGCTAGAGTTTAAGTGGTGATGTTGCAGGGTTCTAACATATCCAGTGCAGAGGATAGGCTTAGTCGGTATTTTATAGGCTCGTTTCGGGTGGTGGAGCGAGTGGGACCAGTTGCTTATCGTTTGGAGCTACCTCAGATCCTGTAGAACTTTCTTGAGTGTTCCATGTGTCGAAGCTCAGGAAGTGTCTACAGGGGTCTTGGGAGGTAGTGGTGAGGACTCCAGCTGATCTTCAGTTTTTGGCAGTTGAGTTGAGGCCGGTAAGGATCCTTGAGAGAAGTGTGAGGATCTTGCGCCGGAAAAAGGGGCCGTTGTCGAGAGTCTTGTGGGACTGTGACGGTGTCCAGGAAGAGACTTGAGAACCAGAGGTTAAGATGAGACAAGGTTCGATTGTGGTTTGTGAAGCAAGCCGGGAAATGAACTGGGTCTCATGGGTTCCAATGTCTGGTTTGGTAGTGATCACCAGGTGTGGTGATGTGGTTGGAATTATGTATTTTCGTTGGAGTCGAAACGATTATGACATTCTTCCGGTTTCATAAGATGTGTAGTTTTTATGTTGTGAGTGCGGATGAATGGCTGTGGTAGCCATGAGTGCGGATGAGGTTCTTGTGTTTTGGCTTTGGTAGCCTAGAGTAGGTGGTTGGAGGATCTCGAAATAGAAGGTTTATAGTGGTTAGAACTTGTCTATTTCGGAGAAACTCTAGCAGGGGCACCCTGTGTGATGGGCTGTCCAGATGACCGGGGTTTTGGTCATGAGTGTGTGGTTAGAGGACCTTGAAATGGAAGTTTTAGTGAGTAAAACTTGCCAGTTTCGGGAAACTCTAACGGGTTGTGTGCGGGTTGTGGTTAGAGAACCTCGGAATGGAAGCTTTATAGTGGGTAGAGCTAGCCAGTTTCGGTGGAACTCTAACGGGGCATAGGTGTTATGCATTTAGGGAGTCTCAGAATAGAAGTTTTACTGTGGGTAGAACTGTCTAGTTCCGGAGAGACTCTGCAGGGACATCCGGGGTGAGGGATGGTCCGGGTGATCTGTGATGATCACGATTGTGATGGTATTCCGGGTTGGGAGTATCATGTAGAGACCTTGGGAGGTAGTTCCGGTCAGAGATGCATTATAGACGTCTAGAGTTGGTTCGTCCAGGGGATGTGTGGGTTCCCTGCATACCGATCGTTCGCCAGGACTGCGTGGACTGGGGACGTGAGGGTATGGAGATAGTTCATGGAGATTGTGATCTCTGGCAGATCTTTGAGAGTTGTGTCTCTCCAGGGGATGTGTGGGTTCCCTGCATACCGAGAGCTTGAGGGACTATGTGTTCTGAAAGTGAGGGGTATGGAGATAGTTGGTATCAAACACCGTCAGGACTGCGTGGACTGAGGTGGGTTGATATGTGGCACCGAGAACTCAAGGGGTGACGATCCCGAGAGTTAGAGGGTGTGGTTATGAGCTATGAGCGATCAAGGTCGTAGACGGGTCTATATGCATAGGACGGATGTGAGCCTCGGGAAGGTCTGGGAGATGTAGTCTCCGGTGTTACTGGCAGGTTGGCCAGGTGGTTAGCCATGTGGGTTGTGTTTTAGGATTCGAGGACGAATCCATGTTTAGTGGGGGAGAATTGTAACGCCCGTGAACCAAAATTTAGGAAAGATAATTGAATTGGACCGAATGGTTTAATTTTAATTGTTCGGTTTGGCTGGTTTGGGTTAAGTGAACCCTAGGGCTTGAGTATAAAAGAGAGCAGCCTCCGTTTTGTGCAGATAAAACGTGGAAGAGGCTGAGAAATTGAAAGAGAAGAGAGCAGGTTCGTTTGTGGTGGTTTATAGAAAAGAATGGGTGAAGACAGTTCTGACGAAGAATGGGTGAAGACAGTTCTGACGCGTTTTAGAAGAACAGATGATCGAATAGCCTAATATGTTTGGATTGGAGTGAAACTTTTAGGGTAAGTTTTCCACTCTTATATCTAGCTTTAGCCGAAATCGGATTGTCTTTTGGATGAGTATTCTGAGATTTATTGTTGTTTTCCCGAGAGAGGTTCGTGCAGAATTGGATCTGCGATCAGTCCACTTCGTGGGTATTTTCCCGTCGAACAAGAAGGAGTTAGGAAACGATCTGCATATCGTTGGAAAGGTCTCGGTCTCACAATTCTATATCAGGTTTTCGATCATGATTCTGAGGTAATCTCCGTTCTCAGTGTGCTTTCGAAGTCGGCGTGTCGTTTCTGTTTTTAGAAAACCCTAATCCGGTTTAGGAGAAACTCGAATTGGTTTGGTTTGGTTTAGTTAACCGGTTTGGTTTATTTTGGTTTGGTTTGGTTTAGTTAACCGGATTGGTTTGGTTTGGTTTTGTTTAGTTAACCAGATTGGTTTAGTTAACCGGATTGGTTTGGTTGGTTGGTTTAACCGACCTTTTCTGTTTGGGTTAACCGACTGGTTTGATTTGCCTTGTTCATTAGGCAAAGGAGGAGAGTTGCCAGAGGTTGAGGTCTGAGGCAACTATTAGGCTAAGGTGAGTGCGTGACCATGGCTTCTGGGCCGGTGGATTCGTTAGGGTTGTTTGGTGATAGGTTTAGAACGAATTGATTGATATTGATGTGTTTGTTTGAGACTGTGTATTGTGCTTGTTGTATGTGGATTGCTGTTTTCGACATGTATGTGAGGTGTTGTCGATCGACACCTAGAGGGTGTGTCGATCGACGGTGTCGATCGACATGCACATGCAGAAGGTGTCGATCGACACCTAGTGGTAGTGTCGATCGACAGCCTGTCTGGTTGGCTGTGGTTGAGCCGTGTTGTTGTGTTTTGTGTGCTGATTGATGTATGTTTGCCTGAGCGGATCCATCGCGTCTGAGTGCGCAGTCGTAGATGGGAGGACCGTCTCACTGGGTATTTATGATAATACTCACGCATCTCTTTTTTCCATGTGATGCAGGTAAAGGCAAATTGTAATCGTGGAATCATGGCAACGAAGAGGGAGATGATCTAGGGTCTCGGTTTCGTGCTGTGTGATTTTGTTGTTTTTCATTTCTGTTTTAGATCCTGGTTAGGTTGCTGGTTTTGTGGAATTGGAATTTATTTTGGATTGGTTTAGTTTAATGGAATTGATTTATGGTTTAATTGTTTATTGTTATCCGCTGGTTGCTTGTATTTATTGCTTGGTTGTTGAGGATAACATTTATGGGAATGCTAATCCGAGACCAAGGGTTAAATGTTTTATTAAAAAAAAAAAAATAACGGGTTGGGTCGTTTCAGTTAATGTCAAATGATCGCGAATGGGGAGACAATTACACTCTGGCAGCTGCAGCCGTACTGGTAATGAGACTTATTTTCTTCTTTTTCTGTGTACATGCAATTGTTCGGGTCCAAACGAATAATGAATTAGAGAAATGTTTCGATATGGTTCATGAGTTTTGCAAAACATATTAATATTGCTTCATTTTGGCCTGATAAGATTTTGAATCACAAGTCAAAACACATGATCATGGAAATATTTCAATTGGAAATATAATCATGCGGAGGTTTTTTGTTATCTTTCTTATTATTTCACGTAATAATGATGTAATGACCTAATTAATAAAAAAAAATATTTTCTCTGACCTTAGAAAATATATCGAGCTAAAATTTTACATGTTTTAAAAGATTTCGACCCATAAACATATTGCATAAAATCGATCAAATAGCATTTTACGTCTAACATTAACACGAGACAAACAATGAATCTCTTATACAAATTGGTTTTTTATAATGCATAATTGTCGTGTTAATACATCTTATTATTCTCAACGAATTACTATAAAATAACACAAAAGATAGTATATTTGAAAATCTTAATGTAAAAAACATGACTATTTTAGGACAACGAGTAACACAAAATAAATTTTGATTCAACCATTCATCTAGGAATTCCCAATACATGAAAAGTTCTTGTTTTATGAAAACATTGCAGAAACCTTCATTTGGATGGACATGTATTTTCGAAAAGGGTTGAAGTTTCTAATTTTCTATCAATTGAACTACATGTTGTCTATTAAAATATTTATTCTTCTTTTTGTAATGATTTTTTTTTCATTTTTTTGTATATTGATTTCTTAATTTTAGTTATAAATCAATTATATTGTAATCATGCAAGTAAGAATAACAAGTCTTCAACGATTTTAACAATATACCCGTCGAGTAGTGTATTCGGTTTTTATAAATCAAATACGGAGAATTTTGTTCCAATACTTGTTAGAGTAGGATCACGAATACTCCAAGATTTCACAGGTCAAAACACATGATCATGGAATATTTCAATTGGAAAAATATTTCTACATCCGTTAAAAAAAAAAGAGGTATAAGAGGGGTGGTGTTTTGTCCTAGTAAAAACCCATATCTCACCATGTTTTATATCTGTATTTATAATCAGAAGCATATAATAGGGGAGAGAGCAGTCTTTAACAAAACCAAACTCATCTTCTTACTATACTCTCTCTGCTGCTGCCTCTGTTGAATGAATCACTTATATGTGTCTTCACGAACCCCTACTCCTGTGGTGGTGTTAGAACTGTACAACAAACATATATTTTATCAGTCACTTGACAGATTGATAAACAATGGAACCGAGAAGCACTATAAAAGACATTCAAAACAGAGATGGAGACAGAGGACCAAAGAAGAACAAACACAGCAACATGATGGGACAGAGATGCAAGCAGATTCAAGAGAAGCACCAAATAACAGAAAGAAAATTTGACATGTTTTAGAGCAGCATGCATTGCATCTTAGAATCAATTAATCACCACAAAATTGATGGGGTTCCGTCACTAATCAAATCACATACCCCATTGTTCTTCAGACTCGTTACCATTAACTAGCACCGCACTATCTGTAGAGTCAGCATCCACCACAACAGCCTCTTCTTCCACATTCTGTTGCTTCTCCTCACTACTGTCTTCCTCAACTTCCTGATGCTCCTCCTCCTCCTCTCCATCTTCTCCCTCTTCCTCTACCTGCTCACAAAACATATGACGCGGTGATGGTCTTATCATAAATCGTATCATCGGTTCATGATAACATTGCCCATTATGGCCCAAAAAACCGAAATCTAGCTACGGGATATCAGAGGTAAAAGACAATCCACCTCAATGGCATGTAATGTAAACTATGCATACCTCGTCGAGAACATCCTCGTGCTGAAGCCTCTCCTCTTCTTCAATTTGCATGATTCTAAAAGCTTCCACCAAAGTTGAATATTCTCTGTGTGCATGACTACCATAATCCCCAGCAGGAGGATGGACGCCCCTGCAAGATGATATATCAACACAAGTATGTTTGGTTGTGAGAATCCCAAAATATTCAATCAATTTAGCAGGATAATTAAAACTACACTGGAGGAGTATTGGAGTTATGTTTATACTGCGTATAAATTCAACAAAAGCAAACACATGACATCCCCTACGCTATCTAATGCAGACACATGACTCAAATCAAAACGGTTAAGAATACCCACAATGCAATTTAAAGGTGTCCTCATAAGCACTGTTTTAAATAACAAGCTAATGACATCTGAAGATACCTTGTCTCTGCAGCTCTTTCTTCAACAGACAGGGCGACTTGCCAGTCCTCAAAGAGATTGGGATACTCTATAGGATCAGCCAGAGATTCAGCAGCCTTTGGACTTATCTATATGCATATTAACAGTTGATCAAGAAAAGCTGTGGATATCTCAACAGGCAAGGCTTGAAATTTAATCAGAAGATGCATAGGAAGTGTCTAACACAAACCTTCGTCAAGTCGTTTCTCCACAATGCCACTATCTCGGAGACCTTGCTTGGAAGGTACGATCGAGCCATCAGCGCGGCTTCAGGTATCCGATTACTATAACCAGACAAATATAGTATAGGCGTAACTAGTTGCAGGAATATATGTTCCCAATGTAAGAAACAGTGACAATGTACCTTTCCACCAACAGTTGCAGGCAGTCTTCTACTTGACCCAACATGAACAAGCAAAGAAAAGCAACATTATTCTTTCCTTGCTCTTTAGCTAATGCTGCCAGCTTTGTCAATCCTTCTGCATCTCCCAAGGAAGAATAAAGCAACAACAGGCCACTCAAATCCATAGCATGCCTCATGCACTCCTCAGCCATATCCAGCTAAGATGATCCAAGCATGGGAATGAAAATAGATGCATATTAGCTTTAACGTTTGTAAAAAACTTAGAACACTAGTTGCAGTTAAAAACTAGTCACCTTCCCAGTGGACATAGCTAATTCTCCAAGTTGCTTCCACTTAGACTCACTTTGTGCTTCTACAGCAATGTCCTGTCAAAATACAAGAATTGAACGACAACACATTGGTAAGACATGAATATAAAGCAACTCAAATGGTAAAACCTGCAGACTAACCTTTGCGACCTCCAATCTACCAAGCTGTATGGCCAACTCAAATCTGTAATCAGGGTCAGTAGCCACTTCCAGAGCATCTTCTATCATTCCACGAGATTCCAAAAAGTGTGCCACGCTGACAACAGGAGCAGGTTTTTGAAGTTGAAATCAGAAAATTAATAGTGCATGAATTTAAAACAATAATTTAAACCATAATGTGATCTTGAATTCATGTTGATTAACATTATAATCCAACTATTAACCATAATGCGTAAATGAAGATAATACGAGGAAAACACACCCTCATACCTATTGTGATGATCCTTAGGAATTGAAGGTAAGAGTTGACTAGCCTGTTCCAAATCTCCACGCATCACAAGAGTCTTGTACTCAATCAAACTTAAAAGTAAAGTATAACCGATAATGCTGTAAACAATAAAATTGACATAGAAGTCAGAAAGTTAACAGCAACACTGGCCATCAAAATTAACAGTAAAACATCTGCTTACTTGAACTCTTTGTCAATTAGATAAACCCGACTTTGATTAGCGAGATAACCCAACAAGTACATAGGACGGTCCAGATGATACATCGTCGTTACCTGTAATATAAGGAATATTGAACATCATATACAACAAAATCAAAACACACTTTTTTCCAAAATCCTAGAAATGAGCCTTACCTCACCACCAACACAGTAGTTAAGCCTCCAAGACGAGTTGGTATAGATAAAACAATCTCCAACCCATAAGCCAGTCCGAACACGGTCATTGGTTTCATTGAGAAGCTCAAACGCATCCTCAATGCCTTCCTCATCAATTTGTTTACCGCCATCCAAATAAGAAGAAATAATGTCGCGCTACATCAGAACAGTAAAAAACAACTTAAAACCATGTATCGGACAGCAACAGTACAAAGAAAATAAACCAAGGCACCTATTTGAGTTTTGGTTCACTGCTAAAACTTTTTAAAACCCCTCACATTGAGCTTAAGGATGTAGAATGATGAATCACTGGCAATTGCAACGAGATCACCACTGTCAGCCCAATAAAGATTCTGAGACATCAATAAATAAAAACGTTAGATGTGAATAAAACATTGTGTTGCAGTAAAGAGCAGTATCAATCTGCATTGGCGTTTAAAGTTCAGATAGGATACTGTCTTGTTTATCTCCAATGAAAATACTTCAGAAATCGTAACCTATGAACCACTCTCCTGTAGAAACTAATACAGCTACTTCTGGTATATAAGCACTTACTTTGACAGTAACATCTATCCGCCTAATCAACCTGCATTCCACCCAATCATAGAAGCAGATAAAATCACTTGAGCACATTGCCAATAACGTCCCACCAAAAATGCGCTCTGCTGAGAAAGTAGGCCTCACAGTCTTCTTTTCCTGCATATTATTAAACAAGGCTGTCAGTATTGGTTAGTGTAATTTAAAGAACAGTAATCAGACACCAAAAACAAAAGCTTAAAAGTTAATCAGTGGGGAAAAGAGAATTACAAACCTGGAAGTTCTTGCTGAAGATCTTGATCTTTGTCGAGCTTTCCCTGACAGCATGTTCCCCCTCAGATGACCAAACAAATTCCAGTGCTGAGCCAAATGATCTATTTCTCCATGCCAAGGCAGTGTAGATGATGTACTCACCATCTCCACAAACAACCACAAACCTACCATTAGGGTTGTGCTTCAAGCTCTGAAAAGAAAAAGGTTAAAAAACAGAAACATAACAGTGAGTAATCACAAATATTATAAATGATTGAGGTTGTATTTCCTACTAATACAAGTAATCTATCAAATTGCCCAAAAAAAAAAAAACTACACGCAGCAGTTGAAGAAAAACGTTAGATACATATTCAATATGCCTCCCATAAATGATAGAAAATGACAATCCACAGAAATGAAATCATATTCCCTTCATCATCTAAATGGAGTGACACAAACATGTATACACTTAGAACGATGCCACTTACTTGAGGATACAGATCGCAGCTCCCTAGCTCTTTAACAGCCAAAGGCAATCTCTCACCATCAGCGACCTAAATAAGCCCACAAACAAATGATAAATATAAACATGAGCTAATTTTCAAATCTAAGAAAAAAAAGCAACAATGTAAAAGTGTTCAATATTTTAACCCCAAACCTCATCTGCGCCCATGCTCTTGATGTTCACAGTATGTATTTCATTGTGTTTAGCCCAAATAATTTTTCCACTGTTGTCCATACTAGCCACTGGTATTTCACGGCCAAGTTTCACCATTATAGATCCTTCGTCATAACCAATTACAAGCCTGGAAAAGGATATGGTATTATCAACTCGTATATCATTTAGGAAAATAAATTTACACAAAGAACGAAACATATGTGAAGATAAGTACACTGTACACCGTTAGAAGGGCATAAATTTTGCCATAGTAAAAGTTCAGAAACCTACCGGCGTGAACCTTTAATGTGTCCAATAGCCCAAACCCTCTCAAGGCCATAGTTCAATGTATTCTCAAGCCTAGATGTCAAATATTAAGTGAAATTTCTAATTAGAAGACATGAAAAGTTGAAGGAAAATTTTACGACTGAGTCAATAGTAGTTCCAATTCAGATATCATACGAGTTACCTGTAAGTGGTGGCATGCCATATGCGAACAGTTCCATCCTCAGATCCCGTAATAATTATTGGGAGCTCTGGATGGAAGCATACTGCTGAAACATTGTGTGTATGACCTTCAAGTGTCTGAACGCAACTTTTCGTTTGGTAGTCCCACACCTGCTTCCAGAAGACATATATGAGCAAAAGAAAACCCTGCAGGAACCTATATACAAACAATACAAATGGAGATACATGCAAGCACACATATATAACAAACAACTTGCATAGCAGCAAGACAGCTCAGTACGGACCTTAGCAGTATGATCATCAGAACCAGTGATTAGGTACGGTTTATCCCCACCAGTAAAGTAGTCTACACAGTTTACCCCTTTCAGATGTGCATCCAAAGTAAAATTTGGATCCGGAGAACCAAGATTCCATATCTAGATAAGAAAATGTGTAAAACAGGAGAAAGTTTTAGCTTCTCATATTGGGAATGAACAAACAATATGTCTTACAAGTCCAAGACTAATCTTACTTTTATGGTACGGTCAAGGGATGCACTAGCAAAAGTATTGGTGTCTTTCGGATTGAAAGTCACTTGCATAACATAATGTGAATGCCCTTCGAAAATCTGAGTGCAAAGCCAACCCTTCTCCCAGTCCCAGAGCTTGATGAGCATATCATCAGATGATGATAAGACATAGGGAAGGGTGGGATGAACAGCAACACACCTAATGTAATCAGCATGAGCCTCAAATACTTTGACCTTATCCATTGTGTTGTAGTTGTAGACACGAATAAACATGTCATCAGCTCCAGCTACAACCCACTGCTTGCGTGCAACAAACTTAGCTGACCGAACTACACAACAATGACATAGACTCAACAAATTCAGGACCACAGAATGCCTACACATAAGAAGGAATAGGGACAACGAAATGATGTAGATCATACCCGGCAATTCAGTCACTTCGAAAGATTTTACCATTGTCTGCAAAGTCACATAAATATCAGCGTTAAGAAACAGGAAGAATATAAGGCATGAAGTAAGATAAAGGCAACAGATGATCCTAACATGGGATACTTAATTCTCATACCTGTGTCTGATAGTTCCAGATGCACACAGTTCCGGAATACAAACTTGCCAGGATCCTGTACCAAATTATTGGATTAATGTTTCATTTACCATAAAAAAAAGCTAAGAATGATGTTAACAAGATACAATGCAAATGGAGGATGGCTCAAATTACCATGGCTCTGTTGGATGGAGATCTACAGATTTGACTCTTTCTGATCTTTGAGCAAATTTACGCTGATCCAAACATATAAAGGTGTCACTCCAATGGCCAGTAATATAATTAAAAGAGGTCCAAATCGACCATCAAGTAAACGAAGGAGACTGATGATTACCTTGATTTCGAGTCTGAGAGGCTGTCAAGAATTCAAAGAAAAGCATAAACAAAAGTTAGCGCAGAGCAGAAAACAAAATAGCTCGTACAAACTCTCGAGAGAGAAACCAAAGCACGCATCGAGTTCGTTTCTAGCAACCTAAGACATGTTCAGCATACGCATTTAGGGATCTCGATCGGCGAAGAGCATGTTCAACAAAGAGACCTCACGCGTTCGATTTAGGGAATGAATGAAAGACGATCACAAGTTCTAATGCGATTAAGCACGAACTATCACCGGAATCGGAATGAGAAAGCAAAAACTGAAACAGAGTGAGAGGTGGATCTACGAGAGATGATAAGACTAACCATCTTTGCAAGTCGAAACGAATGTAGCTACCGGAGATCGGCTTATCGTCGGAGTTGGAATCACGGCCACTGATCGCAGCGAAGAAGAAGAGGAGAGAGTAATGCAGAGAACGGAAGTGATGGAGAGAGGCGTTGGGGGTGATTCTACTCCCAGTGCGCGTTGGCTAAAGTGATCGATTTGGATCTGAATCTGGGTGTACTCGTCTCTCTTAATGCGACGTCGTTTTTAACATCACGCGTTACTTCACTCCCTTATGCGATGTTAGATTTGGACGACCCTTTTTTACTTCTTTACGCCACACGCATTTGAACCCCATTTTTTTCCTAAAGCTCGTCTAATAAACAATACATATTCAAACTTAACAAGTAGGAATTATGCTTAAGGATTAAATTGATTGTTTAAGACATAAAACTAAAAGAGTGATGAATAGACACTGATCACAACACCCAAATCAATACCATTTCGAGATACGAGCGAGAGAGGATAACAAACAGTGAGATGGGTCACGCAAGATAGCGATAATTGCAGAACCTATTCGAGTCCAATGGTTCTTCATACAAAAGAACAAATTGAAAAAAAGCAACAAAAAACGTATTCCAAATGTCCAACTCCTTTCACCAAATGTCCAACATGGCTCAACTTCTTTGCCCATTCTAATCCTCCGATTGATTTACATCTCTATACATCACAATTGTTAAGAGTTCAGTTGGATTTAGGCTCTATGTGTCCTCCTCATAACCCACTAGAATCGTCATCACTTGTTCAGGCACCAATCATCAAACCCCTGCATAGTCAGCCATATGAGTTTGATATCATGTTAAGCGTAAACAAAGTCAAGAGAATGCAACGAGCAAGAAACTTATTCAATGAAGTAATTTAATACTAAAACATTTTAGTAATCCTCATCTTTTTAATGCTAGTGTTATTCAGTTTAGTGATTTTTCAACTCTATTAAATGTTAGTGCTTTTCAATACTATTATGTGGTAACTATGGTCAATATCATTTATAAAAAAAAATCATGGAAAGTTCAAACCAAATCCCAAGCTTTTGAGGATAGAATTATCAAAATCTCATAAAAGCTATCGTTGAGAAATGGATTTGAATTCTTACAAAGTGAACAATTCAATAACACCACCTTAAAGGTAAAATATGTTGGTGATTTCAAGTTCATCTACTCATGGAAGGCATATTTAGGGAAAGAATGGTTATCTTACTTGAATGAAATCGATCCATAGGAATCTCTCGCTGTTCACGTTTAATGCACAGGTACTCAGCTAGCAAAGCCATTACAGCAAGTCCAGTTCCATTTACAACCCACCATGCTATAGACGAAGGCCATCCTCCATACATGATGCAGAAGAAGAGATGTATGATATAGAGAGTTGCAGAGAAATCTAAGCATTTCCGTGCTCGTTCCACCAAAAATATCATGTACACAGCCCTGCAACAAGTTTCATAGCAATCTTCAGGGTTTTGAAAAAAGTAATAAAGAGAAAGCAAAGCAAATGATTGGGAAGGCAATTCAGGAATTTGGTTCTTACCCTGCCAGAGAACTGAACAAGAAGGAGGCAATAACACACCAACCAGTGAGTGTTGAAGTAGTGAGTGTAGCGTAATCAAAGAAGTAAACAAGACTAAGACGAGGAACACGAAGGCCAAGAAAGACCATCATGAACACTCCTAGACTGAGATAGTATGAGCACTGAAGGCAAATAATCTGCCCAACAATCAGCCAAGGATCCCATACAGCTGTGCCATAGAACATGTCTGCAGCAAAAAACAGAAGAAAATGTTGCTAATCAAAATTACGCAAATCCCAATATTCGAATCTAAGCATCATCAAAATGCGACTCAGTCTAAAATTCCCAGATTCGTCTAAATCATAGTTTTGGATTCCACTGAACTAGACGATTGCTAACGGAAGATCAAATGCATAACGCGAAAACGCACCTGAGATCACGGAAGGAATATACAAATTGTTGATTCGCGGAAGGGATGTAGTAGTAGGTTTCCAGATTCGAGAGTTGGAAAGAAGATCCAACAGGATCCGCAACAGCTGGAGATGCACGAAAGCCAGATCGATTACGACGAGGTACGATACAGAGAGCTTCTCCTAGACGAAACGCAACAAACGATTTTGCAGAGAGAGAAAGAGAGAGAAGAAGAAATCTTGGTATCGTCCATAAACAGATGAATAATCAGCGTTACGACCGTACATGTAAGTTATCGAACAGTGAAAGACCGCATAGCGCAGTGGATTAGCGCGTTTGACTTCGGATCAAAAGGTCGTGGGTTCGACTCCCACTGTGGTCGATCATTATTCTTTTATTTTTTTGTCTCTTGTGTTGTGTACCAAAATAGAAAGAAAAAGAATCTCATCCATTCATTATTGTCGGTAGGGTAGAGACAGTAAGCAATAGTAACAGAATAGTACAAATGTTCCCATCAAATGAGTAATAGTAACAACAACACACACAATCATACAAAGTTGAAAACAAAAGAAGAAGAAGAAAGAAAAATGGATGAGCCGGGGCATCAGGCCACAGCAAAACTCACCCGAATCAAAGCTTTTTATTGAAGCACACAAAAATCCCAAAATCTAAACTTACAACACTTAACTCACACTCAAGACGCCAAAATGCCACCGCATCATCATAGAAACGATGAGGAAAAAACCTCAGTCACCATTTCAAGAATGTACAAGTGTGTTTGCTCTGCTCCACTGGTTTTGCTTCTCATGGGTTAAGAGGCATTGCCATAGGAAACAGATCCTCGGTGTAACTTGATCCAGGCGATATGTCCAAAGAATCTTCAACACCGGCCTCCTCAGTTTCCTTTTCTGCTGATTCCTCGCTGTTGTAGCCACCAAATCAGCCAGAAGCAGAAATAGATATCAGAAATGTTACTTCAAAAAATCTTGAGACCACTGTTTTTATATAAGTTTGATCCATACCTGTCAATATGAATGTTCTGACAATCTTGAGGTTTTCCTGTGCATGAGCAAAGCCGGTTTAAAGAATCATCAGGCATTGAATCGCCTTCCGGTTTCTCAATTTCTTCCTTGGTGCCTAGACCTCCCAACTCTTTCGGGTCACAATCCAGGATGCAGTCGCCGAATATATGAGTTGTTTTGGGGTTTGGCCCATGAGAAATGATACACGTATAATCCTCAGAGAGTGCCATCTCACGGCCAGAGAGCGAACGAGAGTAAGCCTGGCTGGAGATAATATCCATAGGAGATGAGCTTGATCTCCTAGGGGAGTTACGTTCCTCCACAACAACTGCGTCCCAGACATCAGTGATTGAGTCACACGGACGAGGATGAATGTTTACCGCATCAGACAATGAAGCAGCAGCATAGTTGTTAGGCAAAGAAGTAGATTTCACACAAGGATCATCAAACAGTTCACCGGAAAGCAAGGCTCTTCTATCAACATTGACCTTGATTTGAGGGGCAAGGACGATGTTTTCCCTTCTGAATGAATCACTCAGACCACCCTCATCGCCTCCATCTCCAATGCTGGAAGCCATCGAGCTTAGAACAGAAAGACCAACTTTGTCACAAACCCATTTGTTCCGCGGGCTAAACCTGGGAGACCTGGGGCTAAACAAGCCACCAAAGTTTGCAAAAACTCCAAAATCAAGAGGAGAAGTAGGGCTCTTCCCTGCATCAGAGTCTTGCGTTCCTTTGGCCCCAAATCCAACAAAGAAGCCAGGGATGCTAAAGAGCGGGGCACTAATGTGTTTGAGATCAACTAAGTCAGATGTATCTGAGGAATCTGGAACAGGCTCAGCCATTATGAGTTGATCAACCAAATGATTAAGCTGATGAGAATTCATTTCCCACTAGATGGTTCACAACAAGTCATTCCTGCAAAACAACAAAACTTGAATCATTTGTACAACAGAAATGAAATCTAATAAACACAGTTGTATCAATATAGACAGAGAATCCAAGAAAAATCCACAACTGATTGAGACTACCAGTAATCAGGCAAACACACATTCAATTCAATCCACAAAGAATCTGTTCACTGATTAGATTAACTTCAACCTAAATCCCTAAACCCAAGGAAAGGAATGAACAAGAGTAGAAATTGATCGGACAATCAAATGTAGAGTGAAGAAATACACTGAAAAATCCCAAGGAAACGGTAACGATTGAAATGATCAAGTAGTTTGAAATCAAAAACATACCATGATGAATCAAAGTGGTTCGGATCAGAGGAGAGACAAATGCAGGTGAGAAAATATCAAATGAGGAATGGGAGAGAGAGAGAGAGACGAATTTGAGGCTTCTTCTTCTTCTTCTTGTTATCTTCTTTGGGTTTCTCTCTCTTATTATTGTGTTCTTGTGCTACTGTGATTATTTATTAAGAAGAAGCAAAGAAAGAAAGAGAGAATACGTACAAGACTCGTATTTTCACTGATTTTCCTTTTTATTTTTAAAACAAATAATAATTCTACTTATTTCTTTGAGATTTGTAAAATCGGAAATAATAATATTTGGGAAGAAAAAAAGAAAGATTGAGTGCATCTCATTCACACTGGAAGCAACGCGTACGAGTAATCGTGTCTCCCATTATCCAATCGAAAGTTTCTCTCCGAATTACCTTTGTTGAATTTCTTCAGGCCCATCCATGACTAAGCTTTTATATCAAACCCATAATTAATTCCCCAGGTTCTAATTTGATCTTCACTATAATATATTTTTCGTAATTGAATGAATGAATGTGACAATTTCATTAATTTGAAATTATGATATTTGTGAGAAAGATATATTGCTTTCAGAAAGTGAATAAATCATTATTTTAGTTACGGACAAAATGGGCATTGCAACTTGATGATTATTCAATCCTTTGAACATGAGATTATTCCTCTGGTTTATTCGAAATATACTTGTGTCCATTCCCTAATACAATATCATTTCTCAATCGTTACATTACAATAACGTAACTCAGATATGTAAAGGATATAATCGTTGACTGATATCCTCCCATACTATATGACATAGCTAGCATTTCGATTTAGAATTCGAAGTATATACAAAAACAACTGCTTTCAATTTTGTTTCTTCCCCAGCAGCTTGATTTACATAAGCCATTGACTTATTCAACACCATAACAGTAACAAAAAATTTGAACTGAATAATTGTAGGGCTTTACCCCGAAGGGAGCCCTTCCAGAAATTCTCGAAGGCCCAAGACAAGCTTAGGCCCAGGAGGGGGTTTGGAAATAGTTTTCAACCAGCAATAGACGCGCCTCGGTTAGTACCTCATTAGCTGCGTCATTGCCCCAAGCGCAAAGATGCTTTTCCCCTCAGGACGCGAGTCTCTTTATATACTACAACACTACCGACCTCTCAAAGCTTTACAAGCGATGTGGGACAAAATTCACTCACCTTTATAAATTCTAATCGATCGGGCTTCTGCTATTTGGGCCCTCAAAAGATGGGCTTATTTAAATCGAACAGATTTTTTGGTTAGTAAATGATAACTTTGAATCAGTGGTGTTGATTGATTGGTTGAAAAGATCTACGGTCAGTAAAGTATTAATTTCGGTCATGAGTTTCACTTTCCAATACATAGCAACAATTGTTATTCAACACATGCATTCAATACAGAATCTGAAAACTTATGGTAACAGATTCAACAAATACAAATCCAAGACTAAAACTTGCCATTTATTAATCACATTACTACATTTGCAACAACGTAAATCGTTGAACAGTTTCTCATTTGACCAAACTTATTCATCTTAATCCTCTTTATAACAAGGCTCCTCTACTCTAAACATCGAAGAATCTCCATAAAATCGTAGAGCAATATCTTCTTGTGTCTTTGTCTTTTGATAATATATGTTTTGTAACATTGAAATGATCTTGAGTTGATTTTGCAGAGGAGAATCATCCACCAGAGAAATGCCAAACCAGTTGCAGAAATCGCTGCACCGTTACCTGTCAAAGATCAAGAAAGAGACAGGGAAGCTGCAATTGTCGTCTTCTCAATCCTTCTCATCCTCCAAGAACTGGGTGCTCGCTGGTTGTAAGCATCCAAAGAAGAAGCTCTCCTTCTCCTTTAAGCACAAACGACGTCCCAGCAAAACCAGATTCTACGACGACCATAAAGACCTCCAAGACTCTCGTCACGAAGCCACCTTGTCCGACATTGATCGTTTCCTCGAGGAAAACTTCAAGTCCCTCTGCATCAGAGATGGTGACGAGGAGGAGAATGTTGAAGGAGACAGGGTGAGGAAAGACAAGGGGAAAAGGGAGTCTGAAGAAGAAGACAGTGATGATGATGATGAAGAAGACGAGTATCGTCACAGATTCGAGCGGACATGGGGACCAGCCGTGTATGACTCGCCTAAGCTGCCTTCTGATTCGCAGGGGACTGGGAGGCTGTCTCCACCGCCAGGATCATGGGAGAGTAGGCCTAGCATGGACACTACGTCCACCTCAAGGTCCAACTCATCCTCTTTGGTGTTGCCAGAGAACTGCATCGCCGTGCTTAGATACACGGTTGAGCCGCAGGAGGATTTCAAGCGGTCGATGGTGGAAATGATGGAGTCGAAGCTAGGGATGAGGGAAAGGGAGGTGGACTGGGACTTGATGGAAGAGCTGCTCTTCTGCTATCTTGATCTCAATGACAAGAAATCACACAAGTTCATACTCAGTGCATTCGTGGATCTCATCATCGCTCTCCGCGACAAGGAGAAGACGATCACCAGGAAAGGCATTGTGAGGTCGCTCAGTACTCGAGTCGCCAGGGAGAGGCTGCGGAAGAGGATGATCATGACTGACGCTGTTCGCAACTAATGGATGCAACTCTATATTTGCTTTGTTGTAATTCAAGATTTCTCATTAACTGAACAAAACAAAGTTTCTTTCTTTCTTTCATTCCTTTCTTCTCAGCCAAGGCTGTTTGTTTTACTTACAAAATGAATGAAGAACAGAGACAAAAAGGGACAATGGTATATAATCAGTCTTGTCTTTTCCTCGTTTTGATGCATTGCTCATATGCAGGACGATACTTATCTGGCACAAAGTCCTTGAATCTGTTAACAAAGGAGGCAGAGATAATTAGAGTCGGCGGCGTAATTTCACACACAAAAGGTGATGTAGGTATCATATAGTTCAATTACCCCATGAGAAGATGATCTCGCTCTGCTCCACAGAACAGTTGCACAATGGACTGCATCACGTTTGCTAATTTAAGCTCCTTCTTCTTCAATGCTTGCATGTATCCTATGAACTCCTTATATTCTTCTGCGTTGAGCTTTTCTTTGACCTAGTAAGATCATCAGTTGCATGACTTCCAATGCAAACAAATAACCGGATATACAAAGGAGAGATGAAAAGAGAAGGTGGAAATCTCACTTGTCTCAAAAATGCAGGGGCTCTTTCTTCCTTGTTATCAGCACCTCCATTCCCTTTCTCATTCAACACTGAGGGCGATGAAGCACTTCCTTGACTCTCTGGAACCTTTCGCTTTTTTACGAGTCCCATTGTGTTGAAACAGGTGCTCGGTGCTACCATTTCTGTTTTACAGGTCTGCTTCTCACTGTTGCCGCATTTTAGATCAACTACACATCTCTCTACCGGAGTATCCTCGTCACTCAGTTCCACTAATTTAGCCTTTGAAGAACAAGCCTGCATAGCGTCTCCCTTAATAATGCGAGGCATCTTGCCTGTACGTTGGAGAATGGTCAGGCCTTTCCATTTAACATTATTTCCGTCACGCTCTGAGTGTGAAGCCCGATTTGCAGGAGGAAATCTGTCCAGTCTGCTAAACTCATTTTGTACAACCCCAACGTTCTTCACATTACGATTACCTGCAAGAGATTCATATACCCAAAGCAAAATTGCAACATAGAGAGTTGAAGTTAGACTCACATTATAACCATGTGCAAAAAGTAAACAATTTTTCTCGCCATGAGAATGAAGGAAAATAAGTCACTGACCAGAGGCTGGTGTAGGGGCATTCTTGCTTGACTCCACTGGTAACAATGTTGAAACTGTATTGAAAAAGATTTGGCTTATGATGAGTATGCTTGAAAATAAGGCTTCAAGAGAATAAGAACATTTTTCTTTCTAAAACTTTTACATATATGCTAATACTATTGACTGTACACATTTTATATCATGTCCCAGCACCCAAACACAATCCATAGTTAAAATCACAGGGAAAGAAACAGGACAGGGGATAATTAGGGACAGATTAAGATATCGGAACGCCTAATGGAAGTTATTTTTTGGCTGCAAGAAGCATTACCTATATTGTTCTCTTGTTCTGTTACAAGCCTTGCAGGAAAATTTGATCTATCAGTCCGGAAAAATCGAGCAAGGTCAGAAATGACCTCTCCATATCTAGAGTAGCTCTGCAAAACAGATGTACCCACAAAAAAAACTTATTCTCCATAAAAAGCAGAAGGCAAGACAGAGCAGAAACATATACCTTGACATAAGGTCGTATCCAAAGTGATATCTTGGATTGCAGGGACGGCTCTTCAAATCTGTCAACAATAGCCAATGTACAAAATAATCAGAACAAAACGATAATGAATACATTTTTACACAAGATTGAGCACGGTTTCTTGTCTAATTGGAGAATACTATAGTGAGTAAAATTTAGAAAGAGAATGTCGGACACTATATGAACCCAAAGCAATGTCAAATAATGAACATACATCGCAAGACTAAAATTGGCAGTGCCTTGACTAAAGATTTCATGCATTTATCTATTTGTCCAAAAACAAGATGTCTACATCTTTATATGCATCATCCATGTAATATATGCATGGAGAGAACATTCTTGCAGGAAGCCAGAAAAATAAACCACGGATAGCATGAACAAAACCTGTTATCACAAAAGATGATAGCTCCATAATCATGGCGATGGCGGATTACACGTCCAACGGCCTGATTCACAGCTCGTACGGCTTCTTGACTGTACCACATCCTCCCAGACAGAAGGGTTGATCTTGAAAACTAAAGAATGCATGAGAAATCATAACCTTGATGAGTCAAGAGTTGAATGAATATTGAACTCACCTTGACATCTGCAAGTTGAGATTGTTCATCCAGAAACTCTCGTTTCAATTTAACCTGTTTAACACACGGGTTGTTAATACTGGAATGCAAGTAGCAGCATAAAATCAAAGCCACAGCAGGAGAACAACATATAGAAAAGAAAGTATCATAGAAATAAAGTGACCTCTCAGTGCCAGTATGAATAAAAGTAGACAAAACTTATGAGAAAGAAACTCTCAAATAGAGCAAGGTGTTCACTGCTTTCCGCTACCAATTTAGCTAACGAGCCAAAAAAACATTTTCAGAACAAAACATATGGATAGAGTAAACAAACCCTAGGATCAGTCACCCTGGCATAAGGTAACCCAGTAATGATAACAGCTCTGCCAGCACCGTCAGCAAAATCCAGTCCTTCACTGACCTGACAACATAACAAACACCAGCCGTACTGAAAAGTGAAAAGAAACTACACAAGTAACCTCCTCTTTATTGTACCAGCATCCTCATGCAGACACAATAGATACTTAGGATATATTTCATACAAAGAAGCACATTTCATACAGGTTGAAGAGAACATACCTTTCCACGACAAACGGCGAAAAATACTGCGCCCGAAGCTGATCTATCTTGCAATTTATCTGAAAAGTCCTACCATGAAAAAAAATACAAAGACGCAGTTAAGTAATTATATTCTGTCTTTTGAAAACAAAAGTACGTAGATGAGAGGCATCTGTTGCTAACCTGCATTGCTGCAGGAAAGAGTGAAGAATCTTTAGGTTCAATGACAGGTTTCTTGAGTTTGCAGATTCTTTCCCATATCGTCATCGAGTTTCCGTGACACTGAACGATGAAGAAACAGTACGGTTTCAAGCTAAAGAGTACCAAAATTTCATACTCAGAGAAAATTTATAATGACCATACCCCATCTTTCCAGAATGCAATGCAACGGTCCATAAGGTAATAGGAAGGGAAAAATATCAGCAGTCCATCAGGCACTACCCGAGAAAAGTTAACTGCAGAGTAAAAACATATAATAATCAATTGATAACAATAGGAATAGCAGCTTCGATTTTCAGACAAGCTCGATTCTAGATCTCGGTTGGACTACCAAATAACAAGATACTTACCAATAGCATTCCCAAGTTCTTGTTTGTACTCCGGTACATCACGATTCTGGTAGCTAGAATTGAGAACGCGCCCTGATGGACCAGTACTTACAATTCCTGCCCATATCTGATTTGAGGATATAACATGGGGATTCTCCAACCGGACAGGAAAGTCTCTGCAATTTCCAGAAAAAAGGATGTTTCCATTAAAAGTTGGGTAAAAAGGCAGAGAGAGAAGCATAGTGAGAGAATACCATAGCATATACTCACAGTTTTAGTTCTTGAGCCAATGAATCCATGGGAGACAAGGTCCCTGATGTTAAAATGATAGACCTAACACCTTTTTTTGCTATGTCCTGCATGGTAATTCCAGGATTGAAACACCACCAACTAAGCGTTCTTGATGCCTTGCCTACAAAATAGATCAGATAAATCATTTCTTTTGTCCAAAGTTATGACTAATTTGCAGATTAAGAACGATTATTATATTCTCAATCTAGCAAACGGGTGCTTCTATTATTGCTTTGGGACTGCAGCATCTTCATGTTTTTAAGGCTATAGACGAACCCATTCTTATTTACCTTTAATGACATCAGTAGAACCCTGCTCAAGCTCCTGTACATGAACCTAAAAAGGGACGAATCTTGAGACTGTAAGTGAAAGATATGAGTAAAAAAAGGGGGTTCTGCAAATGAGAAACTTATATATAAAATTGGAAATGGAATACAAATAACAGTTTGCTTAAAACTCACACGATAAACATCTGCATGGTTACTTCCATTTTCTCTAAAGATCAGTTTTAGAATGTCAGCAATGATTTCTAGTTTGCTCCCAGCGTTGGTCGCTGTTCGTTGTTTCTCCTCCTCCAAGAGCACTGCAGCCTCCTCAACTGTGCCAATGAGTTTAGGAGCAGTTTCATGAGTGATGTTAAGGCTTTTAAGCATCTCATATATGTAAGGCCCAGGCTTGGTAAATCCCTCATCCTTTTTCAGAATTGGCACTTTATTAATCAGTTCTTGCAGCTTTAGAAGAAGTCCTGGAAGAGAAAAACAGCGCATAGATTAGGACAGACATTTCATTTCGATTCAATTATAACAGAACATTGCACTCTCAGTCAAGGGCCCAAGTTTAACCTTTAAGTATAGCAAAAGTCTCAGGGTTCATGGACACGTCATTTAAGGAATCCCTTCGTCCTGCAGCAAGTTTTACACATTCTTGCGCTTCAGAAATGCAAGCCGATAAAAGCACTGAAGGAAGATCAAATGAAGCTGAGTCTGCGCATAAACTTTCCTGCGCATATTTTAAAGATAAACTAAGTGTTAGGAGAGGTTGGAAGCAGTATAAACGTTCCAAGATAGGATAACCTGGACAATAGAAAAATCTCCAGGAAACGAAACAGTAAACACACAGGATTATTACACGTGGAACATCTTTATTCCCCTTACTAGATTGTGAGCTTCATCAAAAATCAGGACGCTATTATTCCATTCGACTTTCAAAGACTTTCTAAACGCATTGCTGATCAAGTAGTTGTATGGTGCAAATACGATATCCACGTCCTTATGAAGCTCTCTTGTGATATAATACGGGCATCTGCAAAATATAAATATGGTACAGATGAAACAAACCAGCAATGTAAGAAACAAATATGTAGAAGTAGCAAAAAAAGGAGGAACTTACGATCCGGAATCTTTTCCAATACTGACCAAGTCCTCTATGTCAACTGGTTCGTCGCCAATATGAGGGTTCTTCTTCAAAAACTCTACAACAGATTCATGGCAAAGGCAAAACAGTAATCATAAACAAGAATCATGCTACAAAACAGTGGTTAAATTGGAAAAAAAGAAGAGTACCTGGAGTCCCATTGAAATTGTTACATTGGCGTTTTCCACGCTTTTTGCAAAGGTACTGACAAGCATTAGTCAGAGCCTTTCCACGGAGTGACTTCACTTCCTCATTAACGCATAATTGCTCTCGCGATCCTAGCATCATCATCTTAGGCCTTACAAATATTGAGATACAGAAAGATTAGAACAGATGATTAAAAAGTAAATGCTAATAAGGCAGGCACAGAATGTAGTCTAACCTGTAGCTACATCTTTTGAGTTCTTTGATCACTTGGCGAAGCTGACTATGAGTTCGAGACGCATAAACTATGGTAGGAAAACCTCCTCCTCCTCCTCCTCCGGATTGTGACATTAGCTCGTCTGAATCTGTCCAAGGGAAGTCACTCTTCTTCTGATCCTTACGGGTTGAGAAACTACCCAGACTCTTTCTCCAGGCTAAGGTAGCACAGAGAAGACAAAGAGTTTTCCCTGTTCCAGTAGGACTCTCCAAGAGCGCATGACATTTCTGCAGTAACAAGAGGCAAATAGAGTAACCATCATAAGTATAAACCAAACTAAATCAATAACGAGACTGTATACTAAAGAGTGTTCAATTCAGCTTTAATTTGAGATCAAATCGATGAAGAAGACGAGAGAGGTCGAACCCAAATGGTCGAATCAACACAAAATCATAGTCTAATCGAGTGAAGGCGGAACCCTAGTCAATGAAGTGCGCGTCAAAGAGTCGACAAATTCGGGAACTCGACAGAAACAACTATTTCGGAGATACAAAATCGAAGATAGTTCAAGTGTAAAGAGGGATACCCACGTTTTGAAGAGACTCGATTACTCGGTCCATGTAAGTGATCTGAGAAGGGTAGGCCTCGAATGGGAAATCAACATCGATTCCTCTGATGCTGTAAACGGGCATTTTGTTTCTTCCCTCTAAAGAAGAGCACTGGTCGGATTCCGATGACACAGCACCGGCGACGGAGCTTGGAAGCGAAAAGTCTCCGGAAATGGAGAAGACGCGCCTCTTCTGATTTTCCCGCCACTTAGGTCATGCGGCTTCCTTAGTTCCACACTTTAAAACAACTGTAAAGCCCATTTTTATAAGGCCCATTACGTGAATTTCTGGTCTTTTATTATCAAGTCACTAGTACTATGGTGCAGCGAATTGAGCCCTTCTTTGTTTGAGATATTCAAAGCCTTTGAGCCAATTAGTTTGTTTGGTTGTGTATCAGAACTACGTTCGAGTTGCGGTTAGTTTGTCTTCGTTTGCAGTTCTAAAGAATAGTGAAAGATAAAAGTAAAAGAAGAGCCAATGAGAGTGTCAAAACTGTGAAAAGGCTAGGAAACTCGGCAAAGTCTTTTTGAGTATCACTGCGTAGCTGCTTTGCCGAGTTCCGCTAATAAGATTTGAAGACAAACTATTGTAAAGTATTTTCATCAATGTAACGATCCTTTCTGTTTTACTCTTCCTCCGATCCCGACTCTTCAGAACTCGACTCTTCCTTCTTTGCCGTCCCATTGGCCTTCTTCGACCCCTTCTTCTCATCCATATCTTTCTTGTCGTCCTCATCTTCACTGTATTCACTTTCATAATCATCGTCCTCCTCTTCAATCTCATCTTCCTCCTCCATACCTTCTTCTGCAATTGCACCCTCATCTGATACAAAACCACGAGTCCCAGCCCGGGTTCTTTTCAGGACTTTGACTTTCAGTGATGTCTTTGTGTCACAGCCGATCCATGAGTCGCACAGGCAGAAACACGTCAAGTTGTATGTACCCTCTGCGGGTGCTTGGAGTTTACCCATTACCAGTCTTGAACCGCCTTTCACCTTCTCAATAGCTTCTCTCACTGCATTGCTTGTTTCCTTCACCCCTGCACCCGAACCTTCCATTGCATCACTGATGGTTTTTGATGCAGCAGTTGTGGCTCCACCTTCGTCCATGAAGCTAACCTTCTGAGAGAACCAGACGTTGTTTGACACTGTATCCGCAAGGAGAACCCAATAGTTTTCCTCCTTGTGGAACGGGAAGTATGGTGCGTGAGGAAGAGCGCCTATGAGCCCATTGGGTCGTTTCAGGGTGACCCAAGCTTGAAGGGTCACAATGTCTCCCTCTTGGATACCCTCCTCGCCTTCTGTTTCACATGTTATGTCCACTGTCAGAGACGGCATCATCTCTAGCACCTTCTCAACGTCCTCAGCATCAGTTGCTGACAGACCCGCTACCTGGGTGAGCAGTTCAGAACGGTCTTCCGAGCTCATTTCTTGAAGGTCCTGGAAAGACTTAACCTTCTGAAAATAGGACAAACAATGGCATGCTTAGCAGGACAATAGATACAGTGAACTATAAACTAAAATGGTTGCATGTTTCTTTTGAACAGACATTTAAGTAAACCCAGTGACACTACTACTTATTGGAGAGCAGAATCCGAGAAACTTATATTTTACTGCATTTGACACATTTGATAGTATTAGTATACCTTCCGTGCTATCTTTTTAACGACAGCGTCACTGAAATGAGGAAGCTGCAAGAAAGGGGAATTTCCTTCTGAAGAGACTCCAGAAGACTTCCTTGCACTAAGGGGAACAGCCTGCAATTATGAAATTTTAGTTTTTCTTCCTCAGCAACCACCTTAAGCCACTTCTTCACTTTCCGGAAGGAGTGACTCTTGTGGGGAAAAGACATACAGAACTGAAAGCTCACACATGATAAATAGGTGATGATAACAATTTCATACCTGAACAATGCATTGAGATAGCTCAACTACTCCTACTGCAGGTCTCAGCCATCCATGCCCTTGGGAAGTCCGTGGTAGAACCGCCATCTGCAGAAAACTTAGCATATTATAATGGCGGAGTGGTTAAGATAACAACTATTTCAACAGTGAAACCAAAAACATATAATACATACACAAGTAAGATAATCAAATAAAGTATTGGACGAGCTAGTTGGTCCCAGAAGGGCTTCTCTTTGACATGTTAACCTTCGACTTTCCCTTCTGGAGAGGAAGTTTATCTCTTCTAAAATAGCGGGACTTTCAGGTCATCCAGATTTGATGCTTATTCTATCAGACAATGTGATATTAAAATAGAGTATATACCTTCAACAACTCTTCAAGGAGGCGAGGTGCAAGCTCTAGCACACGCCTGAAATCAGCCTCCAGGGTTGGAGACAAGATTGCTGATTCACGAGTCAACTGGGCTTGTATCAACAGCTCTGTCTGTAAACAAAAAGTGAGTAGTTCAGTTTAAGTGTTTAACAATATTCAGTGTGAAGTTTCTTAACTCAAAATATCACCTTCGCTATGGCAGGATGCTGTTTCCAAAACTTAGCTTGCTCTTGCTTCATATTCTTCAGGTCCAAATTTAGCTCACTCCTGACAGACATAAAGAGCTTATGCAGAGGTTCATCATCAATTCTACGAACTGGCATCTCGATGTACTCAGCTGCTTTCGTGAAAACTTCCATAACTTTGCTGGACAATGAAAATGTAATGTCATACAAACAAACGAAAACACAGCCTATTTTTCTTGCACCTATAGCATCACTCAGAAGTATATGTTTATGAGTGAATATACCTTGGGGCCAAAGATGGTTTCATAAGATAATAATATGTGGAGAGAGTTTGATGCATAACGTAGTTCCCGCTATACTTTGATGACCTCGAGAGATATATAACAGCAATCACAAGGGGCAAGAGAATACAAACACCAACAATCCACAGCAATAATATGCCACCGGATGCTCCATCTATGTCTAGGAGAAATTGAGGAAGAGCAATGCCCATTTGAAAGCCCTGCATCACATTACAATATTTTAGTTTCAAAAAAGGCTAGTCAATGAGATGGGAAAAATGAGATATATCAAATACCTGTCTGCCATCAGGATGACCATACTTCTCAAAGTTTTCACGGGATACGGGATCAGTCAAAGCCTGGTATGCTTTAGATATGAACTCCACAAAATATTTATTGGCCTCTGTAGAGAACAATACACAGATCAACATACGCACATAGAAGGAAAATGTGTCAAGAGCTGCATCCATAATTCCGTGATGATTGAAATGGAAGAACTGTCAAAGAGAAGACCAGAAAACATTTGGACCTGGATCTGGATTTTTATCAGGATGGTATTGAATTGACAGCCTCCTATATGCTTTCTTTATCTCTGAATCTGTAACTCCAGGTTCCAATTCAAGTATACTGAATGGGTCAAAAATTTGACTCTGTACCAGCCAATAAAGTAAGCACGTAAGTAGTCTGATAATGCAAGTGTTACAAAAAATTCTCGACCACAGGCAACTGTATCAAGGTAACATAACAGTCAGGGTTTTCATAAAGCATATGAGGAGAATATTACCTCGCGGCTCATGTTCTTAGTGTAATAAATTAGGAAAATCATCACGACCCATAGTAGCACAAGCGTCAAGTTGCTCCACGTAGAGAAGTTAGAGATCTGCAGAGAGAAATCAACATGCACTAAAGCTATAAAAAATAGAGTATCAGTATTGACCGAGTGGAGTGGAAGCTTACCTTTTTAAATAAAGATCTCTTATACTTGCCAGAGCGGTCACACTCAAGACACTGACAGTGAATGCTCCTTTGTTTCTTGGAGACAGCTTGGCTTAGCTTGACCATAGTATAAGGCACCAATGGAATTGCCATTATCGTCAAGATGAAAATGGGAAACAATGCACTGTTCTCTTCTGACGCCGCCATCTTTGAACCCTTTGAGTTGAAGAGTCCTAGATTAAAATTTGACAAAACAACTCATATCAGGGCTGGATCTGAGGGCATAAGGGCAGTGAAATTAGGGTTACGAATTCACGGCGATCAAACACAGATAGATCCAGACTAATCTATGCAAAATTTCTGCAGTGTAACGGGAACAATTAGATTTATCAATCCGTGTAGCTTCAGATCGACAACACAAACCTAAGACTAGTGAGGAAACTAACGTTTATAAACGAAATGAAGCAAAGACAATCGATGGTGTTAGAGAAGATCGACGAAGACAAATCGAAGAAGCGGAAGATAGAGAAGAATCGAAGAAGCTTACCTGATGAAGAATGAAATCGGAAGGATCAGAGAGAGAGAGAGAGATCGCGGTGCAGATCGGGGAAGGAGCAACGTCGATGCAGTTTTTGTAGCTTCGGTTGTGTGATTGGTGAGCTCTTCGACCTTCCCAATTAAAATCCTCTTAACGATTATAATATTCGTTTTTTGGTTATTTATTTGGAAAAATAACAATTTTTTACCCAAAAAACCAATTTTAGTCAAGGAAACAAAAAAGAAAAGAGTTACTGTATTAAAAAAAAAAAAAAGGTAAAAAGAAGAAAATTGGAGAGGAACCCTGTGGTGGTGTCTGCTTCCTTAATAAACCCTTGTTTTCTCTCCATTCTACGTGTTGTCTTCTTCGCTCTTCATTTTTTTTTTGGTTTCAGATTTGGGAAGAAGCTTCCAGAACCAGAAGCTCTCTCGCGATTCAGGTATGATTCTCAAAGCTCTCCTCTCTATCTCTCTTCAATAACTAGGTGCAGATCTTTTAGATCTGAATCTCCTCTTTTTCGTAGATGTGATTTTTAGGTTGAGTGCGTCAATGGCTTAGATTACTTGTTTTTCTGTTTAGATTTGAATCTGACTGTCTGTTTTCGCTGTTTAACGGATAGTAGTACACGATGAGGAAACTCCCAATCGTATTCGTGATTTGAATTTAGGCTTGGTGGATTCTTGTTTTGAGGCCGCCTGTGTGTATAACAGCTTCCTCTACTTACTGGGCTCCTATACATATCTGATTTGCTTCGTGTTTTAAAGCAGTTTTGAGGGTTTAAGGGGTTTGAGCTAATGAGTCGTGTTTGATCCCTATTTCATTATACTAATCTGGTCCTTTTGGTTGATTCATAAGGTTGCTGTCAAATACTTTGGAGGCCCCAATTTTGAACTAGAAAACAGAACGTGACAATGAGCGTAGTTGGGTTTGATTTTGGAAACGAGAACTGCCTTGTTGCTGTTGCCAGGCAGAGAGGTATTGACGTTGTGCTTAATGATGAGTCTAACCGTGAGACTCCGGCTATTGTATGCTTTGGCGAGAAGCAGCGCTTCATTGGGACTGCTGGAGCCGCTTCAACCATGATGAACCCCAAAAATTCTATTTCCCAAATCAAGCGTCTCATTGGTCGCCAGTTCTCCGACCCTGAGCTTCAACGGGACATCAAATCTCTTCCCTTTTCTGTCACAGAAGGGCCTGATGGATATCCTTTGATCCATGCTAATTATTTGGGAGAGATGAGAGCCTTTACTCCTACTCAGGTCATGGGAATGATGTTTTCTAATTTGAAAGGTATTGCTGAGAAGAATATGGGTACTGCTGTTGTCGACTGCTGTATTGGTATTCCTGTTTACTTTACCGACCTCCAGCGGAGAGCTGTTCTTGATGCAGCAACAATTGCGGGATTGCATCCCTTGCGCCTGATCCACGAGACAACAGCAACAGCTTTGGCGTATGGTATTTATAAGACAGATTTGCCCGAGAGTGAACAGCTCAATGTCGCATTCATTGACATTGGACATGCAAGCATGCAAGTCTGCATTGCAGGCTTCAAAAAAGGACAGCTCAAAGTCTTGTCTCATGCTTTTGATCGCTCCCTTGGGGGAAGGGACTTTGATGAAGCTCTTTTCAATCATTTTGCTGCCAAGTTCAAGGAGGAGTACAAGATTGATGTCTCCCAGAATGCTAAGGCTTGTCTCAGGCTTCGGGCTGGGTGTGAGAAGGTGAAAAAGGTTCTAAGCGCAAATCCTGTGGCACCATTGAATATCGAGTGTTTGATGGATGAGAAAGACGTTAGGGGTTCCATAAAGAGGGAAGAATTCGAAGAGATCAGCATCCCGATATTGGAACGTGTTAAGAGGCCTCTGGAGAAAGCTCTCTCTGATGCGGGTCTCACAGTTGAGGATGTACATATGGTCGAGGTTGTTGGCTCTGGCTCTCGCGTCCCTGCTATCATCAAGATCCTAACTGAGTTTTTTGGCAAAGAGCCCAGGCGTACTATGAACGCAAGTGAGTGTGTGTCAAGGGGGTGTGCGTTGCAGTGTGCAATTCTCAGTCCGACCTTTAAAGTTCGCGAATTCCAGGTGATGCGTCTATGCTTAAAGAAATGTTCTTTTTTTCCATCTACTACTTATAAGCAGCCCAAGAACTGTTTTTACTCCAGGTTATCTAACAGATCATATTATGAATTTTTTTCTTTAAGGTTCATGAGAGCTTCCCATTCTCAATTTCGCTGGCCTGGAAAGGAGCAGCATCTGATGGTCAAAACGGAGGAGCTGAGAATCAGCAGAGCACCATTGTTTTTCCCAAAGGAAATCCCATTCCTAGTGTAAAGGCTCTAACGTTTTATCGTTCTGGTACATTCTCGGTTGATGTGCAGTACGCCGATGTTACCGAGTTGCAAGCACCACCAAAAATCAGCACATACACGGTTTGTCCTCCCCCCATCTCATGACTACCTAAGACTGTAGTGTCATGTTTGTTTCTCATGGATGGTTGATCTTCTTTTTTGTAGGTTGGTCCCTTCCAGTCATCTAAAGGTGAGAGGGCAAAGCTTAAAGTGAAAGTGAGATTGAACCTGCATGGAGTCGTGTCTGTTGAATCGGCAACTGTAAGTTTTTTGGTTGCTAGACTATAACTAATATAATCATCCAGTGCAATTGGTTCTGTAGGGATGCTAGTTAAAGGCTCATTCTCTATAGTAACTGATTGCAAATTGATCACTCTTTGTGTTCCTTACCTTGCAAACATGGATATTCCTTTAAATTTATGCTAATTTTACTTCCCTCATTGCAGCTTTTGGAAGAGGACGAAGTTGAAGTTCCAGTCTCAAAAGAACAATCAGAGGAAACTAAGATGGACACTGACAAAGCTCCTGCTTCTGGCGACTCTGATGTTAACATGGAAACCAGTGATGCAGCTGGTACAGACACTGGTGCTCCTGAGTCTGCTGATAAGCCGGTGCAGATGGAAACTGATTCAAAGGTTAGTATCTCTACTGAACTGATAGTGCTTGCTCTATTCATTGGCTTGTAAACATTAAATAATGGGTTTTAATAATGTGATTTGCAGCCCGAAGCTCCTAAGAAGAAGGTAAAGAAAACAAATGTACCTCTGTCAGAATTGGTCTACGGTGCCTTGCAATCTGTGGACGTCCAAAAGGCTGTGGAGAAAGAATTTGAGATGGCTTTGCAAGACAGAGTTATGGAGGAGACCAAGGACAAGAAGAATGCTGTCGAGTCCTATGTTTATGATATGCGAAACAAAGTGAGAATCCTTTTCTTCTTCCTTCTTTGCATTGGGAGTATGCATTTATAAAGTTTCAGTTGTGGACTATTGGGCTGACGTGTTTTGTTTTCAGCTGAGTGACAAATTCCAGGAATATATCATTGATGCTGAGAGGGAAGCATTCTTGGCGACGCTGCAGGAAGTTGAGGACTGGCTGTATGAAGATGGGGAAGATGAGACTAAAGGTGTTTATGTTGCAAAGCTCGACGAGCTGAAGAAGGTACTGCATATGATGGCACTTTATTGTATTAAGAATTTTATTTTTTGAATGAATTGGTTCTAATTAGAAGAGGTTGGGGTTTTTATATATTGCAGGTGGGTGATCCTGTTGAAGAGCGTTACAAGGAGTCGATGGAAAGAGGAGCGGTCATTGATCAGCTTGGTTACTGTATTAACAGCTACAGAGAGGCAGCTGTGTCCAATGACCTCAAGTTTGACCACATTGAATTAGCAGAGAAGCAAAAGGTAACCATTCGGCTGATCTCAAAAGCTGTAGAAAGGCCTAAAATTCACTTGAATATTGCCAGACATGAGAAGAATTTGTTTAACTGTGTTTTTGTGGTTGTGTAATAATGAAGGTTCTGAACGAGTGCGTGGAAGCAGAAGCATGGCTGCGCGAGAAGAAGCAGCAGCAGGACACTCTTCCCAAGTACGCGACACCGGCCCTCTTGTCAGCTGACATTAGAAGCAAGGCAGAGGCATTGGACAAGTAAGAAAAGCTTCGAACTTGTTTTCCCTGGTAAGAGAAATGTTAATATGATGTAGAGACTGAACCAGCTTTGGATGTTTGGCAGGTTTTGCAGGCCTATAATGACGAAACCAAAGCCAGCGAAAACCGAGGCACCACAGGCCAAGGGAGGTGAGGCGACGGATGAGGGAAAGAGTGAGCCACCAGCCTCAGACGAACCAATGGAGACAGAGGAACCCACCCAAGGCAGTGCCTAGATAAATCACCAAAGAGAAAGAGATGGTGTTGTATCGATTTTGTCTTAATGATTTTAGTTACCAAGTGGAACCTCTTTTTCTGGTTTCGCTATTATTCCCTCTGAGATTTTACATTTTTATCATTCCATCCGATAACAATATTTAGGAAGAATATACTTTGATTGTTCCTTGTGATTTGTTTCTTAATTTGAAGGTCTTGTTTTCTTTTCTTCTCTATAATTACCTTATTATATTTAGTGCAATGAGGACGTTTGTTTTTAGAAGCAAATGAAATACCAGGTACATATCTGATCTCTCAAAGCATAATCTTGTGTGTACCGTAAGGCACTATTTCACTCCCAGAGCTGTTCCTTCTTAGCTGCAAATTAGTGAATTACGAGCCAGTGTATTGTAGATTCTACACATGAAAACAAAACAATTTTAAAGACAAAAGGCCTATACTGTATGTTCTTACATGTCTCTTCCTTGGACCCTTGTCAAAATCTTGGTCGAAACGATGCATTTTTCCACGCCCGTATCCAAGAACATGCATGCCTGTGTTCAAGATCCCTGATTTTTAATTTAGGAAAAAAAACAAAAAAGTATCCCTGATTTTTAAATTAGTTTAGATTTAGTTTTCCATAATTTACACACATTAATTAATTGTAATCTTCCAACACATAAATAACATTGTATTAAATATTTGTAACATTTGGGTTTCATATCTTAATGTAGACTCGAATCAATATTTTTAGGAAACTTTGGGATAAAAAGCAAAGTAATTAAAAAAGGGGCAAATAACAGAAATAAAAAGGAAAAGTGAGTGTTTTAGAAAATAAGAAAAGTAAAGAGAAGAAAGTTCGAGACGGACCCTGTGGTGTCTGCTAGTATACTTAATAAACCCTGCTCTCTTCTCAATTTTCTTTACTCTATTTCTCTTCAACTTTTTTTCGCAGCGACCCAGATTTGGGTAGAAGCTTCTAGAACCATAGTCTCTCTCGCGATTCAGGTACGATTCCGAAGCTCTCCTAGCTAACTATTCGTGCAGATCTTGTAGATCTGAACCTCATCTTCTCCGTAGATGTGTTTTTAGGTCTGATATTAGTGCGTCAATGGATTTCGATTACTTGTTTCTCTAGTCAATGGATTTAGATGTGTTTTTAGGCCTGATTCATACCAGTTCGTCTCTCTGGTTTCGCTGTTTAATTATTAGTACCCGTTGCGGAAATTCTCAGCTTCTTTAATTTGATATATGTATTGGTGATTGGAATCTTAACTGGTATTTGCTATATAACTAGCTTCCTCTACTTACTGAGCCAGAGGCTGATAAACGGGGTTTGAAGCAGATTTTAAGTGGTTCAAATCAATTTTCTGTAAGATAGTTTAAGAACACATGAGTTAACAGCAATTCTTATTGTCCCGTTATCTTCTGAGCTATTATGATCGCTATTGCACTATTCTAATCTGGTATTTTTTTATTGATTGATAAGGTTGCTCTCAAATACTTTGGAGTCCCCAGTTTTGAAGAAGAAAACAAAGCCTGACAATGAGTGTAGTGGGATTTGATTTTGGAAACGAGAATTGCCTTGTTGCTGTTGCTAGGCAGAGAGGTATCGACGTTGTGCTTAATGATGAGTCTAACCGTGAGACTCCGGCTATCGTATGCTTTGGCGAGAAGCAGCGCTTCATTGGGACTGCTGGAGCCGCTTCAACCATGATGAACCCCAAAAATTCTATTTCCCAAATCAAGCGTCTAATTGGTCGCCAGTTCTCTGACCCTGAGCTTCAACGGGACATCAAATCTCTGCCCTTTTCTGTCACAGAAGGGCCTGATGGATATCCTTTGATCCATGCTAATTATTTGGGAGAGATGAGAGCCTTTACTCCTACTCAGGTCATGGGAATGATGTTTTCTAATTTGAAAGGTATTGCTGAGAAGAATATGTGTACAGCTGTTGTCGACTGCTGTATTGGTATTCCTGTTTACTTTACCGACCTCCAGCGGAGAGCTGTTCTTGATGCAGCAACAATTGCGGGATTGCATCCCTTGCGCCTGATCCACGAGACAACAGCAACAGCTTTGGCGTATGGTATTTATAAGACAGATTTGCCCGAGAGTGAACAGCTCAATGTCGCATTCATTGACATTGGACATGCAAGCATGCAAGTCTGCATTGCAGGCTTCAAAAAAGGACAGCTCAAAGTCTTGTCTCATGCTTTTGATCGCTCCCTTGGGGGAAGGGACTTTGATGAAGCTCTTTTCAATCATTTTGCTGCCAAGTTCAAGGAGGAGTACAAGATTGATGTCTCCCAGAATGCTAAGGCTTGTCTCAGGCTTCGGGCTGGGTGTGAGAAGGTGAAAAAGGTTCTAAGCGCAAATCCTGTGGCACCATTGAATATCGAGTGTTTGATGGATGAGAAAGACGTTAGGGGTTCCATAAAGAGGGAAGAATTCGAAGAGATCAGCATCCCGATATTGGAACGTGTTAAGAGGCCTCTGGAGAAAGCTCTCTCTGATGCGGGTCTCACAGTTGAGGATGTACATATGGTCGAGGTTGTTGGCTCTGGCTCTCGCGTCCCTGCTATCATTAAGATCCTAACTGAGTTTTTTGGGAAAGAGCCCAGGCGTACAATGAACGCAAGTGAGTGTGTGTCAAGGGGTTGTGCGTTGCAGTGTGCAATTCTCAGTCCGACCTTCAAAGTTCGCGAATTCCAGGTGATGTGTCTATGCTTAAAGAAATGTTGTTTTTTCCTTCTACTACTTATAAGCAACCCGAGAACTGTTTTAACTCCAGGTTATCTAACAAGTCATATTATGAATTTTTTTCTTTAAGGTTCATGAGAGCTTCCCATTCTCAATTTCACTGGCGTGGAAAGGAGCAGCATCTGATGGTCAAAACGGAGGAGCTGAGAATCAGCAGAGCACTATTGTTTTTCCCAAAGGAAATCCCATTCCTAGTATAAAGGCTCTAACGTTTTATCGCTCTGGAACATTCTCTGTTGATGTGCAATACGCTGATGTGACTGAGTTGCAAGCACCACCAAAAATCAGCACATACACGGTTTGTCTTCCCCCAAGTCTCATGACTACTTAAGGCAGTGTAGAATTCTTGTTTGTTTCTCATGGTTGATTTTCTTTTTTGTAGATTGGTCCCTTCCAGTCATCTAAAGGCGAGAGGGCGAAGCTTAAAGTGAAAGTGAGATTGAACCTGCATGGAATCGTCTCTGTTGAATCAGCAACTGTAAGTTTTTGGTTGTTACACTATAACTATTATTTCATCCTCTGCAATTGGTTCTTTATGGGGAGCTATTTAAAGGCTCATTCTCTCTAGTAACTGATTGCAAATTGGTCACTCAGAGCCGCTCCTTTCCCTTGTGAAACTTGGAGATCCTTTAAATTTATGCTAATTTTGTTTCCCTCAATTCAGCTTTTGGAAGAGGACGAAATTGAAGTTCCAGTCTCAAAAGAACAATCAGAGGAAACTATTGATATGGACACTGACAAAGCTCCTGCTTCTGGTGACTCTAGTGATGCGGCTGGTACAAACAATGGTGCTCCTGAGTCTGCTGATAAGCCGGTGCAGATGGAAACTGATACAAAGGTTAGTATCTCTACTGAACTGATAGTGCTTGCTCTATTCATTCGCTTGTAAACTTTAAATAATGGGTATTAATAATGGGATTTGCAGGCCGAAGCTCCGAAGAAGAAGGTAAAAAAAACAAATGTACCTCTGTCAGAATTGGTCTATGGTGCCTTGCAATCTGTGGACGTCCAAAAGGCTGTGGAGAAAGAATTTGAGATGGCTTTGCAAGACAGAGTTATGGAGGAGACCAAGGACAAGAAGAATGCTGTCGAGTCCTACGTTTATGACATGCGGAACAAAGTGAGAATCCTTTTCTTCTTATTTCTTTTCTCTTTTGCATTGGGAGTATGCAATTATAAGGTTCAGTTGTAGAGTATTGGGCACTGACGTGTTTCGTTTTCAGCTGAGTGACAAATACCAGGAATATATCATCGATTCAGAGAGAGAAGCATTCTTGGCGACTCTGCAGGAAGTAGAGGATTGGTTGTATGAGGATGGGGAGGATGAGACTAAAGGTGTTTATCTTGCAAAGCTCGAAGAGCTAAAGAAGGTACTGCATATGATGGCACTTTATTGTGTTAAGAAATCTTTTTGAATAAACGGGTTTAACAGAGTTTGGGGATTTGATCTTTTGTAGGTGGGTGACCCTGTTGAAGTGCGTTACAAGGAGTCGATGGAGAGAGGACCGGTCATTGATCAGCTTGGTTACTGTATTAACAGCTACAGAGAGGCGGCTGTGTCTAACGACCCCAAGTTTGACCACATTGAATTGGCAGAGAAGCAAAAGGTAACCATTCTGCTCATCTCAAAAGAAGAACAAATGCTTGTGAATTTTTTAGGCATGAGAAGAATTCGTTTTAACTTTGTTTTTGTGGTTGTGTAATAATGAAGGTTCTGAACGAGTGCGTGGAAGCAGAAGCATGGCTGCGCGAGAAGAAGCAGCAGCAGGATTCTCTTCCCAAGTACGCAACACCGGCTCTCTTGTCAGCTGATGTTACTAGAAAGGCAGAGTCGTTGGACAAGTAAGTGAAAGTTTTAATTTGCTTCTTGTGATTAGAGAAATACTAAAATGGTATAGAGAATGAAACCATATTTGGATATTTGGCAGGTTTTGCAGGCCTATAATGACGAAACCAAAGCCAGCTAAAGCGGAGGTACCACCGGCCAAGGGTGAGGCGACGGATGAGGGAAAGAGTGAGCCACAGCCACCGGCCTCGGACGAACCAATGGAGACAGAGGAAACCTCCCAAGACAGTGCCTAAATAAATCGCCAAAGAGAGAAAGAGATGGTGTTGTATCGATTTTGTCTTTAGTTACCAAGTGGAACTTCTTTTTCTGGTTTCACTATTATTCCCCTCAAAGATTCTACATTTAATCCTTCCATGCGAGAACCATCTTTAGGAAGCATCTTTTTATTGTTTCTTGTGTTTTTTTCTTTTTCATTTGAAGATCTTGATTTCTTTTCTTCTCTTCTATAATTATTATTGAGTGTAATGAGGACCAGTTAGTTGTTACATCTTTCAAACTATTCTTAAAAGCAATTGATTTATGTTTGCAAGTTTTGAGTGTTACAAATGTACATATTTGATCTCCCATAACTCAACATCTTCTCCTCTATCATAACCTTTCATGTACTGGGGAATCTGTGTGACATCGATGCGCTTTCCCACAAAACTCCTTTCTTCCTCCTCACCTGTTCCATACTTCACACTTTTATTATCAACTCTTAAACCTTGGAAGCATAAAGGGCACCCAACTTACAAAGTCCATCTTCTTTAATGTAGCTTCTGAAGCAGGCGTAGCCATTGGCAACAACATCGAGATCATCCAGGCTGAAATTGTATCGTTTCTCCAATGCCAAATACAGTACCTGCTATTTTCACAAGTCTTTCTCACGTATTGTTGTTTTAAGCCTTTAAAGTGAACAAGCACAAGGCTATCTAACTCTTACCTTTTCACAACCGAATGACATCAATCGCTCTAACATGCTGAACAACGCAATTGTTAGATCATCGCTGTATATCACATCAGCTGCGAAAATGAAGCTTGCATTTTTTACTAGTTCAAAGTCCTGCGAGCTCCAACCATACCTGAACATAAATGCAACGATGTGAATGGATCACACTATCATAACATCTATAATCAGATGAAGAGAGGAACATAAGTCATTACTTTTGTGGGTTTCTGCAGTCACCATGGCTTTCTTGAATAGGCCATTTGCTCATCCAGTTGAGCTCACGAACATTTACCACAGCTCGAGGGTTAAACAAGGATGAATTCATTTCAACATTCTGAACACAGTTGCCAAGAATTTCGTCTCCATAATCTATTGTGAAGAGAAGGAAGAAGAAAACAGAAAAAGCTTTAGTCTGGAAAAGAGAAAAGTAAGTGAAGAAGAGATCACCAACCAGTAAGGAAAACTGCCTTGGCCTTCCGTGCAAGCAGTATACCAAGCAGCCCTATAATAAAATGAAGAAAGCAAACCAAAGATAAAGAAGTTGACTAAAGAGTCATTTGGTAATTGCATCACAAAATATATAGCATTAGTGTATTGAGTAATATAAACCTGTTCCAGCACCGAGTTCTAGACACACGGAGCCATTGAGGTCAGATGATGTGCACATCTTATGCAACACAAATTCTGATAAGACAAGTTGTGCTTTCCACACCTGAAGATGCAGAGAGAGACTCAGAAGCAGCGTGGAATGGATGCACAAGAAGAAGAAGAACCGAGAGATGAAACTTGCCTGCAAACCAACATCACGGAGCTTGGAAGTGATACAATGCTGGATACTGATAGTAAACGAGCGAGCTGATCGAGCTACAAAGAAATCCACAGGTTAATTCCATCTCATAAGTAATGAGTAACGAGAGGGAGTCATCTCAAGAGAGAAATATGAAACTTACTAGCGCGTCTAGGAAGCAGAAGATCACCGTCCTTATCTACACCGATACAGTGATTATCATTGGAGGGAGCTGAACCTCGCTCATCAACTGGAAAGGAGAAGGTGAAACGGGAGAGGAAAGGTCCGTTAATGGCGGGTGGGCAACCAAGGTGAATCTCGCTCATCGCATCAATCTCTGAATCCTCCATTTCCTCCTAAAGCTTGGGTTTTTAGGCTTCTTCTTGCTCAGTGCGAATCAATCAACCTAAGCACAAGTGGAATTCGTCGATCCTAAGGATTTTTGGCTTCTTCGGGGAAATTTAAGTAAGAGAGGTTAAAATATAAAGCTAACGTTTTTATGCATCGATTTAGGATTAAAAATGGACGACGACAACAACAATTTTCTAATCACACACTATTACTGTATTAACAATACTGACGAAGAAGAAGGAAGAAGAAGAAGAGAATGAAATGAAATCAATGTCGAGAGAGAGCATCAACACGAGCAGCGACTTCATCAAAATCAGGTACATTGTTGCCTTTAGGCTGCCACGAAGCTGTTCGACGACTCATCCTCCTAAACCCTTGTCCGTTTGCTTTCTCCATCGAATCCGATCTCATGTTCTTACTCAGTGGAGACACTACTCTCTCTCCCGCATCAGCAACTGCATTAGGTGGAGGATTCGCGAATCGTCTTCTCACTGATCTCGGCTTTGGTTTCCCCCTAGCAGTTGGCGAATCTGTTTCAGTGTCTTCTGCTATGTGATGAGTTTTGGTCATCTTCTCCGGAAGTGGAAGGCTTTCTTGCTTTTCGATTTTTGGTTTGTTTGTGTAAGGAGCAGGCATGAATCTGTAGTAGAATGGTATGGCTTCGGGTTCCTCCTCAGGGATAGTGACACAACTCTCTGTTGTACTCATGGAGTCATCTTCGCTTCTAGTCATGGACTTGTTCTCGTCATCAAAAGAGTCATTTCTGCTATGAAACGAAAGGCTGCTTCTTCTTCTTCTGCTTTCAATGGTCTTTTCTGGTTTATTACTGTCTTCGTTGGTCTTTGTTTTCGGTTGTTCGGTTTCTATCTGCTGCGAAAACACGAGTATATGAGTATGGAGAGTATTGGCTCGAGTTAAAAAAGCAGAAGAGGAGGAAGGAGACTCACATTAATAGGTGGTGGTGTGTACAATCTCTGCTCTAAAGCCTTGGCATTCCATTTTATAGAGTTTTCTCTGGCGATTTCCTCAAGTAGCTGTATCTTCATTTCCTTTGAAGGGGGCTCTGCTTTGAATCTCTCTACAAACTGCAGATTCCAATGGAGTCAAGGAGAGTAGATACAGAGAGGAGTGAGACATACATGATCAAAACAATACCTTACCTCAGGATTCACAAACTGCTCAAGTGAGTTTCCGTATCTGTCTGCAAACAAAGACCTGAGATCGCGAAGCTCGGGCACTTCAGAGACTCTAGCTGCTGCATAGACAATGGAGGAAATGGCCTCGCGACACTCATCAGGACACCGGCTGCAAAAAGACGGAAATTTAGATGAATGAATCCAAGCAAGAAAGGTAAAGGCAAAGAAGGAGGTGTTTGTTTTCACCTAGATTTCTGTAAGAGAGAGACATTGGAAGCAACGCAGATGCAGAATTGCTCCAAGGACTCGTAACAAGACAGCCTCCTTTTCTCCTCAATAAGCCCTTCTGCCTGCATAACACACACACACATGAGATCATGTGACCAACACATACAAGCTAAGAAGAAGTTAATGCACACAACAAAAGCATATGGTTTTTGGGTTTCTTAAGCAACAATTCACTCTGTTGTACGTAACCAGCTGGTGACAGCATTCAAATGAAATACTGTATATTGTGTACCAGCAAGATTTAACGTAAACATCGTTGACCCTTATTTTAAAGAATTCAAATGAATTTTTAGATATGTATATTCGATGCTTTCACGTTGAAAGAACCAATCATATTAAAGTCGAAACAGAGCAAGAATTAGGGATTATGAATGATTTCTTGATCGAATGAGAAAAAAAGTACCCGGCCATAAGCATTGTAATCGAGATTGTTGGAGAGAAGATCAACAATGTCTTTCTTCAAGAATTTGCAAACAGAGTTTTTCTTCCTTTTCACCGTATCTACTCTTGTCTTCGTTATCTTCACCAACGCCTTGCTGAGAATGATTGAACAAACGAAGATGAAGGGAATCAAGAAAAACGTAACCGAGAAAGAAACACAAGACTTACCATTTCGTATAAAACTTGGGTTTAAAGAGCCCGTCAAACATTTTCTTGTGTGTAAAAGAGAGATGCGTTTTGTTTCTTCTTTTATCGTTGATTGTTGATTGTTGAGTTATCTCTCTCTTTCGTGCAAGAGAAAGAGAGAGATAGAGATAAGAAATGTCGTCCTTTTGGGGGAAAAAGATGGAGTTTTTAGGGAAGCCTTTATTTATAAAGGAAAAGAGGAGAAGAAGAAGGACAAGGACAAGGAGAAAGAAAGAAACAGACCAAGGCTGGGTCTTAGATGAGATCTGAAGAAACGGGCTTCTTTCTCAAGAAAACCATGGAACCTCTGTCTCCGCCTTTTTCTCTTCTTCTTCTCTCTCTCTCTATATATATATACGCTTAGGTGTTTGTGTGTGTGTGCATAGGAGGCAGGCCAGAGAGAGAGAGAAGCCGAGGAAGAAAGAGAGAGAGTAAAAGGTGAAAAAATAGCGCGCGCTTTTTGGGGAGCTGTAATTACTAAAACAGGGTGGATTTCTACATGAGAGAAATGGTGTTGACTAGGGTCAGTTTTGGAATTCAACACTCTTTTTCGTATGGATTCAATTTGTAACATGTGATTTCTTTTTCGGAGGGGCCCAGAAGAAAAGAAACAAGCAAGAAACATGTGATCTGTTATTCCTCTATTGGGCCCATAATATATAGTCAAGCCCATTAGGTCCATCGTTTGCTTATGGTTTTGGTATTCAGGGCCTTTGAACTTTAAATTCAAACCTTCTCTGTTGTTCTTGCTAGTTGTGTATCAATTGTTTATGATCTTTCACTCGAAGAGTTGGGTTTAGGTTGTCTCCAAGAGAGGGATACATTTGAATGCATAGAAAAGATTGTTTAGTGACTGAGGGAAATGTATGAAAAAGAGGCCCTTAAAGAAGTAAGAGCAAAGGCATCACATCAGGAATCATTTGGAGGGAGTGGGATTTTTCTCTCTCTGAAGATGCAGGTTATAGAGCATGTTGTGTCTTACTATAACTCATTTCCTTCCTTTGATAACATAAGTTAATCATTGTCTTTTGTAGATAATTAGAAGTAACTTGACGTCTCTCTATTTAACTCTCTTTCTTGTCTTTCTCTCTATTTGTAATTGTATATATAAAGAAAAGATGCATACTACACGTTTCTTCTTCTTGTGACTCATTATGCGATTGATGCTGATTACGTGCACTTCTTCCCATATAACTTTTGATTAGATAACTTAAAACAGTCAGCTTCCATTGTTTTTGTTGTTCGTTAAGTTTTTAGTATCGTTTCCGGAAATGATAAAGAAATGGAGCACTGAGAGAGTTATCAAATGAGAAAACCAAAAGAAGAATAGATTAGGCAGAATCTGGACGGATTTATTAATTTAATTGGAAAAAATGATTGTTTACGTAGGTGTCCTCTGTTTTTAAATTGAAAGTGTCATAAAGGGAAAACAGAGTATGTAGGTGGCGCAAGTGTGTTGGACAAAATCCTATGAAAAGGACGGTGCTCTATCTCAATCAATCATACTCTTCTTCTTCTTGTTCGTTTTATTCAGATTGATTAAACTCCCAAACAAGAACTAATTCTCCATTCAAAAACCAACCATTTCCGGGAAAGTTGAGAGCTTTTTCTTGTTTCACGTTTCTTATCACAAAAAGGACAAAATCTCAATTCCGCTTTTTACCCTCAAAAGATTTTCCTTTTTCATTGAATCTATAAAAAAAAGAGAGAATCTTCGATTCGTATCCTTAACAAAAAAAAGAAGGTTTTTTCGTGTTGTGGGAATTGGTGAAGATGGATTTCTGGCCGGAGTTTATGGCGAGCAGCTGGGGAAGGGAGTTCGTCGCCGGTGGATTCGGAGGCGTTGCTGGTATTATGTCAGGTTATCCTTTGGACACGCTCAGAATTCGGCAGCAACAGAGCTCCAAATCGGGATCTGCCTTCACCATTCTCCGCCGTATGCTCTCCGTCGATGGTCCCACGTCTCTCTACAGAGGCATGGCTGCTCCATTAGCCTCCGTCACTTTTCAGGTTCATGAGCTTTGAATATTCTTTTGCAAAAATTATACATTTGGTGGGCTCATCATTTTGTTCTGATTGTGATGTTGCAGAATGCTATGGTGTTCCAGATATATGCAATACTCTCTCGCTCCTTTGATTCCTCTGTTCCTCTTGAAGACCCTCCTTCCTACAAAGGCGTTGCTCTTGGTGGTTTTGGCACTGGGGCTTTGCAGAGCCTGATGCTTAGCCCTGTGGAGCTCATCAAGATCCGTCTTCAGTTGCAGCAGAGCAAGAGTGGTCCCATTTGCTTGGCTAAGTCCATCTTGAGGAAAGAAGGCATCAAGGGGATTTACAAAGGCCTCACCATTACAGTGCTGAGAGATGCTCCAGCTCACGGTCTCTACTTCTGGACGTATGAGTACGTAAGAGAAAGGTTACATCCCGGGTGTAGAAAGAATGGAGAAGAAAGACTCAGGACCATGTTGGTTGCAGGTGGGTTGGCTGGTGTGGCAAGCTGGGTTGCTTGTTATCCTCTTGATGTTGTCAAGACCAGACTGCAACAAGGTAATGGGGCTTACGACGGCATTGTAGATTGTTTTCGCAAAAGCGTCACACAGGAGGGGTATGGGGTTCTTTGGCGAGGCCTCGGGACTGCAGTTGCTAGGGCCTTTGTGGTGAACGGCGCTATTTTCGCTGCTTATGAGGTTGCCTTGAGGTGTTTATTCACTCAGTTGCCATCCACTGATGTTGTCACAGGAGAGTGAGTAGAGAGACAAAGAAGAAGATTCATAATTTGCAGCCTGAAGATTCTTAAGTTGCAGCCTGAGGATCCATAAGAGTGATTGTAGTTAGTATACTAGTACATAGTTGTGCTGGATTTGGAATGCGTAGGCAAACAAATCTGACTCGCTTTATGGAGCAGGCAGCAAAATGATTACAAACCCAAAGAAAACAGATGAATTGAAATTCTTTTGCTATATGCTTTCCTCATTTGCTCCAATATGTTCTTATAGATGCATCATTCTCTAGACAAGGTCACTAATGCTGACTAGTTTCTGATGAATTTTCAACATTTTTATGTTTAAAGAATTGGTGCAAGAGTCTATGGACGTCTCCGTAGCCTTTTGTGGAGTGTACAAGATGATCTTTGATCCACTTTGGGAGCTTGTTGGATGGATGAGATGTTCTTTTGGATGGATCACCGGAATATCGAGCATCGACCAGTAAAATGGCTGCGTAGTCTTTTGCGTGCCTGATTGCCCTACCTGAAAAGCAAAGAACATTTTGTCTCAGTCCCATCATCAATAAATCAAACACAACATCTATATGGAACCACAAACTCACCGATTGATTGGTTTACTGCTTTCATACAAAGATTTTCATAGTATTCTTTCCCTCTCCGTTTGCAACCATTTAATACGCCAAACCCCGCTTTAACGTCTCCACTGTAGTAAGAATCATCAACCAAAGTCAGAGAAGGTTTTGCAAAATCTGAATCTCCCAGACCTTCTATATGCTTTATTCTCTCTAACAACTCAATGTCAGACGGGTTGGGATACGGTAAACCAACCATCACAACACACCGACACATGCTATCACTGAAGTTAATTCCTTCTGACACCTTCCCACCAACCACAGCTAGCATTAATGCCCCCTTTTCGCTTTCTATTGATTCTTTGTAATCTCTGAGAACAGCTTCTACTTCAGTGTTTCTTCTGGGTTCTCTGAACACACGCTTCTTCTTCATTATTCTTTTGAGTATCCCTGAGTTACTCCAAGCTGTGTGTACCTGCGTTTCATACTCAAAAGAGGAGAAGAAGACGATAACTCCTTCAGGAACCACTGCCACCAGGTTACTTATTAAGAGTCCTAACTCCTGTATCTGCCAACCGTTCCCGGGAAGTCAAACACACAAGTTACTCTCAATACTCTTTCTAAATCTCATTAAGGTAAAAGGAATAAAGCAAGTGAGAAACAAGGGCCATTTGAATCACCCACCATTCCTGCTAAGCTTCTTGAACCGTGGCTAAAGTCAAAAGACTGTCCAGACGGACCATGTGAAACTGCAATTGGCATTATGCTCTCAGGGGGAACAATGTGACTACATGAGAAGAATTGCAACTGATTTGATGGTAGCCATGGAAAGAGCCTTTCCCTCGTCTCTTCAATAGGTTGAAGAGTCCCACCGGCCAATATGACAGCGTGCGCTTCATCCACCACCTACAAATTGATTTGATTAACTTCTACATTGTTGAATTGCTAAAACTACTATGGACTCGGAAATAAATAAAATATCATTGATGCAATGGCTAACCTCTGAAAATAACTTCGCTCCTGTGAGCATGACATATTTAATGTACCCTCCTTGTTGGTCAGAGGAACTCGTCCTTGAGATTATTATCCGCCCATCCCCATTGTTATTAGTGAGCGCCACCAACATATCAGAAAAAGCTCTAAAACTTGATAACTTGCTCATTTCCTCATGAGCCCCTGGATCTTTCTGCAACATTGCAACTCTCTCTCCATATCCACTGACCTGGACACACAGTTGAATAGTGAAGTTGAGAAAAGGAAACGGACAAGAGAAACGAGCCAAGACAAGCAAGAGGGGTATACAAGAACCACTTCACCTTATGAACAATATTGCTTTCCTTTATGTAGGCCAGTAACTTGAACAAGTTAATATTGTCTATATTCAGCGAAAATAAAAAGTCATTTATTGCCATCGAACAACCACCATAAGGCTTGCTTTTAGAGGGAGTTCCTGTATTAAGCCCATCATTTCTGCTGTTAAGATTCCCGTCACTGGCAAGAGGTTTTAGGAGAGCTAGGGTGAGAAGCAACAGAGTCTGGATATATCTACGGTTTCCAGCTCCCAAGAGATTCTGAAATCTTCCAAGATAATTCTCTATGCTGCAATGTACATCCTCCAACTGGTATACAAACCAATAAAAAAACTTGTGTAAAATATACATCATGCAAGCTGCGTATGGCCTGAGGCTAGCAATGCAAAAGTCCATCAAAAGCACACATGTCCTCTAAAAGAAGAAGAAAGTGACAGTTTACCTGTGACACTGTTATTTTTGCATCGTTCATATTGAGAAGAGTGTCAGCCAAATTGTGAGCCTCGTCTATGATGACAACATTGTTTTTCAAGTTTAGGCCAAGAGATTCTCGTGAGGACTTTGACAGAAGAGACTGATATGGAAGAATAACAAGATCAGCTGTCGGGGCCATTCTTCTGGAACCGTAGTATGGACAAGTTCCCATTTCTCGGCCAAGCTGAACAAGATCCTCAATGTCCATGGCTTCTTGTTGAAAAATCTCAGCCTTGAATTCTCTCTGTAGTTTCTGTTTTCTAAGCATTGGGCATTTGCAAGAAGCTTTGGTTCGTCCTATCCTTGCATTTGTACCTAAATTCTGCAATGTTGAAGCTTCCATTAGTTAGCTTCATTTATTCCAGTCAACTAAAAGACCATGCATAATGACCAAACCAGCACATATTCCTTAATCTTAGAAGGCTCGATTCAGAATTCAGACGACCAGCAAATACAAAATAGAACATGCTTTTATAGATAAATCCATCAACCAAGTTAATTATGCGTACCTTCCTTTTAGAGACTTGAGATTTCTTGTTCTTCTGCAATTCCAAGCACCTCTCATTGATTCGAGCCACATTCCCAATCTTAAGAACATCTGTACATGACCTCTGTAACAGTAAGTATCAGAGCAAACAAAGAGAAACAGGAAGGAGAAATGCTAAGATACCTTCATTTATACACAAGTTGTTTCGCGAGCCAAGACAGACAACTTTGATTTTTTGAGCAAACACAGTCTTCCTCAACTCCTTGACAAATTGAGAAAGCTGTGAATGTGTTCGGCTGCAAAAGAAGACCTTGAGTCCTTGTTCATCATCCGAGCACTCCTTCTCATCTTCCTCATCCTCTGAAGAACTCTCAAAACCTCTAACAGGTTTTCTTTTAGACTTGGGAGATGAATCCTCATCGCTTTCGTATTCTTCCAACAAAAACTCTTGATCGTTTACCTCAGCCAAGTCTTTCCTCACAGAATCATCACCTTCCTTCCTTGCATCAAAATTTCCTTCTATAAGGTTAGAGAAGATTTGAGGAACTCTTTGCTTAGCATGTTTCCGGAGGCGAAATGGGGATTTGATGGTCTTTTTGTCATCATTGAGAGTAAAATCTCTGATCCAATCGGGCTCGGCTTCATCATCATTTCCATCAACCTTGTGTGATTTTGCTTTCTCCTTTTGGTCAATCAGCCACTGAAGAGCACTACAGATAATGCTAAGTGATTTCCCAGTCCCTGGCATGAAAATCCAAACTAAGACTAAGCTTCTACTACTCGAAAAACCTTGTTGTGAAAAAAGCGTACCGGTGGGGCTTTCGAGCATGGAAACACCTCCCTTGTCGAGAAACTGATAGAGAGCATTCATGAAATCGGTTTGAATCGAGTAAGGCTCGTACGGAAACGCCGAGAAATCATGTGTTTCCGTCATCTCCAAAAAGCAAGAGGGAAAACTCCCTCCTGATTTCCAATTTGCCGCCGAAGAAGAAGATGAGCCTGTTTGGACTACTCCATATGGATTCAGGCCCATCAACACCATAAATAGATGGGCCTATTCAATTTTGGATCTCTATAAAATCCATCTTCTCTTCGTCAAAACCTCCCCTAGTGGTCCCCTCTTCCCTCTTCAATGGCGCCGATGGCCTCCTTCGACGATGAAACTGCGCACAAGTTGCTTACCCAGGTCTGTGATTCCTTCATCTTCTTCTCTAATTTTGCAGTATCGTTCCCAGATTTTCATATATGGTTTGGTTTGGTTTGGTTGGTTATGAAGGTGGAGTTCTACTTCAGTGACAGTAATCTACCCATAGACGAATTCCTCAACAGGGAAGTCTCCAAGAGCCAAGATGGCTGTATCCTTTATATTCTCTTATAACACACACACACAGAGACAGTTTTTCCTTGATCTTGATTGATTTGATTAATAATCCTCAGTGGTTAGTCTGCCTCTGGTTTGTTCCTTCTCTCGTATGCGTAACCTCCTCGGCCTCGGTAACGCCAAACGCGATGATATCCCTGTTGCTCTAGTGCAGGGGCTCGCTAATCTCTTGCGCTCTTCCACTTTTCTTAAAGTTTCCTGCAATGGTACCTAATCTTTCTTTCACATTTCTTTTCTGTATATGACTTATGAGTATATGATTTGACATGTTCCTCTTTTGTTTTATCCAACTTTTCCAAGGAAATAGGATTGGTAGAGGAACAAAACTGTCCAAGCCGGAAGTGGTGCTTGAACAAGTCCATAGAAGAACCATTGCTGCATCGCCTTTCGAGTACAACATTAAGATGGACGATGTTGCTTCTTTCTTCTCCCAATATGCCAAGGTTCTTCTTCTTCTTCTTCCTCCTATGCTTGTCTCTTCTAATAATGCTTTCGGAATCAGCTTTATGAATTTTGTTGATGTGAGCTCTTCAGGTTAACAGTGTGAGGCTACCTCACCACGTCGGAGATAAGAAACACTTTTGTGGCACTGCTTTGGTTGAATTCTCGTCTGAACAAGATACTGAGCATATTTTGAAGCAGAGTTTGGTCTATGCCGGTGCTGATTTAGTATTTATACCAAAGTAAGTAAGGAAGGATGTTTTGTTCCAAACATTCAACTGCAGATTGCCACGACCTGACTCTTTCTGTTGGGTATACATACAGGAGTGATTTTGACTGTGAAAGAGAGAATATGATCAAGAAACTCGCAGAATCAGGGCCAAGTCTTAACTATACCGAGTCAGTTTATTGTTTGTTTTGTTGTCTGATCAAAACATTTCTTGATTAAATACAAGTTAGCTCATATGTTTCGGCTCATATTGCTACAGATTCCACAAAGGCAAGATTGTCAAATTTACACTGAAAAGATTAGCCAGTGGAGGAAAAGTAGCAGAGAAAGGTATGTTCTGGTTTTTCGAGACTGCTGGTCTCTAAATAATATGTACTGCTCCCTGAGAGACCAACTTCTCTGGATTGCAGAAAACCCCAAGACTCTAGAAAACAAAATCGTGAGGGAGGAAGATAAGGCCGACACTACTGATGAGAAATTAGAAGGAAATGATAAAAAGAAGGAAAGCCAAGAGAAGGTTGACAAGGCCGATCAACTTGTGGTTCCCCCATGGGATAACATTGGCTCTGAGGCTCTCAAGGATGCTTTTCAAAGATTTGGCAGCGTTAAGGTAACTTACAAACATTGTCCTACCACCGAGATGCCTTAAAAAGAGTTTGTTGACCAACAATCGTTTTCTGCTTTTTGTTGCAGCACGTAGAATACTCTAGTGGATTGGATACAGGTTACGTTTGTTTCATAGATTCAGACACGGCAATGAAAGCCCGTGCGGCAGTGGAGTTTGCTGGAGGTTTATTTCTGAAGAATAAATTCTCAATTGCCTTGGAAGCAGTGAATGGTAAGGTGTCAATTCCCTTGTGTTAGTCATATAATAGTACAAAGATTGGGAATGAATAGTATGCTAATGCCTACAGGGGAGATGGAGAGAGAGGTGTGGAAAAGAGTACTAATTGCTATAGGGGAGGTAGATAGAAAGGGATGGAAAAGACTATCATCACCTGAGCCGGAAGATGGGTATGCATGACATGAAACCAAACCTTGTCTTTTCATTGCATGCCAAATACTTGGGTCTTGGCGTGTATCTAGTGGAGTGCTGGATACTCATTGGTTGTTTACCAATTTAACTCCAAGATTCTTTGTTGATGTGCATCAGGAAAGAAGAAGATGACAAGAAGGAAAGAAAAAGCAAAGGCGAATCCTCTCAACTGCCGAAGAAGGCTCAAAAGAAGCACTAGTTAAAGTTCGGTTTTTGTGTTATGGCCCCTTGGGATTATTGTATGCACCGATGCTAGATATGATATGTCCAGTTTTTGGACTTGACAACATAAGTGTCGTCTGAGTAGTTGGTTAGGTAAACGATTTTGGGCTGGGATGGTTAACATAATGCTATCCAATACTTGAATACAAAGATAAATCGATTAGAGACATGAAACAGAGACAATTCCTGAAGTGTTGAAATTCATTACTTATGTACGACAATGCAACTTTATTCGAAAGAGAAATGACCCCTTTCCATTAGTTTATCAATATCAAAGCCCTTCAAATGAAACCAAGACCCAAGCACTCAGACCACCGGAGTGATAAGTGATTTCCCAGAGAAGTGAGCTTCCAAGTTATTCACCACAAGATCAGCCATGGCATTCCGCGTCTCCACAGTGCCACTCCCAACGTGAGGGAGTAGAACCACATTTTCAAGGCTAAAGAGCTCCTGGGGCACGTGTGGCTCCTGCTCAAACACGTCTAGCGCAGCCCCTCCCAATCGGCCTTCTGTTAGAGCTTTTACAAGCTCTTGCTCATCAACATGTGGTCCACGCCCTATGTTTATCAACACACCCTTTGCTCCTAATGCATCCATCACCTCCCCGTTGACAATGTGTCTAGTCTCATCCGTCAACGGACATGCCACCACGAGGATGTCTGAATTCTTAGCAAGCTCAACCACTGTTGGATAATACTTGTAGTCTACATCAGGCTTCACTGTTCTTGAGTAGTAATTGATTGGGCAGCTAAAGGCTTCAGCCCTCTTTGCAATGGCAGTCCCAATTCTTCCTAGACCAATAATGCCCACTGATTTCCCACTAAACTGAATCAATAACAAACATGTGAGACTTTCTCATAGATCAAACAAGCTACTGTGTCTACACTATGCCAATCACCAAGCAGGACACAACAAATCTGAATACATATAGCAGAGAACTAGTAGTCAAGTCGATACATGTGAATAGAGAGAAGGCAGAAGAAACCTTAGTAGTGAGCTTGAAATCACCGGTCTTCCATTTTCCGCTCCTGACAAAGCGATCGCACTCACACAATCGTCGGAGCAGAGCTAGGATCAGCCCAATCGCTAGATCTGCGACGTCTTCGGTGAGGACGTCAGGAGTGTTGGTGACGCGGATCCCTTTTTCCTTGCATTTCGCCAAATCGATCTTGTCGAGGCCAACGCTAAAGCTGGAGACAATCTCAAGCTTGGGGAGATCGGTGATGAGCTGAGCATCAGCGCCGGCAGAAGCATTTCCAACGACGGCGCGGATAGAGTTCCGATGAGTTTCTAGAAACACAGATTTCTCCGGCGCAGTCCAGAATCGAAGAAGGTTAAAGCGATTCTGAAGCTCGTTCTCGAGGTAGGAGGACATGGGACACATCATAAGAACTCCGATCGATTCCATAGTTGCTCTGCAAAAGCTCAGAGGAGCGAGTGGTCGGTATGCGTTGACGAGGATTCGTCTCAGGGAACAAAACAGAGCGTTATACAACCTATAATAATGGGCCTTTCTGGCCCGATAACAATGGACGTATATGGGCCGATTGTAAAAACAAATAAGCCTTGTATATGAATCTATAGACAATATTGCACGTTTGAAGTTCATGCATACAGATTTGGGTTCATGAACTTATTAATAGACAGTTTTAAGTAATTAAGTATGTGTATGGAGATTCATCGTTGACATTGCATGAAATGGATAAGAGAAGCAATCACAAATTATATGTTTGCTATCTCTAATTATAAATAATCATTTAGTTATAATTAACAAAGTTTGGTGTCTAAAACATGCGCCCCACGTTCCTATCATCCCAAAAGAGGAAGGCTCCACAAATTTGTTTGCCAAAATCAGTGTAACAACAACAATTAGCATCAATGATCCCCTTTAATGTTTTGCCGCTCAATTAGTTTCTCTTAGCCCTTTTTTGTTTTGGTAATCCTCTCTCTTTTTTCCTTCCTTCCTCTCCTCTCTCATTCTTCACGAAACCAAGCTGCAATAATGGTTCGTGCATCAGAACAAGAGCAGGATAGCTATAGGAGCAGGCTCTTCAATTTCAAATGGAGGAACAATGACAACAATACAGGCAAACATGCCAAGAGTCTCAGCGTTGAGACCGATTTAGATGAGGCTGCTACCCCAGGATCTCCAGAGGTTGATCAACCGTTGACCATTATCCATCCTAATAAGGGCCCTTCGCTTTCAAGATCAGCTGCTAACGAAGCAGCGCTCGCGGCCGCACAGGCTAGAGAAAAGCAGCTTCTTGCAGACATTGAGAATATGAAAGAACGTTTCTCCAAGTTGTTGCTAGGAGAAGACAATTCCGGTGGAGGCAAAGGAGTCTCCTCTGCTCTTGCCCTCTCCAACGCAATCACAAACCTTGCAGGTAAGATTTTTCAGGATCGATTGCAATGTTATATTGTACATGCATTAACTTTATTGTTGTTGTTTGAAGCTTCGGTGTTCGGAGAGCAACGGCGTTTGGAGCCAATGCCTGCAGAGAGGAGAGCAAGATGGAGAAAAGAGATTGATTGGCTTCTCTCTGTGACGGACTACGTTGTTGAGTTTGCCCCATCTCAACAAAAGAATAAAGATGGAACCAATATGGAGGTTAGTTAGTTACATCATGTCTCTTTGCTCTGTTTCAGCTTCGTAACATCCAATGATATTATTAAACTGAAACAGATAATGACCACACGCCAACGTACTGACCTACACATGAACATCCCTGCCTTGCGGAAACTGGACGCTATGCTAATTGTAAGCAACACACAAACATTATACCACATTAATTCAATATAGCAGTATATATCACAATAAAGTAGAGTAACAACAAAAGAATACATGATTTGTTTTTTGTTGTGCTTAGGATTGTCTAGAAAATTTCAAAGACCAAAGCGAGTTCAGCTATGTTGCAAAAGACTCGTCTGACGCAGACAAGAGAAACGACGACAAATGGTGGATTCCGACCGTCAAAGTTCCTCCAGATGGTCTATCAGACGGTTCAAGGAGGTTCTTGCAGTACCAGAAAGATTGTGTAAACCAGGTTCTCAAGGCTGCCATGGCCATAAACGCACAAGTTTTATTCGAGATGGAGATCCCTGAGAGCTACATCGACTCTCTCCCCAAGGTAACTAAACACCACCACAATTGTTAATGTTGATGAATGGAGCAACTCACTTGTTTGTAAAATACAGAACGGTAGGGCAAGTCTTGGAGATCAAATGTACAAGAATATAACAGTAGACTTGTTCGATCCGGACCAGTTCTTGAGTACAATGGACATGACATCGGAACACAAAATCGTCGACCTCAAAAACAGAATAGAGGCATCAATAGTCATATGGAAACGCAAAATGGTTCAAAAAGACACCAAATCAACGGCACCTTGGGCTTCCGGCGTTAGCCTAGAGAAGAGAGAGGTGTTCGAAGAGCGAGCAGAGACCATTTTGCTTATTCTTAAACAAAGATACCCTGGCATTTCTCAGTCTTCCCTAGACATCAGCAAAATCCAGTTCAACATTGTAAATCATTCGATTTCCTTTTTTTTTTAGGTTTCCTCACTAATATAGAGTACCCTAAACACATATGTCTCTATTTTCACCACAGGACGTTGGTCAAGCAGTGCTAGAGAGCTACTCGAGAATACTAGAGAGCTTGGCGTACACAGTCCTATCGAGAATCGATGATGTTCTACAGGCGGATAGAGCTGTGAACAATAGGAGTTCGTCGGTGGAATCAGAGGAGGTGACGTTTGTCGGGAACATGACATTGTCGGATTTCATGGGATGGGACTTTGATCAGGCCGGGAACAACGCCGAGTTGGACTCTAAGAAGGATACTTCAGATGATTTTCTTGTGAAGGAGAAGCTAAGTGTTGTCACGACCAAGAAGACATCATACCTCGAAACACTAGGCGGAGTCAAGAGTCCAACGGCTCGGCATTGATCATATAACTAATAAGCTCTGTTTCGTAGTGGACAAGACAACAAGTAGGGACTAAAGAGCCATTTAGGAATTTTTCAATACTGGGGTTTTGTAAACTAATTTCTTTCCAATTTGGGCTTAATATTAGGCCCATTTATATTGTACCAAAGCCCATATCAGATACATTTATCTATCGCCTTATCTTCTTCTTCTTCACTGTCTTCCCAATCGAAGGGGATAACGATGACGTCTCTTACCTTTTCTCTGCAAGCTCTGAAGCTTTCTTCTCCATTCGCTAATGGCTCCACTCCACTCTCTTCTCTCTCTAAGCCCAATTCCTTCCCGAACCCGTCAAGAGCCGGTTCAGTTCCGGTTATCAGAGCAATGAAAACGATGCAGGGGCGTGTGGTGTGCGCAACCAACGACAAGACTGTGGCTGTGGAGGTGACGAGGCTGGCTCCACATCCCAAGTACAAGAGGCGTGTGAGGATGAAGAAGAAGTACCAGGCTCATGACCCGGATAATCAGTTCAAGGTGGGAGATGTGGTGTTGCTGGAAAAGAGCAGACCAATCAGTAAGACTAAATCATTCGTGGCGCTTCCTTTCGTAAGGGTTGTTCGGAATTCTGGAGGAGGAGGTGGTGGAGAAGCTGGGAACGACCTTGGCATTCCCTTGGAATCTCAGCAAGCGGCTTAGAGGAGAATGTCACTCACTCAGTGTTGTTTGTTTTGGTAAAGCTGTCTTTTTTTCCATTTCGGATGCTGCTTCTGTTTGTTGTGTATCGCAAAGACTGTCTGATTATGAAATGCGTTTTGCTTTTCTTCTTTAGTGTATGAATTGCTTGGTGTTAAGTTGTGGAATTTAGTACTAGTTAGAATGTGAGTGATGGTCTTGTGCTGGTAAGATTCCAGGTTCTGTATCGAAATGGCGAAATGCTTTCAAACATTGTGAACTTGTGGTCTATGTCATTTGCTTTTGGTTCATCTTATCTGAATTTGTTTTGGTCAAAGTTATATGGTTCTTGCTCCTTGTCTGATTGTTCATATGCTACTGGATTCTCGAGGTTGTTAGTTGAGTATGATGCTCTTAATGGAGCAAAATGTGTTGGATAACAATAATATGACTGCAGAAAAGAGAGGGTGTGCCCTCTTTGTACAAAACTTAATGCACTGCTATACATTATCATATACTTATATAGGTAACAACATCTTCATAACAGTGGCATCTGTTGTGAGTTGTCATCAACAATCTTCGATTTGCAGGCTTCTCTTAATGTTTTGTAGCGTAACAGAGACGAGGTTTGTGACGGATTCCACAGACTCCATATTTAGCTTTGCTGCAGGGGAAGGGTTGATGAGTGTTTGGAGGGCAAGTGTGAGTAGAGACCCACCTTGGGTGTTTCTGTCGTCTTGAGTAGACGTGATTACCAGTGGTCGTGACTCTACTCCATCGGGTATGATTGAGAAACCAGAGGGAAGGATTTGGATGTTGCTTGGATCATGTCCTGCGATCACCAGCTGTGTCGTGTTTATATCTACGGGAGCATATACGACCACTGACTCATATGAGTTAGTGCAGCTGTCTTGCAGCACCCATATGCTCTTTTCTCTTGATTTCACTGTCTGGAATTGTGAAGCAGGATTAGTATTTATAGATCCAGATTATGTAGGTCGAGAGATAATGAGAAAATAAACATACCTGAATGGACACTGAGTTGCCTCTGTCTTGTCCTTTGGATAAGCTTGCAATAGATTGAACATGAGCTCCGTTTGATAGAGTATCCCACTGTTGGTAGCATAGTTAGATGAGTGAAAACTGGTTTTATTGGTTGCGAGTGTAAGTGTATGTGAGGGTTTGAGAAGGTACCTCATGGCGACGAGCTTCATCTCTGAAGAAATCGAAGAGAATAGTGTTAGAAACAGGTAACCAGAGGGAGGAAGAAGCGCAGACGATGACTCCAGTGGGCTCGCCAGGATCATGTATGTTTTTCCTGGAAGAAACCCTCATGTCTTGTCCAGTTTTGGTGGTGATTTTGGTCCATTGATGATAGCTTGATGCAGCAATGGCACGGTAGAAGCTTTGTGTCATCCTCTGCGCCATCTTCAGCACGCTCTTTCTCCCCGCCAGCGTTGTAACTCCTGATCATCCACAGATGAGAAACGGGGTTTAGAGGGAGTGAAAGAAATCTACATATATAGAGAGTGTGAATGTAGGATTGGGGACGGACCTAGAGAGTCCTTGGTGGGAACATTGGTAGCCATGAAGAAGACGAGTCGTTCGCAGTGGAGCTGGAGGGTGGCGACCCAGTGTCGGGCCCCAAAGGCCAAACCGGTGTTAACAAAGGAGCGGAAGAGAGGCTGAACGGTGGAGGCAGATAAGTCGAGGTGCTCCACCCAAGTGACCTTGGAGTGGCCATTGGAGGTGTCTTCAATGATGCACCCTGAGGGGCGTTTCCTACATTTTAGCAGAGAAGCCTCCTTCTCCGCGTTGTTGTCATCCACTGAGACCGAAACGTCCACGATGGCCCATTTCTCAGGGCTCAGCTGCCTGCAGCTTCTCACGAAGTACACTTCTCTGGTGGGGACTACCGGAGTTAGCAGCTGCATCTCCCCAAACATCTGCAAGTTGATGACCATATATCCATGTAATTAATTAGCTCACCGGATTTAGCTCACTCAGTCTTCATATATGATTAATTAAAGATACTAACCAATTGAATGGCACCATCGATCCTTGAAGGCCCTTCTCCCTGCCGGATCACATCAACCGTCGCAGCCTTTGAGATCAAACACGCAAACATCTCTTTCCATTGTCCCTACACATTACACAACACACATCAATATATTGCATTCTTTACAAACATGACTAATTAATGATACAAATAATTAAACTATTGTATTTAATAGTAAGAAATGAACAAGTACCACGTCCATGAAACACTGAGCAAGCTTGTGTGCGTCCATGAACACAATCCCCGAATCTCGGGATGCTTCGATGGATTTTCTTCCATGCATCGAAGAGGCTTGAGCTTGGGGAAACTCCTTGAGATACTCATCGTAGTTGAGAATCTCGCGACCAGTCTCAACGCTACGGAGCCAAAGAGGTTCACCTGAGGTGGCCATCTTTTGGAGTTCAAGAGTGGCTCGGTTAGCAATCTCAGCAATGCGGGACTTCTCTAGGGCAAAGAAGCCGGTGTAGAGATCATGAGAGCCGAGACGGTGTTCTTGATCATCGGAGGAGGAGGCCTGTAGGGGATAGGGAGTCCGTCCAAGAGCCGCGCGGAGCTTATCGAGCTCGGCTTTCAGTTTAGAGTTTTCGAGGTGGACATCATCAGTGCCACCTCCACAGTTGGGGCAGGAGGGATTAGCCTTGGAGAATGACTCTCTCATTGCTTTGTTTTCCTCTCTTAGCTTCTCTAGTTCAGCTTTTAGCAGCGAGTTCTCGTGTCGTTCTTGAATAGCCTGTTCATGTTTCATTTATAACTAACTATGTTTTGCACAAATCCATGTATTACGAGAGTATAGTGGATACACACGTACCTTGATCTGAGTCCGACGGTTCTGGAACCAGAACTTGACTTGGCGAGGAGCCAACCCTAGTTGCTTGCTCAGCTGCTGTCTTTGCTTCTCGTCCGGATGTGGTGTCTCTTTGAATAGCCTGCAACCACAAAATATTCAATATTATTTTTTCATAATTTCTCTAAGTATAATTAATAACCATTTGTACAATTTTGTTTTGGTTTCTAAAACATGAACTCTTATGCAACCAAAAATTAACCCTAGCTGATCATATATACATATAATAGCTCTCGGAATTAATTATGATCGAATGAAACAAACTAGTAACACTTAATTCGCTTGAGCCTACACTAATATTTGTCAAACTAAAAACATGTTGGGAAGAGAGAGTGAGAGAGAAATAAAGAGTAATCATAGGGAAACCATGTAAACGCTTTGTATTTAATGCTAGATCATCGGCAACATGCTGAATATACATGAAATATGCATTCTTATTCGTGGCACACAAAAATGTAGATGCGTAAAATTAAAGAAGCCTAAATGTGGACTACTCTTGAGCACAAGACACCCTCATTCCACTAACTATAGTATGAATAATGGATATAGGGCTTGGTTAAATATATGGAGATATGAAACAAACATATGTGGGAAGAAAGGGTAAGATCATATTAAGTATTTGATCAAATGAACACGTAGAGAGGCAAAACCAATGAATGAATATGTTACTTGTGTTTGAAACCCTAATTAACCGGAATAACATCTTTGAGATGAAGCATATAGAGGATATATATGAAAGCTGAGTTAAGGAAGGACGTACGCTTCCATGTGTCTGATCTGATCGGTGGTGTGGCGATGATACTTCTTCCTCTTCCTCTTGTTTCCCACCTTGTTTCCTGAGCCATCCTCCTCTTCTTCCTCCTCTTCCTCCATTAGATCCTCACCCTCCAAATCCTCCTCTGATCTGGATCTCGTGGTGGGTCCTGAGTTCTCACTGCTCATCTCCACCGTTCGATCCTCATCTTCAGCCAGTACTCTTCTCCCCAAAAAGTCCTCCTCAGGGTTGGTGCTGCCGGATGATGCATTCCTGAATATCCCAGCCTGTTCACATGTCACACCATGCATTTAGAAAAATGTATGCAATAGCACTCTATAATATATGTGTGTTAGAATTAAAATGGGAGTAGATGATCAAAGAGAGAGCATACGAGAGATAGGGATAGAGCTGGAGAAGAGAAGAAGTCTTTGGTGGGTTGTTTTGATGACATCTCCACTGCCATTGACATGCGTCTCCGATCTTTTATTTCCTTTATTCTCTTCCCTCTCTTCTTCTTCGACCTCCTTCTTCCTTGTATTTATATCTCTCTTCTTACTTGTTTATTTTCTACCAATTTATGCTCATATATATATATAAGATAAGCTTAGCTATCCCCTTCGATTCCTAATTAATTATACGGTCCTTTTTCCAGATATTTCTCCCATTTTCTCTTGTGCTTGACTTTTAGGTGCTTCGTTTATAATTAGTTTTTAGTACCCAATTAATTAGTTTGATTGATTTTAAACATGGCCAACTACAACAATTTGCAGCCGTCGATCCACTTCATTTTATTTCTTATAAATATTTGATATATTCCAATTAAGTTTTATGTTTATAATTATTTCCACACAAATGATTGTAAAGTATCATGTGGTTGAACTTATGCCATTAATCATGGATTTAATCCGTTTAAACTACATAATGGCGTTTCTATAAATTACTGTAGTCAGGGTGAAGGAATGAGAATAAGGGGGGTTGCATGATTTAAGAGTATACAAACAAAACACGAACTTCTTCTTCTTCTTTAATTGATTCTTGTTGTTGTGTCTAAAGAGTTTAGAGAGAGAAAGACATATGTGTATGTCAGATTTTCAAAAATAAAATAAGAAATGAGAGAGAGAGAGTTGACCGTTAGATACTGGGATGGACTCAACTAACTTTAAGCACCTAATTCTCCAACCGCATTTTCTGCTTTCTTCTCTTCCTCCTTAATTATCATCATTGCTCTTATTATGACTTGTATTTATTTATCTTATTACTTATGATTTTAATATGCACCAGCTATTATTGACTTGTGATCTCTTCTTCAAATTAACAATTACTAAATGTCACCTTGTATCTTAATTAATAGTATTGTTTTAGGTTAAAAAAAAGGCTATCTTTCCATATGTAAGTAAACTTGGTTGTAAAATAAGCAAGTGATTACGTCAGCATAGGAAAATGGAGAAAAAGGCATTGGTAAGAGAGAGTGAACAGGATAACACAGCTACATGGAAACCTTAAATGGCTTGTGCTCCAGTAACTTATTATAATACTATCCAAATATAACCTAAAAGTAATAGAATAGCAGGCAGGATTAAACAATAAGATAGCTAGATTAGTTAAAAACTTAAAATATGGTGAAATTAAGGCAGGAAGAGTTGTTGGATAAAGTTAGAAAGTAGAAAAGGAGGGAAAATAGAAATGCAACGGAAAGATACTTTGGATGTTAGAAGGTCAAGGAGAGCATTGACCGATCGTTACTCATTAATTTGAGAGACCTTAAAAGGAAATGAATGCTCTTAATGGGTTTGCTTCCAACCCCTTTCCATTTCCTCCAACCTCTCTTTATTACAAGTTTACGACCCTACCCTACATCTCTCTCCATTGTGTATACAAGGCCACCTAGGCGCATGTGGTACGTATGTGATTTAATTCTTGACAGATAAATCATGATTATATATACTTAACGGAAAGATTTATACAGCTTCAAACATTAATACTATCTCATAATTATGTATATGCTCAGGCCAAAGTATACGTAAACTATATGACATGTTACAATTACAACATACATATCCACAAGTCACAACGTACGGCTAGTCCGCTAATATATGTTTTGCGCTGGTAAACAAACAAAGGAGACTATACTCTTTTTTTCACACAAAGAATTAGGTTAATTTATATTTAATTAAGACCTAGTAAACGTACGTAAATAGATAAAACTAATTATGGGGGTTACGTTAATTGAATTAAATAGTGATAATATATCATATGGTAAAACTAGAGTCTGCAATATCAAAAGCTTCATCAGTCTTTCTTTTTCTTTGTTAGTCGTACGGCCGATGGAATTGTTAGTTAGGAAAGGTAGATAGAGAGAAGAATAATGTATAGATGGAAGAAACTAGCTTGTATAACATTTACGTTCACCACATGCTCTTAAATAATTAATTAATGCCTAACCTCTTCTCGCTCCATCTATAATTATTATTGTGATAAACTATACTGCCTCTAGATTCCCTTTTTCATCATTTCGTTCCTTTTGTTTACTTTCGTCTCTCTTTGCTCTCTCAGTTACTATATTAGGGTTTTGGGTAGCAATCCCTATTTTCACGATAAATTCCTTACCCATGTTGGCTACCTCCAAAACCAAGTCCCCTTTCTTGTTTGGTCTTTCCTTACTCAGGACATAGAAAGCGACTAACTTCGGAAGTAGGGTCTACCAAATTAATCAAGAAAACTGATTGAAACTTATATGTTGATGATTCCAAGATGCAACCCACTACTAGCCTTTTTTCTTTTGGTATGAACAACTGACTATCCTTTTATTCACATCCTTACAAATTACTATATAGAAAGAGAATTGTCCCACCATAATGGAATATGATCTCACTCTGAAAAAGCAAACGTGTTATGCAAAATGTGACATTGAGGTTGCACACGTGTGAAGAGGGAATAGTGGCATAGGAGACTGTGCCCGATAAAGACAGTGAGGACAAGTTGCCCCATATATCACCTTCAACTAATTAATACGATGCATTTATTCACTTTTATACCAAGGATGTATCTATCATACGAGTCGTACGTTCCTAATATTCTTGGTACCACCAACAGCAAAACAAAGAGATGGATAGTTAGTTGGGGAGAATCAGATGAAACTAAAACAAACAATTGTGCCAGAGGCCATAGCTAGCTAACCAGCTGCTACTAGCCAGTACCTACCATATATGATATATCGCTCATGACATATCATATTCTTGGCATTGTACATCGTAACGACATACACTAGTAGATAAAAAAAAAAAAAAAAGACAAACCATTATATTCATCATAGTTCTTCACACACTTAATTGTGTCAAACCATTGGATACTACGTACTATACATAATACATCCCATATATATAACCATGCATGATATTTTGTTTTAAACCTAAACGAAAACTTTGCAATTACATTTAGTTTAGGTATACATGTTGTATGCTATCTTAATAATATTTTGTAAAACAAAGATAAGTGTATATGTAAAACGAAGATGCAAATGTTTACTCTTAAATAGGGTAGGTACAAAATGAAGTTTACCAGAGTCATCAAAACATAACATCAACAAAAAACCGAATCCCAGCTGCCACAATAATCAGACAAAGGTTACAAGCTCAAAGAAGAGATACAAGCATCAGAATCAGATTATACGCACTTTATAAACTACTTTATAAGAGCCCTTCAATAGAATGGGCTCTTATAGGCCCAGCAGATGAATTACTTATGGGCTGGATTATTGTGGCCTATTTCCCACGTATATAAGGAGTGTTTGATTGGCGTATTCAATAATGTCTAGTTAATTCAGGCCAAAGCATACACAAATCAAAGATTATATGAATTAAATGTTACTGTAATTGTGATTTAGGACCGTACCATAATACCCATTACCGAGAAACATAAAACGTCTTTGATCAGTGGAACGACGCCGTTTACGCCGCCGGTGGCAAAGGCAAAAGTTGGAATTGGATCTTAACACCAGAGGCAATATTTTGGGGTCTCCTTCCTCCGCAATTCGATCACCACGCATCTCCTTCTCGTAAGCTTTCCTCTGCTCCAGTTATGAATTTCCCTTTTATGTGCATTGATTCACGAATCTTATTGATCTTATGTTGACGTGTTGTGGATCGAAGCTGGGGTCTCAATCCCCCAGATCACAAGAAATGAAGCCATGGAGTTTCTTATTTGATTGTTTTCGTTGTTGACGCAGGGCTGGAGATGGATCTGGTCCGGTGATTATTGAGATTTAAGCCGGACGATTTCTGGTGGAGATGGCTTGGTTCAGTGATAAAATATCTCTGGGAGGATTCCCAGATCTCACTGGTGCTGTTAATAAATTCCAGGAGAGCGTTAAGAACATCGAAAAGAATTTTGACAATGCTCTTGGCTTTGATGACAAGTCCGAATCTAGCGGTGAAGGTGCTCTTCTCACTTTTTTCTTGGTGAAAATTTACCTCGTCTTTAGCTGGAAAACGTTGCTATGAACAATAGGAATGGTCGAGGTGCATTGGTTTATTAAGATCAATCTGCTGTTGCTATGATACATTTATGGGATTCTCTTGTATTTTGCTTATTACTAGCTTAGCTTCTGTGCTTCAGATGGGCGAATTTACACATAGCATTTTATTCTGGGTATGAAAACTTGGTGTTTGGAACCATATGTTTAGTTTGTGACAGCTTTGGCTGGCTATGATTTCAGGGACATTTTATTCTGTATTGTGGCGTGACTTTCTTGTAGCTTAGTTTTTGCTAACAACATGAATCATTTTGTTTCGATGCAGCTTCAAGTATGTGGCCACCTGCAGTTGATACTAAAAGTCTCTTCAATCCTGTAATGTCCTTCATGGGTAACAGCTCTGATGAGAATCCGGATAGATCAGAAGACTCTACGATTACAGAACATCCGTCTCAAATCGAAGGAAAAGAAGAAGAAGAAGGATCTGTTAAATTAGCCACTGATCAGGCTGTATCTGTTGAATCAAATGAAGAAACAAATGTGAGAAGAGAATCTGATCAAGCAGAATATCCTGAGGGAACAGAGACACTTGTTTCAGATCTCAAAGATGACGAGCCTGAATCGCAGATGGTTCTCGAAAAGTCTTCTGAATACTCTCCTCACCATCCTGAATCATCAGGTTACACGACTAGCATTGAACCTAATGAAAAACTCGAAATGATATCTTCGCAAGATTCACAGCCAGAGCAACCCAAGTCGGGAGATGCTGTATCAGAGGCTGAGGAACCTCAACCAGAGGATGCTGGAACAAAAGAAGTTACTGTGGAAAACAAAGACACAGTTTTTTCCCCTGTGTTGGATCGACTGCATAAGATTGCTGATACGGATGAGACCAAAAATGAACAGGAAAGCCAGGATGAAAATCCGGAAGACAGAATCTCGTCTATAAATGTTGAAGTTTCACCCGATATAAATAATGAAAACAGTTTAGGATCCCCTGATGCTCGTCAGCCTTTAATGTCCGAGTCCGATGGTCCTCCTTATGAGTTTTCTGTACCAAAGAGATCTTCTTCAGATGAAATTTCAGAGGGAATTGTAGATTTGGTTTCTCGTGAATTGGAATCAAGACTGGGTGCTAGTGAATCACATGAGAGCCAGCGTTCAAGCTCTGCTACAAATGCTTCTGACTCCGCTGATGTTGTTCTGGAATTAGAGAAAACGAAAAAGGAAATGAAAATGTTAGAAAATGCCCTGCAAGGTGCTGCTAGGCAAGCTCAGGTACATCTTTGGATTTCCATACTAGGGTTGTGCTACAGCTATGGTGCTTCTATTTCAATTTTTCTGGTGATTTGTTTACAGGCAAAAGCTGATGAGATTGCAAAGTTGATGCATGAAAATGAGCAGCTAAAATCTGTCACTGAGGATTTGAAGGTACTAGAGAGTATGTGGAAAATTGGTACTTTATAGATGAAGAGTTAATTGTTTCCCCAGTCTACGAACCATCTTCTTTTCCTTTGTGTTGATTCTTAACCTAAATTTAATATCCTCTGGGCCTTGGAACAGAGAAAATCTAACGAAGCTGAAGTTGAGTCTTTGCGAGAAGAATACCATCAGAGAGTTGCAACTCTTGAGAGAAAGGTATGTTTTTCTCTTTTGATTCTTCTCTTTCTATTATAAATATACCTTCACGGTGCTTATCTTTGTAGGTTTATGCTCTCACCAAAGAGAGGGATACACTCAGAAGAGAACAGAACAAAAAAAGTGATGCTGCAGCCCTTTTGAAGGAGAAAGATGAAATAATAACTCAAGTTATGGCTGAAGGTAAGGCAACCTTTTGGAATGCTTTGAATCATGGATAATACGTTTCTCTGTGTTAAAAAATTTATTAATGGTTTTATGCCTCCCAAGAGTGAACTGATTGTTTGAACATGCCTGGAAAATGAAAGGACTTTCATTTATTTTTCTCATCCATTAATATTAATGCCTGTAATGTAGGCGAAGAGCTTTCCAAGAAACAAGCTGCGCAAGAAGCTCAGATCAGGAAGCTAAGGGCTCAGGTATATAATAAAGTCTACGTGTTTCATTTATATAAGTACCATCAATCTCATGCCTTCTTCTCTTACCTTATTTTTTTTGCCGGTTAGATTAGAGAAGTAGAAGAAGAGAAGAAAGGACTGGTCACAAAGCTTCAGGTAAATGATGTCATTAGCGATGCTTTTGTTGTTTCACTAACCATATGATTAAAAAGAACAAAGCAGCATGAACGGTTGTCTTGATTTTCCAGAAGCCGTTGTTGAATGCTGGTTCAAAAATCAATGTTCTTTTAGGCAGGATCAATATATAAATGACTAAAGCATTGGCCAAGTTTGTTTAGCTTCCTTAATTAATTCCTATTACTTGTCAGTCTGAAGAAAATAAGGTAGAAAGTATTAGAAGGGACAAGGCAGCCACCGAGAATCTGCTGCAAGAGACCATAGAAAAACATCAAGCTGAACTTACTTCCCAGAAAGAGTATTACTCGAACGCATTAGCTGCAGCGAAGGAAGCTCAAGCATTAGCTGAGGAGCGCACCAACAATGAAGCGAGAACAGAATTAGAGAATCGTCTAAAGGAGGCTGCAGAGCGAGAATCTATGCTAGTCCAGGCACTGGAAGAGTTGAGGCAAACCTTAAGCAAAAAGGAGCAACAGGTTTTGTCTTACTCCATCAAATTTTGATATTGTACTTGCTGGGATATCATCTGATCATTTTTATTGATACTTACCTAGTTGGTGTTTTTTTTGCAGGCAGTGTATAGGGAAGACGTGTTCCGTGGGGAAATTGAGGACCTTCAAAGACGTTATCAGGTAAATCAAGATGTTTTGCTGTCTCTATGCATATTTCTTTGTTCGGTTAAGGTCTTATTGGTTACTCGACAAGCCCATGATGTTTGAACAATACTTCTGGTTACTAATAGTTTGTTCTGTTTTCTGTTTGCTAAACTACCTTTCTTGTAGGCTAGTGAGCGAAGGTGTGAAGAATTAATCACCCAGGTTCCTGATTCTACGAGGCCTCTCCTAAGACAGATTGAGGCTATGCAGGTAGAAAATTGTTCTTTTTTCCAGAATTTTTCCTGAAATTACAAACTTGAAAACAATTTGTAACATTTCATGCTTCTTATCTAATTGACGATAGGAAAATACAGCCAGAAGAGCAGAAGCTTGGGCTGCTGTAGAAAGAACTCTGAATGCTCGACTGCAGGTGTTTTGAATACCACTGCTAAATGTTATATTCAGCCAATTATATTTCTTTTCTCTATCTTTTATTGAATTTCTATGATTATTCAGGAGGCAGAAACTAAAGCTGCAACAGCTGAAGAACGAGAGCGTTCTGTAAATGAACGCCTTTCTCAAACCTTATCAAGGATCAATGTTCTAGAGGCCCAGGTTTCCTATTTTTATCAACACTTTTCATCATCAATCTCACACTCTTTCTCTAAATCTTAGCTTACCCAGTTCTCCTATCCAGCTTTCATGTCTTAGAGCAGAACAGGGCCAGTTAAGCAAGTCGCTCGAGAAGGAGAGGCAGAGAGCAGCAGAGAATAGACAGGAGTATCTGGCAGCTAAGGAGGAAGCAGATACTTTCGAAGGTCGAGCAAACCAACTTGAAATGGAAATTAGGGAACTGCGGAGAAAACATAAGCAAGACTTGCAAGAAGTGCTGCTCCACAACGAGCTTATTCAAAAGGTGCTACATATTTTTACGGACATATATTTTATAAAATCGGTTTCGTAAGAAATGCCCCAGCAGTTATGGAATTAAAATGGCTAAAGTACCTAGCGGTTTCTTAAATCAATAAAAGTAGTGCTTTTGAAGAAGAAATGTTGTGCTTTCCCAAACCTGTTCATTCCAAGTGGCATATATATATACTGCTGTTCTTTATTGTTCTCAACATTTTGTTATTAGCTACTTGTAGCTTCTACTATCGTGCAAACTGTTCCAGTTTATTACTTTTCTTTATTCTTCTCAACATGGCTTAATTTTTTTTCAGGACCTAGAGAGGGAGAAGGCTTCACGTTTAGATCTTGAAAGAACATCCCGTATCAATTCCTCGGCATCCGCTGAACAGCTTTCCATAGCAAGGCAAAATTCTGCCTTTGAGAATGGTGATGCATCTCTATCTGGATTACTATTAAATAACTCAGACTTTCCATATCTGTAATTTTTCTTGACTATGTCATCAGGAAGCTTGCCTAGAAAGCTCTCAAGTGCAAGTAGCCTTGGAAGCATGGAGGAGAGCTATTTTCTGCAAGCTTCGCTTGATTCCTCAGATAGGTTTTCTGAGAAGAGAAGCACACATGAGGCAACTATGAGTCCGTATTACATGAAGAGCATCACACCAAGTGCTTATGAAGCCACACTTCGACAGAAAGAGGGCGAACTTTCTTCATACATGTCCCGCTTGGTAGGTGTAGAAAGTATCCAACTTCTCATTTTTGTGTAACTATATTGGTAGGCTTTTGGCAATTTGCTTAGTAATGGGATTTAGGTTCACATCAGTTTGTTATCTCAAAGTCCTTACAACTACTCACCTTGGATAAGTTAAAGTGGGCACTACGGGTGTTTGGGATCATGCTTACAAATTATGGGTGTGTTGAAGCCTATGGTTACCCAATCTTTCATATGCTGGCTTAGAAGATTTAGCGCTTCTTGTCAACGTAGTATAGGCTGATTGTTAGTGTTGGGTGATTGTTAGTGTCATCACTAACGTAGAACCTAACTGTAAAACTTTAACCTCTCCTGGTGGTATTTGCCTTGCCGCAGGCATCAATGGAGGCAATCCGAGATTCCCTGGCTGAAGAACTGGTCAAAATGACAGCAGAGGTATAAATAGCGCTGAGAGTGAAGAGTTGTTATTTTATGGTCAGTGTTATAACGATGTGGCGTCTTATATTTGGTGAATGTGGATGTAGTGTGAGAAATTACGAGTGGAAGCGGATAGAGTCCCGGGATTGGAGGCAGAGCTGGAAGCACTAAGGCAAAGGCATGCGGCTGCTCTGGAATTGATGGGTGAACGAGATGAGGAGGTAAGATATGTGAACAAAATAATTGAATCAAAAGTGGTAGGCTTTGAGTTAAAAGAAAAGAGGATTTGATTTGTGGTAGTTGGAGGAACTTCGAGCGGATATAGTGGACTTGAAGGAAATGTACAGGGAGCAAGTGAACATGCTGGTGAACAAGGTAAGGCAAACATAGACAAGTTTAGTCAAAGTGTTGAGAGGCTCATGCTCATCGTGGTTTTGTACTATTTGTTTACAGATCCGGTGAGGGAGCAAGTGGTGAAACAAGTGAAGTCAAAAAGTGTTGACAGGCTCGGGCTCACGAGTAGGACCACCTAGTCCTTGTTTGCATTTTTGGTTTTATGAGGAGGCTTTTGAAAACAAACTTTTGGTGCTGGAAAGAAGAATTTCTTACAGTTTATTCGTAATTATTTGGAGACGGATGATAGATACTAAAAACTGTGCCCCTTGTGTGTAATTTTCTCGTATAGAAGAACATGCTTACTTGTCTGTGCACTAGGAACTCAAGAGTGGGCTTTGTTAAGGCCCATCACTCGGAAAATTGTGACTCGGAATGGACCCCAAATTGTTATTGAGATGGCATAATCAGGAAACAATAAAGTCCAACAAAGGCACGTATATGAATATTGTTGGGTGTTTAGCATCTCATTACGTGCACCATTACTGTATTGATTTTTTCTGGTGTGTGCTTTTATCAAAAAAGTAAACAAATGTCGTGTGAAGGATAGTTTGTTTCGCTCAATTTAGTATATGGATGGAGGTCAGGTCGGCATAAGTAAAGACGGATGGTAGGGTAGAGGCGAAGCATGAGATTAAAAACCCAATTTGTGCCTCGGGAGAATCTGGGAGTGTGGCTATAAATTACGAAATTCTTCCCTGAGCTCCAAAAAGTGAAATAGCTTTTTCTTCCACTCGACGATTCCTCTCATCATCTCTCCTCTCTCCAGGTATCCTTCCTTTGATTCTTCTCTGCTTCGTTTTTCGTTGCTAGATCTGCCATCGCCTTTGTATCTAAAAAAGCTTGTTTCCGAAGCTCTTTCTTCCTTTTTTTTTTTTTTTTTTTTTTTTTATTGTACCATCAGATCCGACGATTTTCACTTTCTCAGCATCCGTCGTCAGCTTTTTTGTTTCTTCTTTTAACTTTCTGCTTTTTAAATCCTGGATTCTGGAATTTTCTTACTAGCTCACGTCACGTCGTGTCATGTGGCCTTTGATTTCTAAATTGAGTTTTGATTTTGCCTAAGTGTTCGTTGCGACGAATTGTTTCCTTAATTCATTAATAAAATGTGAGTCGTACTTGTACTCGAGAGTGAATTTGTATGGGTTTTCTCTTCTATTTCTTCTATAAGCTTACCTGTTATTATGGCGTTGCATGTGTGTGACTGAATTTCATGTGCAGTTTCAGAGGTGGTGATGGATTCTGTTCGACGCACTTACACCATTATGCGAGGACGTCACTTAGACAAGCGTGTTCCTTCCAAGGAATTTCTCTCTGCTTTGGATAAAGCTGAAACTGCAGGTTCCTCTTCTTCCCCTTCCTTTTTCTTCAAGGCCAAATGCAACTAGTATTACATTGTTATCCCTTGTTCTGTATTCAACACGAAATATTAATAAGTTGACTGGAACGGAAAACACAGAGCACCATAAGAATCGTGTCAACTTCCGCGTGCCAAGAGTTAGATGTTGATTGTAGATGATTAACCAATAATAATTCTGTGAAAGTTAGGGTTTAGTATTGTTAAGCAAGGCTCTGTATTTTAGACTTCCAACTTAGAATACACTAGTTTATAACGCTTGAACTTTTAATTGCAAAGGTTAGCTTGTACCCTGGGAGCTCTGCTCTGAATATTCAAAGGAACGATGTTTGTGCCTTAAGAATAGCATTCAACTTTAGATTTACCAATTTTTACTTGCACTTTGGTTTGTCTACATTTGACATCTGTGGTAAATAAACAAAAGAAATCTTGCATCTTCTTCTGCATAGACTGACTGTGATTTTGAACTCCAGTGCGTCTGCCTGCTGGGACGGGAAAAGACATCGGGAATCCTTCCTGGAAGCGATCTCTGCCTCACGTGCTCGTTGCATCACTCACTTCGCTTCTATTCGGCTATCATCTTGGGTCTCTTCTTCTGACTTTTGCACCCTCCTTTTTCTTTCTTTTTTTCATGTGTGCATTAGCATGGAAATTTACTTCTCATGCAGCTATGCTGTTACCTTTTTCTTTTGTAAGCTTAGCTGATAGACTTAAATTGTGTTTCTTCTCGATGCATGAATTATATATACACAGTTTCTTTTGAATGTATGTAATTGGGAAGAATAGAAAATTTTAATGGGTTTTTTTTATTGGACGCAGGGTTGTTAACGAAACTCTCGAAAGCATATCAATTGACCTTGACTTTAGTGGGAACACAATCGCTGAAGGTACCATTCAAAGATAACTCGTTTTTCTTTATCCAGACATAGTGTCTATCCTTCCGTCTGATCATTCCAAACACCTTTTCTGTTGGATGAAGGTCTTGTGGTTAGTACATGCTTAGGCGGCGCCTTTATTGGATCTCTGTTCAGTGGGTTGGTCGCAGATGGTGTTGGGCGCCGTAGAGCTTTCCAGTTGAGCGCTTTACCAATGATTGTTGGAGCTTCAGTGAGGTAATTTTTTAGTTCCAGTTAAATTGTAGTTTAGACTATTGGATATGCATGACTGTTACTTGTTTCAGTGTTTCTTGTCTCGGATTCTTATTGTATAGTTAATTTTTGGTTTAATGGGTATGCGGCCACTTGAACATTTCTGATTCAAATCATTGCCTGATGAGTTACTGAACTTGTGGTCTACGTAGTCATTACGTATACTCTCATATTGATTTCCTTCTTCGATGTCTCTAGTCTGACTATTGGATAATTGGCTACTGATTTGAATATATTTGGTCTCAAGTCATGGCTTTGATGATTTTTCACTCATCTCAAGGTGTAGTCACTGGTTAGGCTTAAGTTGTTGTGTTGCTCTTTTATCTCAAAGTGTAGTCACTAGTCAGTAGTTAGGTTTAAGTTATTGTGTGCTGACAAGTGTATCGTTTGCAGTGCATCAACTGAGAGTCTTGTGGGCATGCTCCTGGGAAGGTTTTTGGTCGGAATTGGGATGGGCATAGGACCTTCTGTAACGGCTCTCTATGTCACTGAGGTACTTGATATATAATTTGTAGTCTTTCTTTTCTGCATTAGTTTTTGTAGGATCACTACATGAAATTTCTTCCTCACTGACTCTTGATAAGGACTTCATCTTGAAAGCTTTATTCGCATGACTGGATTTACCTAAATGTGAAAAGAAGATTATAGGCACATATATACCACTAACTCGCTATGTCAATACATCTTACTTAAACCGATATTCACAATTTCTCTTTGCAGGTATCGCCTGCTTATGTGAGAGGCACATATGGTAGTTCTACCCAAATTGCAACATGTATTGGACTCTTAGGTTCACTATTTGCTGGAATCCCGGCAAAAGAAAATTTAGGCTGGTAAGATATTGATAAGAACTCAAGGGAAAGAACTTGTATTATACAAAGCTCAATAGCTAAATGGCGTGACACAGTCAATGCTTTAAACTTAACCCTAAAACTAGTTTGTGTGGGCGAAGTTTAGGGCTTCTATAGGCCTCATACCAACTATATCTTCGAGTGACTCCCAAGTGCATGGTAGTCCACTCTTTTTTGCCTACTTTAGGTGCATGGTAGTCAACTCCAAACGTACCTATCTGCAATGTGATTTTGAGTGTCTAGTTGAAATGCTGCAACTCTATAGGATTCCCCTCATCTTAGGACCAAATAATTTGTTGCAAATTCATTAGTAGATTTCGACTTGAGGACTGGCCTTGAAGGTAAAAGAATCCTAAAGTTTCTAAGCTCCTAGAAGCTAATAGGTTTGATGTTTTGATTGTCTTAGGTGGCGTATATGTTTTTGGATATCCACAGTCCCAGCTGCAATGCTTGCTGTTTTCATAGAATTCTGCGCCGAAAGTCCTCAATGGCTTTTCAAGGTGAGTTTTTCATTTTACCCCACATAGCACTTGAAGATGTTTTCATAAACCATTTTTTGCCGTTGAATCTCTTTCTCTGTTTAACCTCAGCGAGGAAAGGCAGCTGAAGCCGAAGCCGTGTTTGAGAAGCTATTGGGAGGGGCATACGTCAAAGCTGCTATGGCAGAGTTGATAAAATCGGATAAAGGAGATGACGCGGATTCAGCTAAGTTAACAGAGTTGCTTTTCGGGCGCAGTTTTAGAGGTGTGTGATCTTTGGTAAACCAGATTTGTGATAGCTTGTGCCATTGGTTTGATGTCAAATATCCCAAAAGTGGTGTCTCATTAAATATTAGATCTAGATTTTCATTCCCATTGAGCATAAACATTGGATGAAATGAGATTGAGGTTAGACTTGATAGTCAAAGAGTTGAATCATCTACGTGGAAGGTATGTTATGTTAGCCGGCGCAACTGGATTCGTAGTCAAAGAGAGTAATTGTCATTTGAAAAAGCATATGGATGACATGTGAAGCCTCACAACTTCATTCATTTTTACGTTTTAATTTTCTCCGTTTGCAGTGGTTTTCATTGGATCTACCCTTTTTGCTTTACAACAGTTGTCTGGGATAAACGCTGTGTTCTATTTTTCATCAACTGTCTTCAAGAAAGCTGGTGTACCTTCAGCCTCTGCTAACATATGTGTGGGAGTCTGCAACCTCTTAGGTATGAAAGTGTGTCCTTTTCCTGTACATTATACTATGGCTTGAAAGGCATCATTGCGTTAACGATAATCTAGTTAAGCAAGTAGGGGAACTGCGTCTTCCACCATTATTTTCTCAATAGATGAGGTTTGAATACAAATGTGAGATTAGGAATGGCAAACTAAAGTGAATAATCTTCCTCTTATCACAAAGATGATTATAAAGAAAAGAGCCGAATTTTTTCTTTCAGCATGTTGAAACTGTCCAGTGAAATGATGATCTAGATTTAAAACGAATGTGAACAAACATCATTTATGCTCCTGTACAGGCTCAACTGTAGCGGTGATTTTGATGGATAAGCTGGGGAGGAAAGTGTTGCTTATTGGGAGTTTTGCGGGCATGGTAATTTGAAAAGTGCTCTTTGAGTTAAAGTTTGAACAGCTGATATACTTAATAACGCTCCATGTTATGTATCATCTTTAACAGGCAGTATCGTTGGGTCTCCAAGCAATAGCATATACGTCGTTTTCATCACCCTTTGGAACCGTGTTTCTCTCGGTTGGAGGAATGTTGCTGTAAGTTTTCTATAACAACTGTGGTAGTGGTAAAGGGGAAGGTGTGATTGATAAACTCAGGGTGTGATGATGAAAATGCAGGTTTGTGTTGTCGTTTGCAACTGGAGCTGGTCCGGTTCCAAGTCTTCTCCTGTCTGAGATATGCCCTGGTCGTCTTCGGGCAACAGCATTGGCTATTTGTCTTGGTGTTCACTGGGTATGGCTTGTTCTTCTTCTTTGTTTAAGGAAATGGATAAACGTTGAAATAGTAGTAGTAACCTTTGGAGAATGACGTAACAACAGGTAATAAACTTCTTTGTGGGGCTGCTGTTTCTGAGAATGCTGGAGCAACTAGGTTCGGTGCTTCTAAATGCAATATTCGGGTTCTTCTGCGTGGTGGCAGTTATCTTTGTGCAGAAGAACGTGATTGAGACTAAAGGAAAGACCCTCCAAGAGATCGAAATCAGTCTGCTCTCATCCATTCAGTGATCTATCTCAATCAATGAATCTCCTTTTATTCACTCACATTATTCTGCCTTCCTTTTTGTCCTTGGAAAGTAGAATGTACTACTAATATGGAAGTAGGAACATGTAGTTAGTAGGCACCACTGTAAGGAAATGGGTATTATTCTAGTATACACGACGTCTCAGCCGATTTTCTAATAAGAAGACCAAAATGTAACAACAAACAACTTTTTGTAATGGTAAGTTCTGAACACATACATGTAGAGAGACATATCTAAACTTCTTTCTAGCTGCCTTTCTCCATCACATGATGTTTCCTTATTCTATACTCTGTTTGCAAACACCTATCAGATACTAATCTGCTTTTGGCTGCTTGCCTTAGCTTTTTACACTTCAACAACTCTAAGAGCCCACATAACCATTGCATCTGCTGCTTATTCTTCAAGACTTGGTGGCAAGACTCGACAACTGCTCTTCCTCTTTTCCTCACCTCCATTCATTTGGCACTTGACACACCTTCCCGTTGTATGGCAACCACAGGCTCGTTACATCTTAGACACCGGAACGATGCTGCTGAAGCGCAGCGTGTCCTTATGCAGTAGTAACAGTACCTGCCACAATTCATTCTTTTAGCTGTAAGTAACAACTATAGCACATACTCTCAACTATAGTAACAGTACTCTGTTTTGTCTAGCTTCATATGGATTGCATTCCCGTAGTTACACTTAACTTCTAGTACACTTAATTACTATGTAGTACATATCCGGGGGAGATATTCTGATCCCAAAGATTAACCATACCTGTGGTGGCAAGGCAGAGCAATAAACGGAATTGCAGGATCTACTAGGCAAATGGGGCAAGTCACTGTATCCTCTTTCGTGCTCGAGGACTTGTCCTTGGCAAATGGACTAAGAATACTCTTAACAGCTGAAGAGTTGAGCAGAGGAAGAAGTAACAAAAGCAATTCCTGAATATGACCAAACAAATCTAAAGATGAATGCCAAACAGAACCAGGAATTCAGATCCAATATAACTAGATAAGACAGATACTCATCAATTTAGCCTATCAGTCTAAAAAGAATGTTTTCAAAAACAAGATTGAACGTAACAAAACATATTGTTTCGAATGTAAACAAGATAGTTGAACTACTCCCATGAAAGTGTTGAGTGCCTAGTTCAGATTCCAGATATGGACACGAAATGATTAGCAAAAGTGTTTCCCCCAAAGACAAAGTAAAGCTAAGCTGACAGATACTCTTAAGTCAAGAAAATGTTATAGAGCAGTGAGTTTCAATCATAGGTTGCCAGAAACCATGAGCCAAGGATGATACTCAGGTTGCCAAACTTTTAAATTGATAATAGCATATCCAAGCAACACACAGAAGAAGACCAACCGAAAATTCATTCCAGACAAGTTGGCGGTTCATGTACTCGAAGCTGACAGATCGGTTCATATGGGGACTCCTATAGACAAGCCTAGCTCTTAAAGCGTTTTCAATGAGGTTCCTATACCTGGATCAAGAAATGTAAAGGAATGATCAAGGTGTTTCTGTAAGTGATTTTGGTTCTTGCTTCCATGTACCACACAAGAGTACCTTCCCGTATAAAGAAATGACAATAGGTTAAGAAAAGAAGCAGCTTTGTAGATGCCTTCGATTCGTTGGATTACAGTCCAGAGTCGCCTCGCCAATGGTCTCTAAGAGAGAAAGGAAAGATGTGTCCATAATCTGAGATAAGGAAGAAGATGTACTCTAAGGCATGGAGGAGAATAAGACAGACCTGGTCAGAATCACCCCATGTACGGAAAGCAGAAAAGGACTGCAAACGGGAGAAGAGGTATTGACCACCAACGGAGGCAAGACAGTAGCAAATCTTCTGAGGAGCAGTAAGTCCAGGGCCTTCCAGTCCTGTTCTGACTACACACACACACACGCAATGAGAGTGAGCTTAGAGTGCAAAAAGGAAGGATAGATAGATACCTTTCCCCAGGTGTTGAGCAAGTCGTCGTTCGTCTCTGTATCTGAGATTCATGAGAGCATTGCCAGGGGTGGGTTTGTCAACCCAAATAGAGAATCTCCAAATGAGAAACTCGAGGAAAGCATCGAGCTCTGGTTCGTATTGAAAGAGCATTCCTGGCTAATGCCAAGAAAGAGAGATAGAGAGGGTGAGAAATGAGCTGTTCAAAGTGAAGAATGGATGATGGAATAGAAGAAGAATACCTTCATCAAAGTGAAGACCTTAACAAGCTGTTCCTTCAACATGGCAGACATCTCAACATCGAGTCGAGCAGCGTCGAACTGATTCACTCTAGAGATTGCAACCGGAATTACGGACTGCAATTAGAGGATGATAAGCACATCAAAAGAAGACGAAATCCGAGAGAGAGAGAGAGAAAGAGAAGCATACCCGGTGGGAAGAGACAAGAGATTGGGATTGGGGAAGCAATCGTTGATGGGAACGGATCCAAGCATCGTCAGGAGGAGAAGCCATTGCCGTGGCTACTAGGGCTTGCTTGTGATTCCGGCCAAACTTTATTTGAAAGCTCGACGAGGGTGTTACCGTCTTTTCCAAATATAAAGAGCTTGTATGTATATGGGACTTTGATTTATGGTTTTTTCTCATCTTATTTGGATCATAATCACAAACTAATAACATGATCCATCATTCCACATCTCTTTACTTATTATATCAGCCTCTTCATTTTGTTTTGCTTTGCACTACATGTTTTTGTTCTAACTACTAAACTTGTTTTTACTCAACTGTATCTTGTTAGTACACAATGTAGATAGTACACAAGCCTGCCAAAAGCAGATAGAAGTGCAAATTTAGCCAACGAATCGCTACCATACAAGCCTATTAGTAATTCGCACAAGTTGGTCCAAGAAACATGGAATTCGCAGAGGAGATGACCATGGAGCTGGTTAACCACCAAACGAAGAACAAGGTAAACTGATTCCACCAGTAGAGACTTTGACAGAGCTTCAAGGACCGCCAAAGATAAGACCACATTTTGTGATTGACACCTAGAACTTGAGGTCCATACTTGAGTCCTCAATCATGCAGCACCAATTCCTATTCTGTTCCATTTCCCAAAGGCAAACACACACTCAAGTCTCAACCTTTGTTCATAATGCTGCTTCTAAAAAGATTACCTTTTAGTAGCCACCTCAGCGGCCAAGCTTTCCTCCCCTAGCCTCCGTAGTCCCTTGCTCAGAACCTCCGCCACGTACTCGTCGGCCTCCCACGACTCTGATCCCCATCCGCCATCTCTCATCAACGCGTATATCTTCACTGCAGACTCTCTCCTCTCTGCTCCCACCACGGCCTTGATCAGCTTGGCCAGAGCCTTGTCGTTTTCGTAACCGCCCTCGATTACCTCCAATTCGCCGATTAGAAGGTCTATCTGGTCACGCTCGCCATTCCTGGAGAGGGCGGTGACGACTTCGGAGTAGAGAGTGAGGTCGAGGGGAGGATACTCGGAGCGGACGACTGAGAGAACGTGGAAAGCCAGGGTGCACTGGTCCTGCCGGAGAAGCTCACGGAGGACGGAGAGGAGGTCAGCCTTGAGGAGACGGCGGAGAGAAGGGAGGCTGAGGGAGATGGAGCCGGTGCGATGGGCTCGCTTGAGTGACTGGATCGATTGGATTGCTTCAGAGCTGAGTATCCGACCTTTCATAAGAGGTCCGCGGTTGTCGCGTACCCCACAACAGATCAAACCTAGCCTTGGTCCTCCGGTAAGGCACGGTGGCCGGAGGTTTAGGGAGAGAGAGGGGCGGAGAGCCATCATCATCATCCACTCATTTACAATCAATCGTCTCTTGGGGATACCTCTTTGTTTTCATAGGCCAAGCCCATATCCAAAGGCCCATTTTACTTTAAATTATATTCACAGGTTTTCAGTTTTGGTCTACATCAAGGCCCAGATTATTAATCGATTTAGCTCCTAGCTTTTGCTTGTTTTGGCTAAGTTTAGAGGAGTCAAGTTAGGAAGAAAACGTAAATATTCATGTTCGATGAAATGAAACAAGAACAAAAAAGGTAAACCAAAGGAGACAACAATCAATCATGAGCAATGGTAAGAAATGAAACAAGAGCAGCAATGGCAAGAAATGCAGCAGAAGCAACAATGGGAGGCAAGGGAGATGCGGAGGCAGAAGGAGTGGAGGAGATAGGGGACATGGAAGCAATATCTTGATTGTGGTGGTGGTGGTGGACATGCATGACTTCAACGATGAGACGTTGGCCGCTGGTGCAGTGAGGGTGGGAGCCGCTGATGAAGTAGAAGAGACCAGGACGGTCGAGGTCGAGTGTGCTGTTGCCATTGTCAAAGGCAGTGATAGGATCGCTGGCGTTGCAGTGGTAGAAACCAAATTTATCTACCTCCATCACCGAGTCCTTGTCGTACACAAAGGCTGCAGCAACCAAAAATCATAGTCAAAAATATAATAGATAACTTAGGTAGCTAGTGTGTGAGGAGAACAAGAGAGAAAGTGGAACTGACAGAGAGAGTCGCCGATGTGGAAGCGGTTGGTGCTGGCCCAGTGGCTGTAAACGGCTGTATCATTGGGGAGTGGGACTCTCCATCCGAAGTCATCTCCAACCATGAAAAGCCTAGGACCTTGAGCCGCCATGGAAACAGAAGACATGAGGGCCAACATTAGTAGGAGACTACAAGAGTAGCTAGATCTCATCATCATCATCGAGGAGATGAGGAGTTGTACAGTATAGTTAGTGGTGGTGTGAGAATGAAAATGGGAAGGAGAAGGGGGGTTTATAATGGAAGGAGAAAGGAAGTGACGGTTGAGCAATCCGGAGTAGTGGAGGAAGAGACGGTTACATATGAGTGAGTTATGGAGAGAGACCCTGGGTGGGGCAAGTCATGGGGGTAATGACGTGGACCAATCAGCGGTTTTTCCTCAAAACGCAGCGTTTCCACCTTCTCTTCTCTGTGGCCCTTATTCGCGATGATGATCAGAAGTTGCTTTCTGATGGCGGCGACGACGACGGACTTGTTCTATCTGAAACCCCAGCTGCACAACATCATCTCTATGAAGAAGCTTCCTGATCGTGTTTCAGTTTCTTGCTCTATGCCCAGCTCAGCTGCTCTTATCTCTCCCAAAAGGAAGCTCCCGATTCTCCTCTTCGACATTATGGACACCATCGTCCGTGACCCTTTCTACCACGACGTTCCGTCTTTCTTCCGGTCACTGCCTTATCTATTCAATGCCTTTGGAGATTGATTGATTGGGTTTTTATAATCTGAAACTTTCGTGATTCTCAGAATGCCGATGAAGGAGCTACTAGAGAGCAAGCATCCCATGGCCTGGATCGAATTTGAAAAGGGCTTGATTGATGAGGTCTCTATCTCAACATCTCCCCACTGTTTCTTCTGCTGTTTTGAGTTTGACTTTTTTGTATCATCGTTTAGGAGGAGCTAGAAAGAAACTTCTTCATTGATGGGAGGGACTTTGATATGGAAGGTGACATTGACTCTCTATTGATTCCACCAATTCATCAATCCTTTCACATTTGTGTGTTGTTGATTTTGCAGGCCTTAAGGAGTGTATGATATCAGGATACTCCTACTTAGATGGCATGCAAGAGCTTCTTCAAACTTTGAAAGCTGACGACTTCGAGATTCATGCTTTCACCAATTATCCCATCTGGTTTCCATTCCTTCACTTTCTTTTACCAATTATTCACACTCTTCATTTCTGTTGACTGACTCTTTGTGTGTCATAGGTACAAGATGATCGAAGACAAGTTAAAGCTCTCAGACTATTTATCATGGACGTTTTGTTCCTGTAATGCTGGTACATCACACATCTCTTGCCTCTTTTACTTGTTTTTCTTATGACAACTCTTCATTTGTTTTGTCTCTCAGGAAAGAGAAAGCCTGATCCAGAGTTCTATCTCCAGGTTGTTGGACATCTTGGAGTTGAACCTTGCGACTGTATATTCATCGATGACAGGTTAGACAACTTTGTACCTTTCGTTCCATGAATGATTATCTGAAGAAACCATCTTGACCTGAGGGAGTGTCTGTCTGATACGCAGGCCAACCAATGTCAAGTGTGCAGTAGAGATAGGGATGGGTGGGTTACGTTTTGAGAATGCAGATACTCTCATTAAGGATCTCTCTAATCTAGGGATCAACTTGTCATGATTGGATGTAATTGTTACTTGTATTGCATCATCTTGGATATAGCGAATCAGCTTATGTCTTTAGAGAAATACTCAAAAAGAGAATACATTGTTTTGGGAATGCAAGTGATCATACAAGTAGAGTCTGTCTTGAAATATGTAAAGCAACAAGAATAATAGAGAAAGAGAGAGAGTCCCTGGGACTAATTAGGGAGTGGAGGAGAGCACAAGGACATTAAAGAGGGAAGAGGAGGCGAGGAAGAGGAAGGAGAGGAAGACTAATAGGAGAGAGAGGGCGACATGATTGCAGAAAGAAGAAAGGGTCTTGCAGAAGTCGGGGAGAGGAGTGTGTCTGATGCCGGTTTTGTTGAGGTTGGTAACTCCAGAACCGGCTGATCCAGCGCTCATCATCAAGTAACCAAAGAGCTGCGCGCACAGACAAGAGTTCATGTGTGTATATGGGTTACAATGAGAAGAATAGAGAGAATGGAGAAGGGCAGATGAGGGACCTGATCAGAGGTGAAGCAAAGCCAAGCTTGGAAGCGGGATGGTGTGATGGGAGATCCGGTGAGGAGCCTGTAAACACCGAGGCAGAGCTGGAACAGGGAGTAGAGCACGGTCGCTGTACATGCCCCCACCACATACCTTCACACTTAGTGAATATTAGAATCAAAGGTTTTATTAAAGTGGTGGACACAACACAACAATGTCATGTCATGTTGTTAGGTTCACGGGTGTGTTTCTATTCACCGGAATTTCTGAAACACACTTTTTCACTTTTTTTGTTTACAGTTAGAGTATGATCTAGTAGTTTGTATAATGCATTCAGCAAGATATTGTGAGTAAAAAAGAAGAAGACTGACTGGTAGGAGGGAGAGAAAGACCACTTGGAGTAGAGAGTGAGCTTGAAGCCATAAATGTCTGCCACTCCCTCCTGAGTTGCGGTCAGCATCACCGCAATGGCCGAGGCTGAAGCAGCCAAGCAGCCTCCCCTAAGAACCACCTGCAACCCCTCCCTCCTCCGGATATTTCTCCTTCTCTTCTCGGCCGCCGCTTCCTCCTCTCCGTTTCTCCTCATTCTAATTCTAAATTTCTATTTTATGAAACGCACACACAAACTCACTCTTTCTTTCTTATACAAGTAGTCCCCTTTTTCCTCCACCTTTTCCGTGTTGCTTCCTCCGCTCCTCTTTCATTCTCATTTTTTATATATATATAAAAAAAAAAACGAAAACTGTTAAACTCCCATATTTCAAGCCACAGAAAAATAAACATCTCTATTGGGACTTGTCTTCTCTTCCTATATTATGTACTTGAGTCAGGTACAACCTGCGTGTGCCTCATATTCTCTGCTACTAGTTAAGACGCAAATGCAAATGACCCATTTTTGTATTTACATTCTTATATTTATCACATTTCTCTTCCTTCAGCGCGCATCAAGATAACGGTAGGTTGTTTAATGGTTCAGCAAAAGCAGGCGCAATTAGATACACAGTTTAGATAGTGTTATTACAACTTGGAAGAGACAAATGTCATGATACACATTTTAAAGAGAAACAGAATCATTAGTCTTTTTGTTTGAGGAATAAATAGCCTAATCCGGGTGTGAACTACAATAGTATTAGTTTATAGTGGAAAACGATGCTTCGAAAGAAGAACAAGAGAGGGTCTTGTTCTGTTACTGTGCTTTCTCAGAGAAAGTCATTGGTCCCTTTGGTTTAAATTACCTTAGACTGACTAGGATCGGGAGAATCTCATTTTATTATTAGGGACTACATTACAGGTTATGATATTAGACAACTTAAGGACTATATAGATAGATAGAGCCACAGAGGGGTAACTAAAATGGTTAATTAAGGTCCCTGTTGATGGCAGGAATACAGCTTGAAGTGCGGGAAATGGCTGGCTTAGTAGTGGTTTTAGGGCTAATAGACTGACCCCTCCTTCTTCTCCTGAGCATATCTCTCATGGCCTCTGCTTGGAACAGAGCTGGATACTCCCTCCCAAGCTTGTTGAACTTGAGGCAGGCGCACATGTGCTCTTTCAAGGCCCCTTCGAGCCCATTATCTTCCCTCTTCTCCCTCTCCTCCTTCACCGCCTCTGAGCAAAGACCGCATATCCACTTCCCCAAGTACTTCTCCCTCACCTTCTCGATGTACTCCACCGTGCACTCCTCCTTCATTCCGCAGCACTCACACTTTGCCTTCTCCACCTCGGATATCGTCACCAATCCCTTCTCTTCTTCTCTTTTGAAATCCAACGATAAGTCTGATAGAGTCCTATGCAGTGACTCCTTCGCTAGCTTTGGTGGAGGCGGAGGCTTCATTACACTTCCGCTCACGCTCTTCCTTCTCCCGTTTGGTGCCATCTGATCTTCTATTTTTTATTATCCAAGACATCTCATGTAAGATATGGTATTTATAAGCGGTGGCATGTTCATATGCATGTGTGGTTCAGCATTGCCATCTCACGTACGTGCTCATGCAATAGCGACCTCTTTGCTTACTTTTCACAACAATACTAATTAATGAAGCCATCAAGAGATCACCAGTTCACGTGCTACAATGCAACTGGCAACTAGCAACCTTTAACTACGACTCTTTTAAACCACATAATATACATTTATCAAACAAACAAACGATTTAGTTTATATCAACTAGACAATTGGTGTGTCGTTGCGTTTTAATTCATGTATAAGTTTCGTTAGAGATCGCATGGACAAAAAATTAGCCACATTTTGTAGCCTGAAATATGGAAAGAAATCATATGCGAGGCAAAAGTGAAGATACAAAGTACATATAATTAAAGCAAAGCAAGTCAAGAATTGTGTGGAGGTAAGTAAAAGGAAGTATATGGATCCGAAAGACAATGATAGGTCACGTGTGTATGGGTTTTGTCTAACCACATAAACGAGAGGACCGACATGGACTCGACGAAGACCACTCATTATGAAGTTAAAAGTTGTAAACATTTTCAATCCCAAGATAGAAAAAGAAAGGTGTTGTTTTAACGATAGCTTGTAAAGTGAGGGAGATCACGTGTGCGTACAGATTTTGTATTACATGCTTCCGGTCACGGCATTTTCACGAACTCTATACTTCCTGCTGTCTTCATTGCTTTGTTAATTTTAGATATAGGTTTTTTTTTTGGGTTAAAGGTTAATTTTAGATATACTAGTTATACTTCCTTATAGATAAAAATGCGTAGCATTTTAGCCTATGTATATATATTACACGGTATGCTTGCTTTACCTTGTAGTAAAGTATTAGAAGATGAATATATGTTTGTACCGCCTAATTTTTGGTGAAGCAGTAATATTGCAGAGTGTTCTCATCTATCGGACTCTTGTTCAGTGTCAAAATATGCATGGAGTTGGGCAAGAAATATGGATCTAGTGGGCTTTTAAATTGAATAATTGGGCCCTGCATTGCTGGGTAAAAAGGAGCACACTGACAAACTTGTTTATAAAGAAAACAAAAAGGAGGCAACAAGTAAAGAAATGGTCAAGGAAGGAAGAAAGGGAAAAGGAGAGTGAGAAAGAGAGCAAAGAGGAGCTGTTGGGAGATGGAAATGGTCTTCTTTATCATCTTATTCTGAGTAATTCCTCTTCCTCTGGTGTTGTTGTGGAGAGTAGTGTAGAGAAAGGAGATGGAAATGGAATGGTGATCATGAAGAGATCCATGATGAAGAAGAGGCCTCCCCACAACAGCCTTGAACCTGCCACTCCAGCCTTGATCCCCAACAGTCACAACTACGGCATCAGTACGAGGGGGGAAGGAGAACCAACCTCTCTTGGAGTAGACATGGAACTCTGCATGGCAGAAGTTGAGACACAGAGAGTGTCTTTCATCATACCCTCTTATAAGCATCCTTATCGCATCTTCCTCTCCTTTTGATTCGTTTTTGCTGCTATGCTTCTTCACGTAGCAAACCCCTACCCCTTCTTCTTCCTCTTCTTGGCTTCTCCCTCCTAGCTTTTCTCTCAACGCCTTCCCTATTCTCTCTGCCTCACCCATCAACTCTCTGTATCTTTCATGTTAGAATTCCTTTCTCTCTAAAAAAAACTTAAGTTTAGCTAGTCATATACCTGAAATCTGAATGACAAGCAGCGATATGTTTATACAAAACGAACTCCTCTGTTTCATCGTGGAAAATGGATTTGTCAGCGGTGGCCATGGCGGCTCTGACTGTAGCCTCGGGGACGCCGTGGTTGATGAGCTGGAAACAACCGATGGTGGCGATGGCATCCAGCATGAGGGCCGTGGAGGAGCCGATATCGAAGGTGGGAGGGTCCAGAAGGAATCTGTGCTTGGGGAAGACTTTTTCGGGCAAGACAAGATTTGGGACTCGAGCACACTTATCCAAGAACTCGGAGAGGAAATAGTCATTGGCCGTGGAGGAGGCCCGGCGGCTGGATGCGACGGGGGAGGGAGGAGGAGCTCGGAAATCAGGAGACGAAACTCCCATTTGTTTTTGTTTGGTTACATTACATACATCTCTTTTGGTTAAATTATAGTATGTAATGTAAGCAAGAGCAAGAAAGCAAAAGGTTTTGTTAAAGAAAGCAAGAGCATAATGATGACATGCAATTCTCTTGTTTCCCTCTCCTTTCAACTTTTCCCTTTCCAGGATGTTTGATCCATATGGATCCTATTTGGGCCTCAAGCGGGCTTTTCCTTGCCTCTCTGGTCATTTAGCAAACGGGCTATTCATAGGTAGACATCATTTTCAAGTCAGTTTAGTTAATGACACTTAAATGCACGATTAAGTTAATCATGTATTTTAACACCTTAATCTTGCATTTAAATCACGTGTATTCCTCCTAAGTACTGTATACCTTATGATTGGGGTTATCTATTATAATCGAAAACAGAATTCAAAGTTTGTTAGAAATAGAAAAAGAAGAAGAAGTAGAGTGAATTGGTGAAAAGGAAAAAAAAAAAGTAGCTTTACGGCGTCGGAATAGAAAAGTCTCTTTATGAAGAAAGAAGAGTGATTGCCGCAACTGTGAACATTTTTAAAATATTTGTTTGACTTTCTCTTTCGCCTGCAAAACTAGTTTGAATTTGAACCGTTGACTAAGTCAGACAATTCTCTATTGCCTTTTAACCCTCATTTACATTTTGATTTACTTATCAAATAATATGCTTTTCCCACTATGGTTTGATTGATTGCGGTCTTCCACCACAACTATCAAGGCAAATGTGTTGAATTGAATAGGAATGGGAATGGGAATGACTTGTTCTTTCGCAATTTCTTTCTTTCTTGGTTTCCAGAACACAATGACTTAAAGCGAACCACTCCTCCATTGGTCTTTCTTTCTCTACCAATAAAACGTGAATAATAAACAAGGATAGAAAGAAGAAAGACTCAAACCAATCCTATATATTATCATCAAGTAGCGATTGGATTACTCTAGCTGGAACTTAGTGGTTTAATCAGCTGGGGCCATCTTTTTATCTTTTATTGACTTGAATATAACAGAATTCCATTACTTAAGTATGACAAATTATTAAATGAATTAAAAAACGAGCGTATGGGAGCCGCCACCATCAACCATTAGCCCCTCGGATTTGAATATTAGACCTGTTGCACCTAAAAGACAAAGACTTTGTGATTTATTTGTGTCAATAAGATAAATATAAATGCGAGGAAATATCATGGAAAAGTCCACCTTGATGTTCTTCATTCTCTCCCTATTTATCCATTTTCCCAATCTCATCGTCTCTTCATCTCCACTTCCTCTCTCTCTGTTTCTCCAACTACATTAATTATTACCACTCTCTCTCTCTCTCTTTCTCACTAAACAAAGAAACTTCAGACCCAAAAGAGGAGAAGAAGAAGAAGAGGTTACTTACTATAGATAGATGGATTACAACCCAAATATTCCGCTAGGCGGAGGTGGGAGTCTCCGGCGAAGCATAAGCCGGAGCGTGAGCAGAGCCAGCAGAAACATCGAAGACATTTTCTCCGCCGGCTCCAGAAGAACTCAGTCCGTCAACGACGACGAAGAGGCTCTCAAATGGGCTGCCATCGAGAAACTCCCCACCTACAGTCGCCTCCGCACCACTCTCATGAACGCCGTTGTCGAGGACGACGTCTACGGCAACCAGCTCCTCAGCAAGGAGGTCGACGTCACCAAGCTCGACGGCGAGGACCGCCAGAAGTTCATCGACATGGTCTTCAAGGTCGCCGAGCAAGACAACGAGCGTATCTTGACCAAGCTCCGGAACAGAATCGACAGGGTCGGGATCAAGCTTCCCACTGTTGAGGTGAGGTACGAGCACCTGAGCATCAGAGCCGACTGCTACGCCGGAAACAGATCTCTTCCGACGCTTCTTAATGTGGTCAGGAACATGGGAGAATCTGCTCTCGGCATGATTGGGATTCAGTTTGCCAAGAAAGCTCAGTTCACTATCCTCAAAGACATCTCTGGGACCATCAAGCCCTCCAGGATGGCCCTCTTGCTGGGTCCCCCTTCCTCCGGGAAGACCACTCTTCTTTTGGCTCTCGCCGGCAAACTCGACGAGTCCCTCCAGGTCTCTGGTGATATAACCTACAACGGCTACCAACTCAACAAGTTTGTTCCAAGAAAGACCTCTGCCTACATTAGCCAGAACGATCTCCACGTCGGTATCATGACCGTTAAGGAGACTCTTGATTTCTCTGCTAGGTGCCAAGGTGTTGGTTCCCGTTATGGTATGTTTAACTAACAACAACAACCAAAGTTAATTGCATCTATGTCTGCTTTTGCTAACTGAATTCTTCTCTTGTCTTGTAGATCTGTTGAATGAGCTTGCAAGGAGGGAAAAAGATGCTGGGATATTCCCTGAAGCCGATGTTGATCTCTTCATGAAAGCCTCTGCTGCTCAAGGTGTTAAGAGCAGTCTCATCACTGATTATACTCTCAAAGTGAGTCCCTCCCCTCCCCTCTTCTTCTTATAGCTTAGCTCATGAGAATCTGCTCTGCCTCTTATTTCAACTATCAAGAGTTAGCTATATTGTGTTCACCAATAATATACGAATGTTCTTTATAGATAGTAAGTAAATACTAGTGAAACTGACTGTGGCCATGGAACAGATACTGGGGCTTGACATTTGCAAGGACACCATAGTTGGAGATGACATGATGAGAGGTATCTCCGGAGGTCAGAAGAAACGTGTCACAACTGGTGAGATGATTGTTGGGCCAACTAAGACTCTGTTCATGGACGAGATATCCACCGGTCTTGACAGCTCCACCACTTTCCAAATCGTCAAGTGCTTGCAGCAGATTGTTCACCTCACAGACGCCACTGTGCTCATGTCTCTCCTCCAGCCTGCTCCTGAGACTTTTGATTTATTCGATGATATCATCTTGCTCTCCGAGGGTCAGATCGTCTACCAAGGACCCAGGGACAAGATTCTCGAGTTCTTCGAGAGCTTTGGCTTCAAGTGTCCTGAGAGAAAAGGAACAGCTGATTTCTTGCAAGAGGTAGCCTAGCTTTTTACTCTTTGTCTTGCCTTCATATTAAACACATCTCTCAAACCAAACCAACATTGCTTGTTTCACAGGTCACCTCCAAAAAGGATCAGGAACAATACTGGGTGGACCAGAACAGACAATATCGCTACATTCCAGTCTCAGAGTTTGCCAGCAAATATAAGGGCTTCCACGTCGGAAAGCAGCTTGCTAACGAACTCTCAGTACCGTTCGACAAGTCTCGCGGCCACAAAGCGGCTCTTGTGTTTGACAAGTACTCCGTCTCCAAGAGGGAGCTTCTCAAGAGCTGCTGGGACAAAGAGTGGCTGCTTATGCAGCGAAACTCGTTTTTCTACGTCTTCAAAACCATGCAGATCATCATCATGGCTGCAATCGCATCTACACTCTTTCTCAGAACCGAAATGAACTCAAGGAACGAGGCTGATGCTCAAGTCTACATTGGAGCATTGCTATTTACAATGATTGTCAACATGTTTAATGGGTTTGCGGAGATGGCTATGATGGTCTCCAGACTCCCAGTGTTCTACAAACAGAGGGATCTCCTCTTTTATCCATCCTGGACCTTCACCCTTCCCACCTTCTTGCTCGGGATTCCAATCTCAATCTTCGAATCCACAGCATGGATGGTGGTCACTTACTATACCATCGGTTTTGCACCTGAGGCAGAACGCTTCTTTAAGCAGTTTCTCCTTGTGTTTCTGATCCAGCAAATGGCTGCTGCCATCTTCAGATTGATAGCCTCCGTGTGCAGAACCATGATGATAGCTAATACCGGTGGTGCTCTCACTCTACTTCTCGTCTTCTTGCTCGGAGGCTTCCTTCTTCCAAGAGGTGAGATTCCTGTGTGGTGGAGGTGGGCCTACTGGTTATCTCCTCTCAGCTACGCTTTCAACGGTCTAGCCGTCAATGAACTGTTTGCTCCTAGATGGATGAACAAACAAGTGAGTGCTTACTCCTCTATTCTGTATTTACAAACATATATGCTAGTAAGTCTCACTTTTGAATAATTTCAGTCTTCCCTCAACGGAACAAAACTTGGGACCATGGTGCTTGATAATTTGGATGTCTACAACAATAAAAACTGGTACTGGATTGCAGTTGGAGCCATGCTTGGTTTCACAGTCGTCTTCAACCTTCTTTTCACTTTTGCACTTACCCTTCTCAACCGTAAGTTAGTTATTCTTGTGCGTTTGTATTTGCATAACCGGAGCTTTAAAACAAAAGACTAATGTACCTTGTAACTACAGCTCTTGGGAAGAAGGCAGGTTTACTTCCAGAAGAAGAAGATGAAGACTCGGATCAGAGAGCAGATCCAATGCGTAGATCTCTGTCTACTGCAGATGGGAACAGAAGTAAATATTTCTTCATCTGCTTTCTTCTATGTTTCCTTTATTCTACTCTCCCTCTTTTCTTATTCTGCTCTGCTATCAGGAGAAGTCGCAATGGGGAGAATGGGTAGGAATGCAGACTCTGCGGCCGAAGCATCGAGCGGTGCAGCCACTAAGAGAGGAATGGTTCTTCCTTTCACTCCTTTGGCTATGTCCTTTGACGACGTCAGATACTTTGTTGACATGCCTGCGGTAACCATCCTTTTTCCTTTGGAAACACTTACAACTGAAACTCCACCAAAATTGGAATGGGAATAATATATGTTTTGATGGTACAGGAAATGAGAGACCAAGGAGTTACAGAGAACAGGCTGCAACTGCTTAAAGGTGTGACGGGTGCATTTAGGCCAGGAGTACTGACTGCGCTAATGGGGGTGAGTGGTGCCGGGAAGACAACACTGATGGACGTTTTGGCCGGAAGGAAAACAGGTGGATACATCGAAGGAGAAGTGAGAATATCAGGATTCCCAAAGGTTCAAGAGACGTTTGCTAGAATTTCAGGGTACTGTGAGCAAACTGATATCCACTCCCCACAAGTGACAATCAGAGAATCTCTGATTTTCTCTGCTTTCCTTCGCCTTCCAAAAGAAGTGAGCAAAGAGGAAAAGATGATGTTTGTGGACCAAGTGATGGAATTAGTAGAGCTGGACAGTCTGAGGGACGCCATCGTGGGTTTACAAGGTGTCACGGGGCTTTCCACGGAGCAGAGAAAGAGATTGACAATCGCAGTGGAGCTTGTGGCCAACCCTTCCATCATCTTCATGGACGAGCCGACTTCAGGTTTGGACGCGAGAGCAGCAGCTATTGTGATGAGGGCTGTTAGGAACACAGTGGACACGGGAAGAACCGTGGTCTGCACCATCCACCAGCCGAGCATTGATATCTTTGAAGCCTTTGATGAGCTGATGCTAATGAAGAGAGGAGGACAGGTGATCTACGCGGGTCCCTTGGGTCGAAACTCTCACAAGGTGGTGGAGTACTTCGAATCCTTCCCCGGAGTGCCCAAGATTCCAGACAAGTATAACCCAGCCACTTGGATGCTTGAAGCCAGCTCTCTAGCCGCAGAGTTGAAGCTCGGAGTTGACTTTGCCGAGTTGTACAAGTCATCCGCATTACACCAGTAAGTACCACCTTGATTATCTGATTCATTAAGCTCCCTAATAGTAAGTATACTAATGAAAGTGATGATGCAGGCGAAACAAAGCGTTGGTGAAAGAACTGAGTGTACCTCCGGCAGGGGCTTCGGATCTCTACTTTGCTACTCAATACTCGCAGAATACATGGGGACAGTTCAAATCATGCCTATGGAAGCAGTGGTGGACGTACTGGAGATCCCCGGACTACAACCTTGTCCGTTTCATCTTCACACTTGCAACATCTCTCCTCATTGGAACCGTCTTCTGGCAAATCGGAGGGAAGAGGGACAACGCAGGGGACTTGACGATGGTGATAGGAGCTCTGTATGCGGCGATTATTTTTGTTGGAATAAACAACTGTTCGACGGTGCAGCCAATGGTGGCGGTGGAGAGGACAGTGTTCTACAGGGAGAAAGCAGCAGGAATGTACTCAGCCATGCCATACGCCTTCTCCCAGGTGATCTGTGAGCTTCCCTATGTTCTGATTCAGACCACTTACTACTCCCTCATCGTCTATGCCATGGTTGGGTTTGAGTGGAAAGCCGCCAAGTTCTTCTGGTTCCTCTTTGTCAGCTACTTCACCTTCCTCTACTGGACCTATTACGGCATGATGACTGTCTCCCTCACACCAAACCAGCAAGTGGCTTCCATTTTCGCCTCTGCCTTTTACGGCATTTTCAACCTATTCTCTGGCTTCTTCATCCCCAAGCCCAAAATCCCCAAGTGGTGGATCTGGTACTACTGGATTTGCCCTGTCGCCTGGACCGTCTATGGATTGATCGTGTCACAGTACGGTGACGTGGAGACGAATATCAAAGTACTCGGAGGTCCTTCCGAGCTCACCGTCAAGAAATACATTGAGGACCATTATGGGTTCAAGTCAGACTTTATGGGACCAGTGGCTGCCGTGCTCATCGGCTTCACCGTCTTCTTCGCATTCATCTTCGCATTCTGCATCAGAACGCTCAACTTCCAGACCAGATAAAACCATCAAGTCTCTTTCTTTCTATATCCTTGTCATATAAAGCGCTCTCTCTGTCCTGCTATGTATTCTAGTGTCACGGGATTTTTTATTATTATTTCACCTATAGTTGTGTAGATGATGACGAAGCAGATGTAATATAACTCGATCCACCTTGTTATTTTTTGGTTTGATGAATTAAAAACGCAACTTTTTTGTATTCAATGAGCTTTACTGATACTTGTTCCACTAAGAGGAAATAGAGTAAAAAATGATCACGAAAGCAAGCTAGTAGGTGATGATTCTACAAATATTAAGCAGACATGTATGTGTTTGTAAGAAGAGAATGATGAAAGTAGGTAAAAGAGAAGGATTTTGGTTCTGGCTTGTTAAGAAATGGAGAAAACTAGGTGAAAGAAGACTAGTCTTTGTTTCAGAGACAGGCAGGATGTTAGCATCAGGAAGAAAGTTTAAAATTATTGTCTTTGTCTATCTCCTTCAAGTTCAATTTATCATCCATCAACTTGCATACAAATAATCGAAGCCCAGCTGAAGTGCTTGGAAAATACAAAAATGGGCCGTGAGTAAGATATGTGTGAGGTGGATTCTTGTAAGAAAAGAGTCTCTCTCAAGCACAAGTTGGAGGATGAGACTTTTCTCTCCCTAGTGTCAAGTAGAGGGGAACAAGTGGTGGGTCTCGTTCTAATTTCCAAACCAACTACGTCTGCTCAATTCCGCTTGAAACACATTTTGGCCGTATCTAATCCCTTTTACTATTTTGGTCACAAAACAAGAGAGGTCACAGTCTAGAAAAAGAGCGCACCAATAGAGGGGGGTGAATGGGAATTAGTGAGAAAAGAAGGAGCGGAGAAGCAATTTAGAAGAGATAGTAGAATAGAAGGACACGTCAAACAATTTCCATGGAGCTTTAAGCTTTGTCCTTGTGAGGGAGAAAGATAGGGATCGAGGAAGACGACGACGACGACTCTCTTCTCTTCTCTTGTGAGAAACATAATAATCATAGAGAGTAGAGCAGCGACGAACCAACACTCCTCTTCTCCTCCTCCTCCTATCGTCGAAACAACAAAGGCATTGATTCTCAGGCGCCATGATCTCTCTCAGTGCCTCCTCGTTTCTGGTAATATTCCTTTCTCCACTCTCTTCTCAATCCTGTGGATGTCTTCCTTCTAATTGCTCTGCTCACAGAACAAGCCGGGTTGTTCCACCCACCTCTCTCTTCGCCAGCCTCGGATTCGCACCAGAACCTCTCCTGCTCTCTTCCGAGTCTTTTCCTCTCTCGGATCTACCCGGGATCCCAACGGCAGCGTTTTGATTGAGTCCTCCCTCGATTCCTCCGCCGTCGACATTCTTCCCAAATCCTCCGTCTCTGGTGGAGTTCAGGATGTCTACGGCGAGGATGCCGCCACCGAGGACATGCCCATCACTCCTTGGTCTCTTTCTGTCGCCAGGTACCGAGGACATGCCCATCACACATAATTTTGGATTCTTATGTGTCATTATCCCTAATTGTGTTATTTGACAGTGGTTATACATTGCTGCGTGATCCACATCACAACAAGGGCCTTGCCTTCAGCCACAGAGAGCGTGATGCTCACTATCTACGCGGCCTCCTTCCCCCAACTGTCATCTCCCAAGATCTTCAGGTTAAAAAAATGATGCATACTCTTCGTCAGTATCAAGTTCCCTTGCAGAGGTATATGGCTATGATGGATCTCCAGGTACTTGGATTTTTTCCCTATCTCCAACTGCCTTTCTTACCCAACTTCTTTCATAATCATGCTTTTGTATTTCAGGAGACCAACGAGAGACTGTTTTATAAGCTTCTCATTGATAATGTCGAAGAGTTGCTACCAGTTGTCTACACCCCAACAGTCGGTGAAGCCTGCCAGAAGTATGGTAGCATTTTCCTGCGCCCACAAGGGCTTTTTATCAGCTTGAAAGAAAAGTGAGTCATCTTCTAGGGAATATCAACCACCACTTTCAATATTCGTTTGCTCATCCTTTTACAATTTTCTTTAATAGAGGTAAGATTCATGAGGTGTTGAGGAACTGGCCTGAGAAGAACATCCAAGTCATTGTTGTCACTGATGGGGAGCGCATTTTAGGGTTAGGGGATCTTGGATGTCAGGCAAGTTGTTTGATTCGTTTCTGCTATCTTGAAGTGGTATGTCTGGCTTTCTCTTCTTACGAACACACTGTCATTAATGTCTTCAGGGAATGGGAATACCTGTTGGGAAACTTTCTCTGTATACAGCCCTTGGAGGTGTCCGGCCATCTGCTGTAAGTTAAGTTTTGGGCAAATCAGCTTTATCGCATTTAACCACATTCTCTCATTCCTCTCTATATATATTGGTCGCCAGTGTCTGCCCGTAACAATCGATGTTGGGACAAACAATGAAAAGCTATTGAACGATGAGTTCTACATAGGGCTCCGCCAAAGGAGAGCTACAGGAGAGGTAATTGTCACCTTTCAGTTTAACAATCCTGCAAAAACTAGGATGAAACTGAACCCTGAATCCTCTTCTTTCGACAGGAATACTCAGAACTTATGGATGAATTCATGACAGCAGTCAAGCAGAACTATGGGGAGAAAGTCGTTATTCAGGTCAGCTTGACGCATGGATAGGTGTACCAACATGAATCTACTGTTTAGATCTTCTGAAGTTTCCTATTTAGATCTTTTGAAGTTGACATTTTTTCCTTGATAAATTGCAGTTTGAAGACTTTGCCAACCATAATGCTTTTGACCTGTTAGCCAAGTATGGTACAACACATCTTGTTTTCAATGACGATATTCAGGTATATCTTGATTAAGTTGTGATACATGAGGTCATTTCGGCTTGGAGTACAGATTTACCAAGTTGTAAAACTCTGATTACATGTATAGGGCACGGCATCAGTTGTGCTGGCGGGGCTTATTGCTGCTCTTAGATTTGTTGGCGGATCCTTGTCAGACCATAGGTTCCTCTTCCTCGGTGCTGGAGAGGTAAGGGTTGGGTTTTCCATTCCGTCATCATGTTTATTTATTTTCTGGATGGGGATGGGATATTAACAGGCTTGTTACTTTTCCATTTCTTTGTGATGCAGGCTGGCACTGGAATAGCTGAACTAATTGCTCTTGAGATATCAAAGAAGGTAAGCCATAAGCTTGTGTTCATTTGGTTTATTAAGCTGCTTGTTTTCTTATATGATATATATGTTGGTGGCTGTAGTCCCAAATTCCATTGGAAGAGGCTCGGAAGAATATTTGGCTTGTGGATTCAAAGGTAATTTACAAGATGTGGGTTAGTCTTTCTTTTGCACACATTTATATCTAAGTACACATTTGAATCTATGTAGGGATTGATTGTCAGTTCCCGGAAAGAATCCATTCAACATTTCAAAAAGCCCTGGGCTCATGACCATGAACCAATAAAGAAACTTGTTGATGCTGTCAAGGTGTGTTGGTCATTGTCCTGCTGCATATGATGTCATTGAGAGTGAGGCGTATTTATTTATTCTCAGCATTAAAACTGAACCCCTTCTTTTCATTCAGGCAATCAAGCCGACAGTTCTGATTGGAACATCAGGAGTAGGTCAAACATTCACTCAAGATGTGGTGGAAACCATGGCAGCGCTAAATGAGGTATATTGTTTCCGCATAAACTTGCATGAAAAGGAAAGAAGCATTTTTGCATATGCATGTTGTCTGGGAGCACATGGTTCTGACAATAAAGTAAAATTTTGTGGTGCATGCAGAAACCCATCATTCTTTCTCTTTCAAACCCAACTTCTCAATCAGAATGTACGGCGGAACAGGCCTATACGTGGAGTCAGGTAAAGGAGTTAAGATTGTCATTAATCATGATGAGAGAGAAGTGGAGGATCAAAGTCAACCTTTTGATTTTACAGGGACGGGCAATCTTTGCAAGTGGAAGCCCATTTGCGCCAGTAGAGTACGAGGGAAAGACGTTTGTGCCTGGACAGGTTGTATTGAATAGGATTTGACAAGTGGGTTTAACAGAGTTGATTCTGACAGACATTTTTGTGTGGACAGGCGAACAATGCATACATTTTCCCTGGGTTTGGACTGGGGTTAATAATGTCAGGGACAATTCGCGTACATGATGACATGCTTCTGGCAGCATCAGAAGCGTTGGCTGAGGAACTGAAGGAGGAGCACTATGAGAAGGGGATGATATACCCTCCGTTCAGGAATATAAGAAAAATCTCAGCACGTATAGCAGCAAAGGTGGCTGCCAAGGCCTATGAACTGGGTAAGTAGTAGGAAGTGGGTGGTGTTGTGTTGTGTAATGTGAAGTGTGAATGACAAGATTATGGTTACTTATATGTAGGATTGGCGACGAGGTTGCCACAGCCGAAGGAGCTGGAGCAGTGTGCGGAGAGCAGCATGTACAGCCCATCGTATCGTAGCTACCGCTGAGGAGAATATGACCCTTTGTCTCCTATCCTAGTATTCTTTCACTTTGCTGTTTCCATGAGATGTGTGTTGTAACAACTGTTTGTTTTGTTTTTGAAACCACAATAAGAATGGCAGAATGTTGTTTGGTAGTCGTGTATGGTAGAAACGGACACTCCCTTTCAGTTGATTGCATATGGTGAAATTTATAGTGACTGATCTGTTGCTACTTTTCCCAAAGACTTGTTCAGTTTTTACTTATAGTGATTGCATTAGGTACCAATAGTAGAGGTGTCAAATGAACGGGCATAGTAAGCCATGCTAACCAACCACTGAACCAAATGAGAAAATGAGAGCAAAGGGACTCAAAAGAAGACGACAAGGAGAGCAAAATATCGCGAAAAGTTAAGTTGAATTCTCTGAGAGGAAGTTGATTTGTCCTCGAATCGAGCTGAGACTGTACTGTATCTTCTCGGTCAAAGATCGATGGTTCGAGAAAAGGACATGTGCTGGGAATACGCAGAGAAATTAGATGGAAACAAGGTCCGCTGCAACTTCTGCTCTCGCCTTCTCAATGGCGGCATCAGTCGCTTGAAGCATCATCTCTCTCGCCTCACCAGCGAAGGTGTTAATCCTTGCCCCAAGGTCTCCGACCATGTCTCCGATCGAGTCCGTTCCTTGTTATTATCTTCTCATCATCATTCTCCTCCCACCACCAAGAGAAAAGGAACAAGCTCGACTTTGCTCTTGCCCGCTCTCCCTCTTATCTCCAAATGGTCCATGCCGTTGCAAACTGCGCTCCTGGCTTTGCTGCTCCTTCTGCTCCCTCTCTCCAGACCCATTGGCTCCACAAGATTAAATCAGAGCTTTCTTTACAATTCAAAGACACTGAAAAGGAGTGGCTGTACCATCATCGCAGATGCTTGGACTGACAACAAATCACGTGCTCTCATCAACTTCTTCGTCTCTTCTCCTTCCAGAACCTTTTTTCACAACACTAAATTCCTTGCTCATCTTTTTGATTCTGTTATTCAAGATTTTGGGCAAGACCATGTTGTGCAAATCATTATGGACAATAGCTTCAGCTACACAGGTATCTCAAACCACATCTTGCAAAACTATGCAACCATTTTCGTCTCCCCTTGTGCATCTCTGTGTTTGAACACCATATTAGAAGAATTCTCCAAGGTAGATTGGGTCAGCCACTGTATCTCGCAAGCGCAGCTCATTTCTAAGTTTGTCTACAACAACAGCTCCGTGCTAGATTTGATGAACAAGTTAACAGGTGGCCAAGATATTATCAGAAGCGGTGTCACAAGCCCTGTCTCCAGTTTTCTATCATTACAGTCAATGTTGAAGCATAAAGCAAAGCTCAAACAAATGTTTACTAGCCCTGACTACTCCACACACGCTAATAAACCACAGAGCACCTCATGTGTGGGTATCCTCGAGGATAATGATTTTTGGAGAGCTGTGGAAGAAAGTGTGGCTGTCTCCGAGCCTATACTCAAAGCGCTGAGGGAAGTTTCTCGTGGAAAGCCTGCTGTAGGATCTATATACGAGTTAATGTCGAGGGCCAAGGAGTCAATACGGACATACTACATCATGGATGAGAATAAGCATAAGGTCTTTTCTGACATCGTTGATACAAAGTGGTGTGACCATTTGCATTCACCTCTTCATGCAGCTGCTGCATTCTTGAACCCCACTATTCAGTATAACCCGGAGATTAAGTTCCTTACTTCTTTGAAAGAAGATTTTTTCAAGGTGTTGGAGAAACTTCTTCCCACTAGCGATCTACGGCGTGATATCACAACTCAGATCATCACTTTCACTAGGGCAAAAGGAATGTTCGGGTGTAATCTGGCGATGGAGGCGAGGGATACAGTATCACCAGGTACGGACAATAATATTTTCAAGTCATCAATTCAATTTTTAGTCAAATTCCGGGGGTTGCTATTCATAACCTGAAATGTTAATACAAGGGTTTAAAAACCAACGTGACTAGTGAAGAAAGATGTCAGAATTGTCTGAGTCCGTAGGAAACTATCCTAATGTAGTGTGTGACTATCCTCAATAATCATATCTTGGAAATTGGTATGGTTCTTGGCAATTGGCATCATAGCAGTTGATGTCTAATGATGGGGATGCAGGTCTGTGGTGGGAGCAGTTTGGTGACTCAGCGGGTGGCTATCAGGATACTGAGTCAAGCATGCAGCGGTTACAGCTTGGAGCGGCAATGGAGCACGTTCCAGCAGATGCATTGGGAAAGGCGAAACAAGATTGACAGAGAAAAGCTGAACAAGTTGGTGTACGTGAATGAGAATGGAGAGTGACCCGATTGCGGTGGAGGAAATGGACATGATGTCGGAGTGGGTGGAAGAGGCAGAGAATCGCAGCCCTGCACAGTGATGGAGGGGACTTGAACACGAGGCAGTTTGGGGGTGCTATTCTCAGTGCCAGTGACCATAACATGTTCGGATTGTGATTGTGATGGTCTCATTCTCATAGCATAGCGTAGGTAAGAGCCTTTACATGCTATAGCTAATGTTTTGGATTGAGATTGTTCTTGTAGAGGTACATAAACAAGTAAAAAGCTGGTGTAGAAAATAGCCTCTTGACGGCTAATTGGCGTATTCAAAAAGCCCATTGGGCCCCCAAAAATAAAAGGAAAGAGGCGTAATTAGTCTTCTTCTTCGTTGTAAATAAAAGCTACTAATTGGTCTTTCAAGTTGCTCAGATCAGAGATAGCAATGGCGTCGTACCGGCCGCCGCATCCTCCACCGCCTTCTCACAATCCTTTACCCCCTCCTCCGCCTTCTATGCCCCCTCCGGTTCCGCCTCCACCGCCGTCGCATCAACCCTACTCTTATCCGCCGCCTCCTCCTCCTCCTCCGCATGCTTACTATCAGCACTATCCTCCTCAATTCAACCAGCCGCCGCATCCTCCTCCCACTTCTCCCCCTCCTCCTCCTCCTCCTCCCTCTGCTCCTCCTCCTCTCGTTCCCGATCCCCCCCGCGACAAAGCCTCCTCCAAGCACCAGCTTTCTAGGCGGGATCGTCCTCCATCGAAGCACCACCCCAGGCCTAAGACCGAGACCGAAGAAGAGAGGAGGCTTCGGAAGAAGAGGGAGCTCGAGAAACAAAGACACGACGAGAAGCTTAGACAGCAGGCGAAGCATTCTCACAAGCCCAAGGACGAGAGGAAGCCTACGCCCCTTCTCACCACCGACAGGGTCGAGAATAGGTTAAAGAAGCCTACCACCTTCATCTGCAAGCTCAAGTCAGTTCTCTACTCTTTCTTCTTTCTCTTGATCTTGCACCTCTTCTTACATGGTTCCTTCTCTTCAAGGTTCCGGAATGAGCTTCCTGACCCAACTGCTCAGCTCAAGCTTATGACCATCAAGCGAGATAAAGATCAGTATGTTATCCATTCCCCTTTTCCTTCTTCTTGTAAGTAGTTGTATCTGATTCACCTCCTTTTGATCCCTCTAGATTTACAAAGTATACCATCTCATCCCTGGAGAAACTTTGGAAACCCAAAATCTTTGTCGAGCCTGATCTTGGAATACCCTTGGATCTGCTTGACCTAAGTGTATACAAGTAATCATCTCTCAGAACCTCCTTTTTGTGTCTCACCTCATCTCATCTACTGGGATACTTATTGCTTGTACCGCTTTTCAGCCCACCCAAAGTGAAGCTACCTCTTGCCCCTGAAGATGAAGAACTGCTGCGTGATGATGATGCTGTTACTCCTATCAAGAAAGATGGCATCCGGAGAAAAGAAAGGCCAACTGATAAAGGTGTTTCCTGGCTCGTCAAAACACAATACATTTCTTCCCTTAATAATGAATCGGCAAGACAGGTATCAATCTTAGCATGTTCTGTGATATATTATAGCTTGTAAAGATACTAGTATCCTACCTTCTGTGTTCTCCATGTGTAGTCTCTAACCGAGAAACAAGCAAAGGAACTGCGTGAGATGAAAGGAGGCATCAACATCTTGCAAAATCTTAACAATAGGTATGGTGTTTTTCTTCAGAAAGTGAAAATTCAAACAAAACAAAATGCTCTAACGGTTTCTGTTTATTTGGTCTCTAGAGAGAGAAAAATCAAGGATATTGAAGCATCATTCGAGGCATGCAAATCTCGACCAGTTCATGCCACCAATAAAACCCTGCAGCCAGTTGAAGTTTTACCACTGTTGCCATATTTTGATAGGTGGGATGCTCTTTATTGTCCACTTTCAGACAATCTTAAATCTGACATGCCGAATCAGGCATATTTGTTTTCGTTAAAGTCTGCCGTTCCGTCATGCACCATTTGTAAATAGCTTGAAAGCTGACACTTCAGAGTGTATCTCTGTGTTGGCATTCTGGGAATGAATATCTGTTGTGGTGAACCTGCAGGTTTCCAGTAAAATAGTGTAATCAATCGGATGAGAAATCTAGCTTTGTATATAGCACTTGAGAGTATTGTTGGTCATGAATTTTTCCTTTGTCCATGTCCTGTTCAAATGTTTCTTTGCTAGAATTTAGTGCATTGCCTTTTGGATGAAAAATCAGTAATAGTTTTTACTGAAATTGTAACATATGCTAATCTATCTGACTCTTGCTTAAAATTTTCTATACAGGTACGAAGACCAGTTTGTAGTAGCAAATTTCGGTAGTGCTCCTACAGCTGATTCTGAGTTCTTTGGCAAGTTGAACCCTTCAGTTCGTGATGAATATGAGTCACGGGTGAGTTATATGTTCTCCATATCTGTGAGCAAGGTCCAGTGTTACCTCTGTTCTTGGAAACCATATCACTTATGTTGCTACATAAGTCTACTCGAATGAGGATTGCGTCGACATGCTTTTTATATGATAAACACATTAATTGACCTTTTCTCATATTGATATATATTTACAGGCCATTATGAAAAGCTATGTGGTGGCTGGATCAGACACTGCCAACCCAGAAAAATTTCTGGCATACATGGTTCCTTCTTTGGATGAGGTAGACATGCCTCTCCACGAGTTGATCTCTGTAAAAGTTCAATTTGATTGATGTGTTGTCAATTCATGTTGCTGTGCCAGTTGTCTAAGGATATGCATGATGAAAACGAGGACATCTCTTACACTTGGGTTCGCGAATACCACTGGGATGTATGTATCTTAGCCGGTGTGATTTGAGTTATTTATTTATTGTTTGGGATGCAGATCGAAATAAATATGTTACCTGATGTTATTAACAGATACCACCTGGTGCAAACGATACATACCTGGTATCGTTCGATGATGGGACTGCTAGCTATCTGGTATTCCTTAAACTAATATCTGCATCACTTTTTGTTACATATCCAGTTGCGTATCTTCTTTTCTATCTGTAATACTTTGGATGACCCCTGAGCATGTGGCAGCCCCTACCCACCAAGCTGAACCTGAGGAAGAAGAGAGCCAGGGAAGGACGATCTTCTGATGAGATTGAGCACTTCCCGGTACCTTCAAGGGTGACTGTCAGGCGAAGATCGACTGTAACAGTTATAGAACATAAAGAATCAGGGGTATAGTTCTACTTCCATACATTTAGCATTTACAAGTTGTACTTCTCTTGCCAATTTCTTTGGACTTTGTGGCTCTGGATGTAGGATTATTCAAATTCTAGGGTTGGTGCTTCGAGCTCCAAGATGAGAAGGTTAGAGGATGAAGAAGGCCTTGGTCGATCTTGGAAACACGGGCCAGAACAAGATGCCAATCAATATAGTGATGGTAATGAGGATGATTATTCTGATTCCTGAATGAATGTGGTCCTTTCTTGATATGTACTTGAAACTATTCATACGGTTTGCCAATGGTGTGTAAAGAATACTGCAAGGCTAATTCAAAGCGCATTATGGCATCCTCTAGTATGTAGATCCTCATAATTTGGCAAGTCTGGAAATGTTTGAATTGGATAGAGCTGGAGAAGTTGAGAAACGATTTTGCTCTCTGAATTGCCTGTTTAAACGGATCATTTGTCCATGCTTAATAAATCTAAATCAAACTAATTCAATTCTCTAACTTTAACCCGAATATTCTACTCTAATTTTCTCTTCAACTTTATAAAATGCTCTAACTTCGGAAATATTAGAGTGGATCGAAATCATTTGCAACTGTACAATCTTAGAATCTATACCAGGTTCGAAATCTATGGCAAACCAAAATCACTTGGTAAGGTAGAGCCGTAAAGAGAGGTCTCTAAGCAAGCCAAGAACCATTTTTTAAATGTTTAAACGATCTTAAACTCAAAGGTAGGAATAATTTGATACCCATCTCAGATACCTTTCATTCATTTTTAGGCAATTTTACAAATCATCTTCAAAGGTAGGTTAACCTCTTTGAGTTTTGACAACATAAAAAAAATATGACATCTATGTTTGTGGATTTTAAGACAGTCCTCTATACCACATTAATTAATAGGAATATTTGATATCTACTTTAGATAAATTTTATTCTTTTTAAATACCCCTACGAGCTTTGACAATTTAAAAAAAAAATACATTCATGTTTGTAGGCTTCCCAACAACCATCTATACAACATTAGTCGGTAGGAATAATTTGATATCTAATTAAAGCTACAAATACAAATTCAATTTTTTTTTTTGAAAAATATTTCAAAATCAAAGGCTATAACACACAAATTTCAAATAACTAGTACGGTTTGATGTTAATTAAAAGAAATGAAGAAATGTGTCCGAAACAAAAGGTAAACTATTTAGACAATTTGGTAAGGTGAAAAATATCTAATTAAACCTACAAATACAAATTTAGTTTTTACGAAAGATATTTCAACTCTCAAAGGCTATAACACACAAATTTCAAATAACTAGTACGGTTTGATGTTAATTAAAAGAAATAAAGAAATGTGTTTGAAATAGAAGCTAAACTATTTAGACTATTTAGTATTGTGAAAGAGTATCTAATTAAACCTACAAATATAAATTTAATTTTTACAGAAAGTATTTCAACACTCAAAGGCTATAACCTACAAAATTCAAATAACTAGCATCGTTTGATGTTTATTCAAAAAAATGAAGAAATATGTCCGAAATAGAAGCCAAACTATTTAGACCATTTGGTATGGTAAAAGAGTATCTAATTAAACCTACAAATGTAATTTTAATTTTTATGAAAAATATTTCAACACTCAAAGGCACACACAAATTTCAAATAACTTGTACGGTTTGATGTTAATTAAAAGAAATGAAAAAATGTGTCCGGACTAGAAGCTAAACTATTTAGACAATTTGGTAGGGTGAAAGAGTATAATTAAACCTACAAATAAAAATTTAGTTTTTACAAAAAATATTTCAACTCTCAAAGGCTATAACACACAAATTTCCAACAACTAGTACGGTTTGATGTTAATTAAAAGAAATGAAGAAATGTGTCCGAAATAGAAGGTAAACTATTTAGACAATTTGGTATGGTGAAAGACTATCTAATTAAAGCTACAAATATAAATTCAATTTTTTTGAAAAATATTTCAAAATCAAAGGCTATAACACACAAATTTCAAATAACTAGTACGGTTTTATGTTAATTAAAAGATACGAAGAAATGTGTCCGAAATAGAAGCTAAACTATTAAGACAATTTGGTAGGGTGAAAGTGTATCTAATTAAACCTACAAATAAAAATTTAGTTTTTACGAAAAATATTTCAACTCTCAAAGGCTATAACATTAAATAACTAGTACGGTTTGATGTTAATTAAAAGAAATGAAAAAATGTGTCCAAAATAGAAGCTAAACTATTTAGACAATTTGGTATGGTGAAAGAGTATCTAATTAAACCTACAAATACAAATTTAATTTTTACGAAAAATATTTCAACTCTCAAAGGTTATAACACACAAATTTCAAATACTAGAACGGTTTGATATTAATTAAAAGAAATGAAGAAATGTGTCCGAAATAAAAACTAAACTATTTGGTATGGTGAAAGAGTATCTAATTAAAGCTACAAATACAAATTCAAATTTTCAGAAAAATATTTCAAAATCAAAGGCTATAACACACAAATTTCAAATAACTAGTACGCTTTGATATTAGTTAAAAGAAATGAAGAAATGTGTCCGAAATAGAAGCTACACTATTTAGACAATTTAATAGGGTGAAAGATTATCTAATTAAACCTATAAATAAAAATTTAGTTTTTACATAAAATATTTCAACACTAAAAGGGTATAACCCACAAAATTCAAATAACTAGTATCGTTTCATGTCTATTAAAAAAATGAAGAAATGTGTTACCAAAATATGTCGAAATTGGTAGGCTAAATAGTAAATTCTGAGTTTTGACAACTTTTGACGAAATAGTAAATTATTGTTTTTTGGCTTCACAACACTCCTCTATACCACATTAACTAGTAGAAAAAAATTTAATTCCCACTTTAGATGCATTTGATTAGGTTATCAACGTTTTCTCCAAAATATGTCGAAATTAGTAGGCTAACCCCTTTGAGTTTTGACAACTTTTGTCGAAATAGTAAATTCTTGTTTTTTGGCTTCACAACACTCCTCTATACCACATTAACTAGTAGAAAAAAATTTAATTTTCACTTTAGATGCATTTGATTAGGTTATCAACGTTTTCTCCAAAATATGTCGAAATTAGTAGGCTAACCCCTTTGAGTTTTGACAACTTTTGACGAAATAGTAAATTCTTGTTTTTTGGATTCACAACACTCCTCTATACCACATTAACTAGTAGAAAAAATTTAATTTCCATTTTATATGCATTTGATTAGGTTATCAACGTTTTTTCCAAAATATGTCGAAATTGGTAGGCTAACCCCTTTGAGTTTTGACAACTTTTGTCGAAATAGTAAATTCTTATTTTTTGGCTTCACAACACTCCTCTATACCACATTAACTAGTAGAAAAAATTTAATTTCCACTTTAGATGCATTTGATTAGGTTTTCAACATTTTCTCCAAAATATGTCGAAATTGGTAGGCTAACCCCTTTGAGTTTTGACAACTTTTGACGAAATAGTAAATTCTTGTTTTTTGGCTTCACAACACTCCTCTATACCACATTAACTAGTAGAAAAAAATTTAATTTCCACTTTAGATGCATTTGATTAGGTTATCAACGTTTTCTCCAAAATATGTCGAAATTAGTAGGCTAACCCCTTTGAGCTTTGAAAACTTTTGGCGAAATAGTAAATTCTTGTTTTTTGGCTTCACAACACTCCTCTATACCACATTAACTAGTAGAAAAAATTTAATTTCCACTTTAGATGCATTTGATTAGGTTATCAACGTTTTCTCCAAAATATGTCGAAATTGGTATGCTAACCCCTTTGAGTTTTGACAACTTTTGACGAAATAGTAAATTCTTGTTTTTTGGCTTCACAACACTCCTCTATACCACATTAACTAGTAGAAAAAAATTTAATTCCCACTTTAGATGCATTTGATTAGGTTATCAACGTTTTCTCCAAAATATGTCGAAATTAGTAGGCTAACCCCTTTGAGTTTTGACAACTTTTGTCGAAATAGTAAATTCTTGTTTTTTGGCTTCACAACACTCCTCTATACCACATTAAATAGTAGAAAAAAATTTAATTTTCACTTTAGATGCATTTGATTAGGTTATCAACGTTTTCTCCAAAATATGTCGAAATTAGTAGGCTAACCCCTTTGAGTTTTGACAACTTTTGACGAAATAGTAAATTCTTGTTTTTTGGATTCACAACACTCCTCTATACCACATTAACTAGTAGAAAAAATTTAATTTCCACTTTAGATGCATTTGATTAGATTTTCAAAATTTTGACCAAAATATGTCGAAATTGATAGGTTAACCCCTTTGAGTTTTGACAACTTTTGTCTAAATAGTAAATTCTTGTTTTTTGGCTTCACAACACTCCTATATACCACATTAACTAGTAGAAAAAATTTAATTTCCACTTTAGATGCATTTGATTAGGTTATCAACGTTTTCTCCAAAATATGTCGAAATTAGTAGGCTAACCCCTTTGAGTTTTGAAAACTTTTGACGAAATAGTAAATTCTTGTTTTTTGGCTTCACAACACTCCTCTACACCACATTAACTAGTAGAAAAAATTTAATTTCCAGTTGAGATGCATTTGATTAGGTTATCAACGTTTTCTCCAAAATATGTCGGAATTGGTAGGCTAACCCCTTTGAGTTTTGACAACTTTTGACGAAATAGTAAATTCTTGTTTTTTGGCTTCATAACACTCTTCTATACCACATTAACTAGTAGAAAAAATTTAATTTTCATTTTATATGCATTTGATTAGGTTATCAACGTTTTCTCCAAAATATGTCGAAATTGGTAGGCTAACCCCTTTGAGTTTTGACAACTTTTGTCGAAATAGTAAATTCTTGTTTTTTGGCTTCAGAACACTCCTCTATACCACATTATCTAGTAGAAAAAATTTAATTTCCACTTTAGATGCATTTGATTAGGTTTTCAACATTTTCTCAAAAATATGTCGAAATTGGTAGGCTAACCCCTTTGAGTTTTGACAACTTTTGACGAAATAGTAAATTCTTGTTTTTTGGCTTCACAACACTCCTCTATACCACATTAACTAGTAGAAAAAAATTTGATTTCCACTTTAGATGCATTTGATTAGGTTATCAACGTTTTCTCCAAAATATGTCGAAATTAGTAGGCTAACCCCTTTGAGTTTTGAAAACTTTTGGCGAAATAGTAAATTCTTGTTTTTTGGCTTCACAACACTCCTCTATACCACATTAACTAGTAGAAAAAATTTAATTTCCACTTTAGATGCATTTGATTAGGTTATCAACGTTTTCTCCAAAATATGTCGAAATTAGTAGGCTAACCCCATTGAGTTTTGAAAACTTTTGGCGAAATAGTAAATTCTTGTTTTTTGGCTTCACAACACTCCTCTATACCACATTAACTATTAGAAAAAATTTAATTTCCATTTTAGATGCATTTGATTAGATTTTCAAAATTTTCTCCAAAATATGTCGAAATTGGTAGGCTAACCCCTTTGAGTTTGGACAACTTTTGACGAAATAGTAAATTCTTGTTTTTTGGCTTCAAACACTCCTATATACCACATTAACTAGTAGAAAAAATTTAATTTCCACTTTAGATGCATTTGATTAGGTTTTCAACATTTTCTCCAAAATATGTCGAAATTGGTAGGCTAACCCCTTTGAGTTTTGACAACTTTTGACGAAATAGTATATTCTTGTTTTTTGGCTTCAAAACACTCCTCTATACCACATTAACTAGTATAAAAAATTTAATCTCCACTTTAGATGCATTTGATTAGGTTATCAACGTTTTCTCCAAAATATGTCGAAATTGGTAGCTAACCCCTTTGAGTTTTGACAACTTTTGACGAAATAGTAATTCTTGTTTTTTGGCTTCACAACACTCCTCTATACCACATTAACTAGTATAAAAAATTTAATTTCCACTTTAGATGCATTTGACTAGGTTATCAACGTTTTCTCCAAAATATGTCGAAATTGGTAGGCTAACCCCTTTGAGTTTTGACAACTTTTGACGAAATAGTAAATTCTTGTTTTTTGGCTTCAAAACACTCCTATATACCACATTAACTAGTAGAAAAAATTTAATTTCCACTTTAGATGCATTTGATTAGGTTTTCAACATTTTCTCCAAAATATGTCGAAATTGGTAGGCTAACCCCTTTGAGTTTTGACAACTTTTGACGAAATAGTAAATTCTTGTTTTTTGGCTTCAAAACACTCCTATATACCACATTAACTAGTAGAAAAAATTTAATTTCCACTTTAGATGCATTTGATTAGGTTATCAACGTTTTCTCCAAAATATGTCGAAATTGGTAGGCTAACCCCTTTGAGTTTTGACAACTTTTGACGAAATAGTAAATTCTTGTTTTTTGGCTTCAAAACACTCCTATATACCACATTAACTAGTAGAAAAAATTTAATTTCCACTTTAGATGCATTTGATTAGGTTTTCAACATTTTCTCCAAAATATGTCGAAATTGGTAGGCTAAACCCCTTTGAGTTTTGACAACTTTTGACGAAATAGTAAATTCTTGTTTTTTGGCTTCAAAACACTCCTATATACCACATTAACTAGTAGAAAAAATTTAATTTCCACTTTAGATGCATTTGATTAGGTTTTCAACATTTTCTCCAAAATATGTCGAAATTGGTAGGCTAACCCTTTGAGTTTTGACAACTTTTGACGAAATAGTAAATTCTTGTTTTTTGGCTTCACAACACTCCTCTATACCACATTAACTAGTAGAAAAAATTTAATTTCCACTTTAGATGCATTTGATTAGGTTATCAACGTTTTCTCCAAAATATGTCGAAATTAGTAGGCTAACCCCTTTGAGTTTTGACAACTTTTGCGAAATAGTAAATTCTTGTTTTTTGGCTTCACAACACTCCTCTATACCACATTAACTAGTAGAAAAAATTTAATTTCCACTTTAGATGCATTTGATTAGGTTATCAACGTTTTCTCCAAAATATGTCGAAATTGGTAGGCTAACCCCTTTGAGTTTTGACAACTTTTGACGAAATAGTAAATTCTTGTTTTTTGGCTTCACAACACTCCTCTATACCACATTAACTAGTAGAAAAAAATTTAATTTCCACTTTAGATGCATTTGATTAGGTTATCAACGTTTTCTCCAAAATATGTCGAAATTAGTAGGCTAACCCCTTTGAGTTTTGACAACTTTTGCGAAATAGTAAATTCTTGTTTTTTGGCTTCACAACACTCCTCTATACCACATTAACTAGTAGAAAAAATTTAATTTCACTTTAGATGCATTTGATTAGGTTATCAACTTTTCTCCAAAATATGTCGAAATTGTAGGCTAACCCCTTTGAGTTTTGACAACTTTTGACGAAATAGTAAATTCTTGTTTTTTGGCTTCACAACACTCCTCTATACCACATTAACTAGTAGAAAAAATTTAATTTCCACTTTAGATGCATTTGATTAGGTTTTCAACATTTTCTCCAAAATATGTCGAAATTGGTAGGCTAACCCCTTTGAGTTTTGACAACTTTTGACGAAATAGTAAATTCTTGTTTTTTGGCTTCACAACACTCCTCTATACCACATTAACTAGTAGAAAAAATTTAATTTCCACTTTAGATGCATTTGATTAGGTTATCAACGTTTTCTCCAAAATATGTCGAAATTAGTAGGCTAACCCCTTTGAGTTTTGACAACTTTTGACGAAATAGTAAATTCTTGTTTTTTGGCTTCACAACACTCCTCTATACCACATTAACTAGTAGAAAAAATTTAATTTCCACTTTAGATGCATTTGATTAGGTTATCAACGTTTTCTCCAAAATATGTCGAAATTGGTAGGCTAACCCCTTTGAGTTTTGACAACTTTTGACGAAATAGTAAATTCTTGTTTTTTGGCTTCACAACACTCCTCTATACCACATTAACTAGTAGAAAAAATTTAATTTCCACTTTAGATGCATTTGATTAGGTTATCAACGTTTTCTCCAAAATATGTCGAAATTGGTAGGCTAACCCCTTTGAGTTTTGACAACTTTTGTCGAAATAGTAAATTCTTGTTTTTTGGCTTCACAACACTCCTCTATACCACATTAACTAGTAGAAAAAATTTAATTTCCACTTTAGATGCATTTGATTAGGTTTCAACGTTTTCTCCAAAATATGTCGAAATTGGTAGGCTAACCCCCTTTGAGTTTTGACAACTTTTGACGAAATAGTAAATTCTTGTTTTTTGGCTTCACAACACTCCTCTATACCACATTAACTAGTAGAAAAAAATTTAATTTCCACTTTAGATGCATTTGATTAGGTTATCAACGTTTTCTCCAAAATATGTCGAAATTGAGTAGGCTAACCCCTTTGAGTTTTGACAACTTTTGACGAAATAGTAAATTCTTGTTTTTTGGCTTCACAACACTCCTCTATACCACATTAACTAGTAGAAAAAATTTAATTTCCACTTTAGATGCATTTGATTAGGTTATCAACGTTTTCTCCAAAATATGTCGAAATTGGTAGGCTAACCCCTTTGAGTTTTGACAACTTTTGACGAAATAGTAAATTCTTGTTTTTTGGCTTCACAACACTCCTCTATACCACATTAACTAGTAGAAAAAATTTAATTTCCACTTTAGATGCATTTGATTAGGTTTTCAACATTTTCTCCAAAATATGTCGAAATTGGTAGGCTAACCCCTTTGAGTTTTGACAACTTTTGACGAAATAGTAAATTCTTGTTTTTTGGCTTCACAACACTCCTCTATACCACATTAACTAGTAGAAAAAATTTAATTTCCACTTTAGATGCATTTGATTAGGTTTTCAACATTTTCTCCAAAATATGTCGAAATTGGTAGGCTAACCCCTTTGAGTTTTGACAACTTTTGACGAAATAGTAAATTCTTGTTTTTTGGCTTCACAACACTCCTCTATACCACATTAACTAGTAGAAAAAAATTTAATTTCCACTTTAGATGCATTTGATTAGGTTTTCAACATTTTCTCCAAAATATGTCGAAATTGGTAGGCTAACCCCTTTGAGTTTTGAAAACTTTTGACGAAATAGTAAATTCTTGTTTTTTGGCTTCACAACACTCCTCTATACCACATTAACTAGTAGAAAAAATTTAATTTCCACTTTAGATGCATTTGATTAGATTTTCAAATTTTCTCCAAAATATGTCGAAATTGGTAGGCTAACCCCTTTGAGTTTTGACAACTTTTGACGAAATAGTAAATTCTTGTTTTTTGGCTTCAAAACACTCCTATATACCACATTAACTAGTATAAAAAATTTAATTTCCACTTTAGATGCATTTGATTAGGTTTTCAACATTTTCTCCAAAATATGTCGAAATTGGTAGGCTAACCCCTTTGAGTTTTGACAACTTTTGACGAAATAGTATATTCTTGTTTTTTGGCTTCATAACACTCCTCTATACCACATTAACTTTAGTAAAAAAAATTTAATCTCCACTTTAGATGCATTTGATTAGAGTTTATCAACTTTTCTCCAAAATATGTCGAAATTGGTAGGCTAACCCCTTTGAGTTTTGACAACTTTTGACGAAATAGTAAATTCTTGTTTTTTGGC